>CM026287.1:7475285-8075285 GCA_014851415.1 Cnaphalocrocis medinalis | reverse complement strand
AAAAAATAAATAAAAACACTTCATGATTAGTGGTGATACATAATGAATGATGCAAGGAATAAAGTATGTACATATAATAAGACAGATGTAATATATTCATCAGCCATTACGGATTGGATATTACTTCCATAAACACTCATGTCAGAGTATAGTAAAACTAAGCATTTCTGCTCTGTTTTTACATAATACAATTTTCTTTCGTAGATAATGTCACATAATGGAGAAAGAAACTGAAATACTTATATGTAGGGCAAACAATTACTAGAGGCGGCCGCGGCATGAACGTAAATCGCTAAAAACCTAGAGAATGTATGTCGCAAAAATATGCAACTCTAGTCGAAACACTTTCCTGTTTGTCAGAATTTTTTGTTTAGCAAGTGTATCGTGTCGAGTAGGCTTCGTCCAGTGGCAGGGCGCGCGGGCGCAGCTGTCGCGGCACGTGCAGCGCGCTCGTGCTGCTCTTTACCAACATGTGAACCAACAATGTGCTACACACATTAACGCATTACATACTGGACTAAATTTGTCACTTTCTCCGGCGCAACCAAAACAAAGCACTATTTAAAACATTTCAATAAGTGATTTACATTGATTAAGATTAGGTGAAATCAATTTTAGTTGTAATGATTACAGTCATTGCATCACCCTTTTTGTTTACGTGATGGTTTGTGCTCAACTCAATCAAAAATCAACTCGATCCAATTTCTAAAGGCTACTTCTGAAACCTAATAACTTGCATTAACTTTTTAATCTTTCTTTAACAGGGCATGCTGTTTTCAGGTAGTACATACCTAAAAATAAAATCTCATACTAAAAATCCGCAGTATTCTTCATTACGTCATACTCGTACCTATTTACGGTAACGTACGTAAACGTTACGCTGATAGGAAAATCAGACGTAATATTTTTCTTACGCAAGATCTGACATCAGGGTAGATACTATTGTTTGCAGTTTGTAAAAAATATCGAATATAACAAAGTTCTGTTATGTCATTTTTTGTGTAATATTAAGTACACAGGATGGAAAAACATTGAGAAACTACCTTAAATCCTTGAGTTAGCGTTTTACTTAAAGGAAACATTCCTTTACATTTTTATAAGGAAATAATAAGTATTGCCTGGGAATGGCACTCGAAAAATTTCATTAGTTAAGTTTGGCTATTTTATCCTATTAATCGATACGGTCTTTATGAAATAAATAAATTTTCTCTAAGGAACCTTAGGTCTAACACTCTTCAAAAGTGCAAGATATATCTATCATTAAACAGTAACATTCTAGATATTTATATAGAGAGCATATGCATACCTGGAAAACAAGTGTATAACTGAATCGATAAAAAAATTGCCGATCTTGTTTTTAGTATATTGTATTACAATTTATTTGGTAAATATCATATTTATTTGATAAAATACCAACTTAATTAAACTTAAACGTAAAGGCATATTCACTATACGAATCAATTCATTTTGATGCCAGACTGCTCCTGATTAAAATACTGTCTCATTTATTTAAACAACACAAAAGATATACATAGCCAGGTGGTTCATGCGGTTTTTTGCCGTCTCGGGGCGCAGCCCGCCAACCCCAGGCCACGGAGCTCCGTTTCAAAACAAAATAAAAGCTGCGTCGAGCATTGAACTTGCCACCTGGCAATGTTTTTATGTGATATGCCATGCCATCCACATGGTGGAATAAACAGGTAAATGATTTCTCTAATACAAACGACATACATGTACATAGTCATCTAAATACGAGTATTTTTTTTAATTGTTGATACGCTAACATTGGACAACAACCGTATATGATGGAAAGCCTCGGTGAGGTGCAGAACGTAACTTTCTGTATTTATACATAATACTCTTACTTGTATGTAACGTAATATTAGCTTTAGAACCTCTACTTACGAATATCTATCTGTTTTTAACTGGTCATTTGAAAACTGGGTATGAAAGTCTGGCATTAACATCTTTTGTATATTATATTTCATATAAATTTGATCTATTAACGTATAGTTATACCGTAGCTAGAGAATGTAAAAGAAAATATTTACTGCAGTAATGAAAAGCTGGCCGACTGCTTTATTGAAGTTGGCTTCACTTTCTTGTAGTAAAATGGCCAAGGAATTGGATTCCCGTTTTTGGCATTGACATTTTTACTTGAAACGTCTCAGTAGCTTCTTAAAAATCTTATGCATGTTTTCTATGGCAGATATTATACTTACTCCGATGGCTCAGCGACGCAAAGTGTGTCTCGACCTCCGATACCAGAGTCTTCTACTAGATATTATGAACATATTTTGTAATTATTATGCATACATTTTTAACATACTTAAAGTCACTTTGTCCTACAAGAAGTATAGTAAGGACATAAATGACGTCAACTTTTAAACAAATTTATTATTGAGTAGGTATAGTTGAACGAATATGTCCCCTTAGTTATTATTTTTCTATTGTGAATTTCATAGGGAAATGATTCTTGATTGAATGTCACTTTGACTGTCCGCTGTGTTAAATTGTTATTCCATTTATTCAGTTCAATAACATTTGACGTCAAACGCAAAGATTTGTGGGTATGTGCAATTCAGTATACATTTATTATTTGTGTATTACATATTACACTTTACTTATGTAGTAATGTTTTTCTCTACATACTTTATATACTTTCAACTTTTTTCTTAGCAACTCATGAGTCTTTTGAAATGATTAGCTTAAGAATTTAAAAAGTAATGAATGATACAACGTGGATAAGATTAATTTGTTAAGTAACTTAAAGTATTTTTCGGCAAATACTTACAGGTGACCGTGATAAAGTCACAAATGTTATATCTTATTTGTGGACGCACAATAACAAATCGATAACTTGTAATTTAACAACGTGATAAGAGCAAGCGCTGGCGCCGAACGGCGCAGGCGATTATAATGGCGTCGTCGGATATTTCATATCTCTGCTATCATTTGATATCAAACGTGAAATTTCACATGTACCTGCGATACAAACTAAAACATTTCGCAATATATAGTATGTGAAACAATTAATTTTGTTACCGATAAAGCCATAATATAATTTTAGCCCTTGAGTATGGTGATGTAAATCCAAAATCGATGTAAGGATGAGGGAATACAAAACCGCCAACTTTTAGACTCTGGAACTGACCCCGGTACATCGAGGACTATAGCCGCGCTGATTACGTTAAAATCTTTACTATTTTCCAGAAACAGAAAATAAATAACATTAACATGTTTTTCAAGTGTAAACTTGTAAAGAGCTTTTAACCCTAGAAGTATAAACTTCAAATGTTATTCTACACGTTATTAAAAATATTACGTGACTTGCCAATTCCTAAATTACAAGAACTATTGTATGATAGAAAAGGATGAATATAGTTTTTCACGTTATGCCCACTCATGTGACGGTAGTGAAACGGCCAAGCTATACAATCTGAGTAGGATATAGATGTTAGTGATAGTAAAGTTTGGGCGTGTAATCGTGATGAGATCAGATAACTTTTTCATAAGATTCAATATTTCCCTTCTACTCTCTGTTCAGATGTAAGAAGCAACAAAGGCAAATGAATATACCCGTGTTTCTTTACTGGTAACGTAAAAGGGGATTTTTTGTGAGAACCTTTAAAAAATGCCCGTCTGTTTTTGCATACAATACCCGAGTGAAAACAATAGATTATGATTTTTTGCAAGACGTTAAAATTATTTAGTATAAATCGCAAAATCGCAGGTTTTATGACTATATTTTGTTTATTTGAGTGACAACTCACACATTATGCAGTTGAACGTTAAGAGAAAATAAATTATTTTCATACTAATATCTCGTGCTCAAAATAATTCAATTATGCCTTATGGTAAAAATGGTATTTTTTCCGAATTTACATCTCGTGCAGAAAGAGCTGATAGAGAAAACACTAATACAAATAATATTAACTGATCTTTAAAATAATAATGAAGAAAAATAATCTAATAGATTAATGAATGAGTCATAGGTTTAGAAATATTTTTTATCAGAACCCTTTTTTGTGAAGAAAATAAAAGCAAAGAGAACTGACACATCTCACTAGAGAAATGCGGCAGATGTTTATCATGGCAGGTGCGTGAGTCAGCCAGCCGATCTTTGCATCGACCTGGCTGTCAATATTACTTAATGCGCTCTACATAAAGTATCTATGTCGTCGGAACCGTTGCCAGACACGCTTAAGATTGCTTTTTACGGTGCACTTTGATCTGTCCATTTAATAAAATTAACCAGCTGAATGTTTTACGTACAGGCAGGCGTACATATGATGGTTACCTACTGCACGCACATGTTTACTCAATTGATATTGAACCAAACCGTGTTTGATATTAAAGTAAGAATCGATTGAAATAATTCCATAGATTAGTATACATTGATGTATAGCTTCACACATTTTTTTTTCTGATTATAAATAAATAATAAATATAATAATAATAAATGTTTTATTTGTATCAAATAGTTTTACAAATTAAGTGTAGACTTCCTCTATTAAGTACAAAGCAACCTGTGTCCGAGAAAGTCACTCTTCCTTAGCTTAAATTGTCATTACTTACTAAACACTTATCGAAATAGGTATGTCTTAAAGTAGAAACTTACATAAATTTTATATTATTTACTTTTAAGCCTTTAGAAAAACAAAAATAAATAAATAAAAAGTGTGTGCGTGTTTGTGTGTGTGTGTGTGTGTGTGTGTGTGTGTGTGTGTGTGTGTGTGTGTGTTGGTGTGTGTGTGTGTATGTGTGTGCTTGTTTGTGTGTGTGTGTGTGTGTGTGTTGTATGTGTGCGCATATTGGTATGTTTAATTTTCATATTTTAAATCTACAGTTTTATAAAGTTTCAATTTCATTATAATCTAAGCACTTCAGCCATTTAATAAGTTCTGATTTACAATCCCGTAATCTGGATAAGATTAATTTGTTTAAGTAGCTTTAAGGTATTTTTCGGCAAATTCCTTTACAGCTGACCCGTGAATAAAGTCACAATGTTATATCTTATTTAAGTGGACGCACAATCACAAATCGATAACTTGTAATTTAACCAACGTGCTAAGAGGCAAGCGCTGGCGCCGACGGCGCAGGCGATTATAATGGCGTCGATCGGAATATTCATATCTCTGCTTATCATTTGATATCAAACGTGAATTTCACATGTACCTGCGATACAAACTTACAACATTTCGCCATCATTATAGTATGTGAAACAATCTAATTTTGTTACCGATAAAGCCTAATATTAATTTTAGCCCTTGAGTATGGTGATGTAATCCAACATCGATGTAAGGATGAGGGAGTACAAACCCGCCAACTTTTAGAAGTCTTGGAACACTGACCCCGTTATCATCGAGGGACTATAGCCGCGATGATACGTAAAATCTTTACCATTTTCCCAGAAACAGAAAATAAATAACATTAACATGTTTTTCAAGTGTAAACTTGTAAAGTTAAAAGCTTTAAGCCCTAGAAGTATAAACTTCAAATGTTATTCTACACGTTATTCAAAATATTACGTGACTTGCCAATTCCTAAATTACAAGAACTATTGTATGATAGAAAAGGATGAATATAGTTTTTCACGTTATGCCCACTCATGTGACGGTAGTGAACGGCCAAGCTATACAATCTGAGTAGGATATAGATGTTAGTGATAGTAAAGTTTGGGCGTGTAATCGTGATGAGATCTGATAACTTTTTCATAAGATTCAATATTTCCCTTCTACTCTCTGTTCAGATGTAAGTAGCAACAAAGGAAAATGAATATACCCGTGTTTCTTTACTGGTAACGTAAAAGGGGATTTTTTTGTGAGAACCTTTAAAAAATGCCCGTCTGTTTTTGCATACAATAACCGAGTGAAAACAATAGTATATGATTTTTTGCAAGACGTTTAAAATTATTTAGTATAAATAGCAAAATCGCAGGTTTTATGACTATATTATGTCCATTTGCGTGACAGCACGCACAACATTATGTGCAGTTGAACATGTCTAAGTTGTATTAAATATTTTTTCTATATATGAAGTATGTAATACTCTCAAAATATCAATTAGTTATGTAATATCACAATGTGTATTTTTATCGAAAATGCTCGTGAGACACAGAGCTCAGATCAAGGATCAGTAATAAAAATATAAGTCTTAAAATTTAAGTAGAAAAAAATCTAATAGATTAAGGAATGAGTCATAGGTTTAGAAAATATTTTTTATCAGAACCCTTTTGGAAAAAAATAAAAGCAAAGAGAACTGACACATCTCACTAGAGAAATGCGGCAGATGTTTATCAGGCAGGTGCTGAGTCACCAGCCGATCTTTGCTCGACCTGGCTGTCAATATTACTTATGCGCTCTACATAAAGTATCTATGTCGTCGGAACCGTTGCCAGACACGCTTAAGATTGCTTTTTACGGTGCACTTTGATCTGTCCATTTAATAAAATTAACCAGCTGAATGTTTTACGTACAGGCAGGCGTACATATGAGGTTACCTACTGCACATGTTTACTCAATTGATATTGAACCAAACCGTGTTTGATATTAAAGTAAGAATCGATTGAAATAATTTCGTAGATTAGTATACATTGATGTATGGCTTTACACATTTTTTTTTTCTGACTAAGAAGGTGAGACCCTGTCTGCCTGAACATTGATTTTTTAATATATTTTTTTATTAATAATACAAAAACAAATTTAATATATTAAGCGGAATCTGCGTACAAAGTAGGTAAATATTTTATCCGTTGAGACCTGCTTGACCAAAATAATATAATTTTATGTTTCTAATAAACATAAGTTACAGCGATCAGAATAAAGTGCACTTGTAATAGCATAACTGTGTTGATAAACTAATTGCTTATTATGTAAGTCTTAATCGGCACATTTTACAATTCAATATAACAGGTACACATGCAAAACCATGCACAATATGCAAAACCAAGAATGCAGATAAAACCGCTTCACACTTAGAAACAACCTTACGGAAATACCTACCTGTCATTGAACTGCAACTAAATCGTTATGTTGCACATGTAAACCGCGTTTACGAGTAATGTGTATATTTTACAATCTTGCACTATTTGACACGTGTAAGACTTTTCGTACTTTGCAAGAATTCTTACACAGATCTCTGGCACAGTTATTTTAGCTAACTGTTGCTAATTCATGTTTGACAAACAACATGAAAAGAGTGTCGAAAACAATAATTTTAGGTAGGTAACAACTTTAGTTAGGTTGTTTTTGACATCTTAACCTAATTATTATTTCCAAAAACAAAGTAAAAATCTTCAGCTTTTTTAAAGCTATCCTTTTAGAATAGGTCCAGCCTAAGCCTAATCTTAAGGGCAGTAGTGTAGCGTAGTGGGTGCGGAGGATACGGTGCGTCCCGGGCGACACTTTTTAGGTTGCGGCAAAATTTATGCTTCAGCCTAAGCTGAGTTGACGAAGAAAAGGTGTCATTAATACCACTACGCCACTGCACCTGTTTGCGAAATCTAGGTTCATCTTTCTGGGAGTCTTGGTATCCTACAGGGGTATTGGCTGTCTCTACAAAAGATAACACCTACATTGATTTTTTATTGCACTTTCTTTCCGTAAGAGGCTTTCTAAAATGCAGCCTGTCTCAGGGGTTAAATAGCTTTCTATTAGATTTTCAAAGATCGGGCTGTAAGTTTTGCCTTCCGTTTTAACTACCTATCCAATAACACAAATCATTTATTTTTACAATATCAAAATTTAAAAATATACAGGTATCTTAGCATTCAATTTTATGACTACAAAGTTGAGTTTCAATACTCATAAGCATACAGTAAATACAAAGTGTGTGTAGTAATATTTAGAATTAACGACCTGTACACGTGGATCTGTCTACCTTATTATTTACACTCACGTATACTCCAACCGCACACTACTATGACAACCTTTATCTGTACGTACATTGTACAATCTTCTTAGATTTAAATGTGTCAATTTCGTTAGTTAAATCAATATGGGAATTAAAAGAGTATAACTTCATATTTAGACACTTCTAAGTTTTAACGTTGTGAAATTTTATCGTGTTTGACAAGGGAAAATAGGCGTGTTGGAACTTGGAAACTCTTAAAAAGCCTTATAGATTATGGTGTATTTTGTTAATTTACAGCATTTGACATTATATTAGTCACGCTAACTATATAATAGTAGGTACCTCCACTAGGAGTGGACAACATTGTTTGATAAAATCAAGACTTCCGTGTAGTAATATTTATACTATCGTATCCTTTATAGTTGGCAATTTGATACATAAGACGCCCGTTGCGAAGTGTAATAATGAGTACGGTGAACTGATCGCTAATTCTTGCCATATAATATTGAACTTTATCTTGTGGACAATAAGATTATTGGGGAAGATCTATCAATGTGGTCGGTGTGTTCCTACACGTATTGAGTGCCGAGGCGCCTAGCGAAGGTTGTCGACGCTGCGAAATGTCTTGGCCACGGCCTTGAGTGGGTCCTTTGACCCTACATTGGAAGCAATATCCGTCGACCGCGAGCCACCTGTTTGTGTGCCCCTCGCATATTCAACACTTTATAATTTAACGGTCGTACTAACGAATTAGCCATCGTAATGGAAAATAACTATAACTAAATGTATATATCTACTCACTCACCTAAACCTCTCTTAGTTAATAACCGCTACTGACCTGAGCCTTTAATGAAGTCTTGGCCTATAGTACGTATGTTAAGTCAGGAAAAACCAAATGATTACCTGGAACAATTAAACGTTGAATTAATAAATGGATGGATATAATATGAACTAGGAACATCCCAAAACCACTACGTATTTATTCTTAAAACGTAAAAAGGTAATGATAAGAGTATCGAAAAGACCCACTTTCGATGTAGGTAAACGTTTAATTAAAGATCTCTCTCTTTGCAGAAGAAGAAAAGAAAATCTGTCGATGCATCTCATTCATGCATTCTCCACTCCACTATTACAAACCTTTATTAATTTTTTATTAATGTATAATTGAAAATACAAAAGTATAAATGTAAAATTTTCCTGCACTATTCTAAATCAACTTCAAATGGATATAGATGTAGTCCAAATTCAGATGAACCAGGGTATAAACAAATTTTTGTAGAATACTGACAGTCACACATCAGGTTATCACAACCTGTCAACTTACCTCAATTCAAAACCAACTTAATGTGTTTGACAGAAAGATGACAATCCATTGAAAAAAATTGACAGTTTTGCATATTTTAGCATATGGCTGTGGGTATATAATTTCTTTAAGATTGGGTAAAAAAATGTCCCAACCTATAAAACATTTCAACGACTTACTTGTAAGTACGTATTTGAATGAGGTAAATGTGAAGGTTTGTATTTTTTATTTTCTTTACATCAGGTCCTTGGAAAACCCGACAGAGCAAGACGGTCATCGTCCTAAGGTACTGAACCTTAAGCAAGATGATATAAATAACCACTTGATTAAAAACGTGTATGCGGAAAACTTTTAAGATTACTCTGACGTGGTTTTGGCATATTGTATGTATATTTTACGGAACGAAAAATACCTACTTGTGAACTACGCGGGCGGGATACAATTGTGTTTATGCTTTAATTAGATGGTGTTGCGGGTAGTAATACATAATAATATAAAAACTGTTCCCACAATGTTTAGAGGTCCGTGAACGAAGGATCCGATTAGTCTCGCGGTCCCGCCGCAGCATCCGTCCATTATTTTTTTTACGAATCGCTGGACATTGGACCACATCTCCCACCTTAGTAATCTCTTTTTTTACGTGATAGGTGGCAGAGGAACAGACGGATCCCCTGATGGTAATCGATTGCCGCCGCGCATAGACACCTGCAACATCAGTGGGGTCACAAGTGCGCTGCCAACCTATAACCCCCTTTTCCCTTAATTGGACCTCCGGTACCCTCCCTCAGCGAAACACAGCGCAGGCGCTGCTTCACGCCGGTCCTCTGTGAGGGCCTCTGTATCACTCCATTCATACCGAAGCGTGACTCTTCCATGGTTAGTTATCTACAAAACTCATTAGTTTTTATAAGATTATTTATTCATTTTCCAACAAAATTAATTCCCTAAATGAAACCTAACATGGCACGTGTAGATAGATACCTAACGAATGTAAATTATATCATCAAAAAAACAATGTTATACAACTTTAAAACTAGAACAGTTTGTTTTGTTAGCAACGAATGCGTCACATAAATTCAACAGTGTTTTATAATGATATGGAAAACCTAATCTATCATGGTAAGTAGGTAATGTGTTGTGGATGATATGGATGCGTGACGCAAATGTAGTGCTTCGCGGGGGAAAAATGGTAATCTAGTGTAAATACGAGTAGTCCGATATTAAGAAACTTGATGCCGCGCTCTATTAGGGAAACTTCCTCTAGCTTTAGAGGGTTTCTTTCCGGTTCACATTCAATTGCTGCGTAAAACTTTTATGTTTAGTTAAGGTAGTACGTTGGATATTTTATTTTCCTAGTGAATATAATCGGTAATAGGCGCATCAAGTCGACATTATAATAACAACAAGTAGGTACCTTTAAAGTACAGTATCAGCCTATCTGTCCCACGGCAGGGCAAAGGCCTCCATGATGATGGAGTTAGGCTTAATCGCCACACTTGTGTAATGCGGATTGGTGGTCATAAACCCGAGCTATGTTCGAAAAATTCGAAACAAGCTTTTTGCTCGACCCGGGATTCGAACCCATCTTGATGAATGAAGGTCCAGTACTGTGCGTTTCTAGCAGAATTTTTACCACAAACCTCATACTCGTTTGTAAACCGGCAACGCATCAGCAACCTCTAGATGTTCACTAGTTTATATAAACTAGCATAATCGAATTAGACGGAAATTGGCTGCATGCAAGTGTTAAGAATCTGGCCAAAAATTATAAACTTTCAGAACAAGTTCGTCATACATTATGCATAGGATGTATCTACATCGAAATCATTGTATAACTACAGAGTCTATCAAACGCACAAAATATGTTAATGATTAATGATAAACAGTTTGTTTATCATGCAGTTATTAGGAATCAGCTGAATGGCACGCGGCCAACATCCCACCACCCACAAACCGAAGATAAACTAGCTTACAAAGTGTGCGTTGTTCCGCCGTTGTCTCATTGGAAAACAATTAACGCACAACAAACACATTTTGTTATTGGCCGCAGATAGTTAACCGGGTCGAAATACAAGACAAGAATTTGTGTCGAGATAACGACATTAATTATGTGTAATGGTAGAATTGGTACACAAAATACTCATCTTACGTAATTAAATGGTCTTGCATAAGAGAAGAAATTCTAATTAATTAAAACAATCCTCACCCCTGTAGCACTGTTACTTAAGCAATATTATGAAAAATAAGTTGAAAATTAACACTCTACAATGGATTGCCTTAATTTTTCTCACGTGATCCTGATAGTTTTCTGGTGAGTGAAGGCTATGTATCGTGGTGGTTTTGGCGTGGATCAGTAGAAACTGAATTTTCAAAATCTTCTGAAGAATAAATCCCTTTTGCCAAATTGGCAGAGTTGCTCCGGGGCGGGTTGCCATATGACTATAGCCTAAATTTTATCCAATAAAAAAAAATTCTACACCCTACAACGCTTTAGGAACTTCTCTTTCTAAAATCCTTTTTAGCGCTCCTGGGCACAAGATGAATACAAGTAAAATTTAGGACAGACAAGTAACATAAATCTTGTCGTAACAAGGCGTAGTAATATTAACTACTTATATGATGTAGATATAATATATCGTTATTCTATTTTATCCTCTTCTGAGTTAAAAATAAACAAGGATTTAATAAAGGAAGCAGGCAAGGGACGGGGGGCGCCTCGGCCAGCTTAGAGACGCCACCGCACGCACATGGTATTCCGCCGCGGCGCGGGCGGAATGCCTCCACTTAGATACATGCTTTACTCACTTCCCTCGCGTCTAGACATCAACCTCTACTTCAAATTACTGAACCCGACCAAACTCAATCTTACCACCATCTCTTAAGATTCCTATTGCGTCGTTTGCGCCTCCAACACTAATGCTTAATAAAACGGGCTCGCTGTCCTCGGAAAGTGCATTGATCTCGGGGCGCGTCCTTCTGTGGCACAAAAATCGCTGCACGTGAATTTGACGTCTCTCTCAGTTGGGATCCAAAGTTATAGGTTGGAAAGGGATACAAGAAACGTAGTAGGCCGGATGCGCGTGGCGAGCTGGCGAGTCGCGGCCAATACACCCAAGCGGGCGCAATGAACGGCAGCCATTAACGTGGAAGTACCACGATGCGTTTTGGCGCCAAAGGATCCTAAGACGGTTGTTGTTCTTCACAACTGTTGTATTACTCATATCTAAAACAACATCTTTTTGAACTACTCGGACCGCTCCATGTCTACTCGTGCCTCTAATGATAATATGTTCATAACATGACTAAGTACAGCATTTATATTTATCGTTTTACGTGTTTAACAAAAATAAAGGTTTTTTTCTTAACCACTCATCACGTGAATAAATTGTATAAAGTTTGTTGTTTATTTTTAACAATAATCCAAGAAAACAAATGCATTGATAACGACCGGAAAACGGAACATCAACAAACCCGCGCTGCCGTCACAGCGTGAGTTTCGCGCCAAAAGCTTCAATGAACCAAGATGGCGTCGACCACGTGCTCTTCGTAGGGCGGAACCAAAATAACGCATCACAGCACAGCACAATCAACGATTCACTTTGTAACATTTGTTTACAAATAAAACACTGGTAATGAGGATAAATTCATATGACATATCAGTTAGGTAGTCCCTGTATTCTTAAATAAAGGACAAAACAGGCAGGTGACTTTTAGGCAAGTATATATTTAAAACACCAAATGCAGGAAAAGAAGTTCTCATAACATTTTTAAAATCATTCTGCGTCGAAGCTAAAAATGCATTTGGCGATAGGTACCTGCGATTGTCAGTGAATAACATACAGTCTTCCGAGAAAAATAAGCCGGTGACTTCAAACAAAGATTGCTGTTACAAAAACAGCGAGAGGGGCAGCATTAAAAGTTTTTGATGTGTGGGTGCAAATTCCACGAAGGATGAAATGCCCGCCAATACATTCAACCTGGCTGGCTCAACCGGCTGTTCGCAGGCCCGCCGCAGCTATGTAATGACCGTTTTATTTGAAATCCTGAATCAGTTAAAGCCTCCGTAGCCATAACAAGCAAATATTACAGGGTGTTAATATGTTTTAATACCATAATTCATTGCTTTGGCTGTATTTTGATATTTGTATGATATGTATCTATATTAGTCATAAATCTTATGAGATGCAGTAGCAATTTATAAGTTTGTAAAAAATTAAATTAACATTGACAGTTAAATTTATTTTTATTTTAACTGCAAGAATTCATTTTCAATTAGACACCTAATTACCATAATAAAAGATTTGATAGAAGTGTCTAGTTTAATTATAAAGTTAAACTTTTAAAAAATAACATCCACGCTTTAAAAGGGCAAGAACAAACAAGTCGAGGAAAATTCGATCAGGTCGTTGCTACAGCCTTGAAGCGATGAAAAACCTCCAGTTATCTGCGCCGCAAATTTGGAGGTCTATGACCCAATCCGTTTGTCGAATCACAATTATTTTTATTGCGCAATAACTTTTTAATTTGCTTCACATATAAGTTTTTTGGAGAATAGAGGAATTGATTAAATAAGTCTCTAATTATTTAGTAGGATTAAAAAGTAAAAATCTGCTGTCATTAATCAAATAAATAGGTAACTCCTGCCTACGATCTATGAGATCAAAGTACCCAGCGCTATTCAAAGTAGGAGATGAGAACGCTTATAACAATTTGGCGCCAAAACTGGCGTCATTGACCCATGCGGCATCACAGCCAACTTCGTAAAAAACGAAAACAAAGTTAGACGAGTACTCTATTCCCGTCATTATAGGTGCGTTCGTTGTTCGTTCGTTGATGCTACTTGTGGCATCCCACCAATAACGAAGCTCTTGAGAACCAATTACGAGCTTTTGAGATCGTATAGGCTTTGATGAGTTCTCTCTTGTATTATTTTATTCCACGACATTTCGGCGATATTAATGTATCAATTATATATGGCGCACAATGCCACTAAATATAAGTACCCGTAGTCATCATCATATCTTTGGTGTGTACTTCTTTTGTATTCGTTATTTAGTGCGTGGTCTAATAATCTGATTGTTAACTCGTAAGTGATAGCTGAAGAATTGATTGATGAAATATTACTATTTGTTTTATGAAACCATTTTGGATAACCTATATACTCTGTGTCTATGTGTGTAGATATTTTTGCATCGTTCTTATTGCTTCTAACATGAGGATGACCGCTTTTATATAAAGTAAAGGGAATTCAAAAACACTCTCTTTTAAAGGGGAGAGGGGGAATCTGGCACCAGCCACCACCTAATCCATCGAAACGCATACATTGTACTTAATAATGACATATGACGACTATTGTAACAACTTGCAAAATACTTTAACTCTCTCGCACTGCTACGTGTCTTCAGCAAGTATAGACACCACCTGATCAATCGAAACGCATACTTACTGAAACAACTAGCAAAAGTTATTTTGATCGCCAATAAAAATATCCTTATGGTATGTGTCCTTAAAGTAGATGTGCAAGTAGTTGATTCTCAGGCGGAGAGCGGTATACGCGGCGGCGCGGCGTCGGCGCGGTCGTTAGCCGAAGTTACACGCCGCTGCATCGTTTGCGAGACGCGACTACATTCCGGGCATACCTCGTCTCGCCCGCCACTCCTGTCCGTTGCACTGCACCTCGACCAAGTGAGACTGCCTCTGGAAGAATGTGACCGTATCTTGTTGCCATCTTCTACATGCGCCGCGCGAACTTTGCAATAAGGGCATGAGTTGTATCGAACAGAATTAATATTGCCCTTTGTATCAGTATAATATTGTGTTTTGAGGCAGCAATCTGCAGTGTTTAGAATATTTTCTACAAATATTTTTGCATCCTCTTTATATCATAATACGTTCTGTAATATTTTTTGCAATAAAGAGTATCTATCTATCTATCATCTCAAAAACATCTAAAACAGTTACCATGTAGAGCTACAATATCTAATACGAACAAGCAGGATCGCGTACCAATACCTACCTTGGTGCTATAATTCATCTTAGCTAGCAATAGTCATAAATTATAGCGATTTTAACTCACGATGGATGGATTAGTACGGCCAAATAAATAGCTTGCTTCAAGGACACAACAGGGTGTTGGGCTCTGTGAGTCATCGCAGACTCAGGTTATAAACCGAGCCATGAACCCGTGTAGGTATCTACTCGTAATGAAGCACCGCTATCTCATTTTTAATATTTTCCCTTTGTGGTTGATCTGATCCTTCATAAAGACCTTTCGTATATACTACAAACGTCATTCACTACCATAGATTCCGCCATATAAGTGACATACCATGTAAGTTAACATATTGTATACTCTATTCTATAAAGATAACATGTCATTTCAGGTGGTAATTTTAGTATTAATATTCTAAATAAAGTAACAAATCAAGGGAAAATACGACGTAACATGTAAATTTTGTCCAAAAGCTAGTAGTGCATGTTGAGTTTTGTCTTTTTGTTAAAGGGGGGAGGACATCAATCATACTTAAAGACTTAAGTTTTAAGCTTACGATGTGTCAGAGTAGGTAGGTACCTTAACATTTATTAAGCGCGTACACTTGAGTCACTTGACGTAAAGTACATACCCACAGTTAAGTAAACGGGAGAGGCAACGTACCTCCATTAGTTCCATTACCGTTATTGACATTGTTATGGCATCGCTCTGGTGTGACTAAGTATATTTAATTATTTTCTAGGATTGGAACCAAAATATACTCTAAGCATCGTAACTGTTTGTTTATTTTTTCATAAGGAGGCTATGAGATTTATATTAGTCAAAAGTGTGATATAATTTAATGAAAAGGAATTTCTTGAAAGTAATAACAGTTGATGCTTGAGTTGTAGAAGGATTTTGTATCAATTATTACAAAATAGAATCAAATATAATATTCGATATGATTTTCATTTAGTAATCACACTTCAAAGAAGACTAATAAGATGCTTAGGGCCTCCATATTCGGAACTATTATCAATTGATCGTCTGCCAAATCACATGAACCCAGTGATAATTCATAGTATACACACGATCATCCGTGTAGTCACGTTTATGAAAATCATGCTCCATGTTAATATTGTTGACTGTCGAAATTGGCTGAGTTGAATCAAATTCATCAAATCATATTTCACCCATGACTTATTTGTATTGTGATCTCCAAATTTGGGTGCTTCTTGGTAGTTCGTCGACACACGGTTCTACAAAAAGGTTAAATAAAACAACGAATCGTGACGACAAAGTCATCCCGTATTTGGTCGGCTTTACACTGATTGTGGTAAATCGGGTGTCTTATTGGGAGTCCATACAGAGACTACGGGCGTCGCATCGTGAGCGAGATAGGCGTGGGTGGTCTATATCAATAGGGCTGCTTTACAATCGTGTACAGGTACAATTATGGTACCCGTAGTATGCAAATGCGAGATGCTACATAAAATCATCATTTGAGAACTTTTCTAGCGATAGTCTATGAACTTCTCTGGAGTTGCTATTCATGTCCTGATGGACAGTCCCACCGATGAGATCACGAGATGGATGGGGAGTCTTTCAAGCGTTGATACGCTTGAAAGACTCCCCTGATCACACCTTCATGGGCGGAGGGGATCATTGACAAGGATAACGAAAACAAACTTCGAGAATTTTATTTTCTGAAAATAAATTGTGGATAAAGTAGCTATACAGTTTTTCTTGTGAGTTATAAAATATCTGCAGTAGGATAATAAATAGCTTTAGTAGACTTTTATCTCCTCTGCAAGTAAGCGATGACACATACAACCATTCACAACATTATGGGAGAATGTTACAAGTACCCGGTAGTGGCGACCCTAAGCACAACATGAGTCAGTGTGGCGTCGTCGCGGGCGCACGCTCTCATTGTCCGCGCCCATTCACGGCGCAAGCGCTCGGTCTCCGTGGCGCCTCCGCTATTCCCACTGCATGCGCATATTGGGTAAGGACCACCACTGCGAATGGTTTCACTACAAACGTTTACGGACAATGAACGCGCTCAGTATCAATTCCCTATTGATTATTAGAAAAATAAAAAGGCCTTTTCGTAAGAATAAAAATACAAACTACGCACCCAAGGTAGAAAGTTATGAAGAATATGAATTTAATCAAAATGAGGTCTTTGATAAAAGAACAGTTACAAAATCAAATAAGAGATTTATTCTTAATTTATGTTAATTTTAAAATATTTTTTGTTTTATAAATAAATGGCAGACAAGAAACCTAAATTGTGGTAAAACGGAATTTCCAAATATAGCACTCGAAAGTCGACTACAAAAAAACAAATGTCCTAAAATGTAACCAACGACAAAATTAATTGCTCAGTCCAATAAAGCGAACAGAGTCATTGCATTCCATAAATAGATTAGGTACCGTACGGAGTACTTTGTTCCTAATATATTTAGATGCTTAATAGTGAATAAGTAATGCTGTCTGTCTGAAGGCTTCCGTTACCGACGCCGGCGAGACACAGACGATTTATTTTGAGTTCATCCTGTACATGCTCTCAATCCATTGTGTTGAATCTAACTCGAAACGAAGTAGACAATAAATGCCATACGTGCACTAAAATGCATTGTACGCTTTGGTGTCATACGCTTTGATGTCCTTTATAAAGCAAGTGAAATAAAGTTTCTCATTGGAATTATTATTTTACGATCCTGAGTTCAAATTGTCGAATGCCTAAGAGTCGGTTTTATGATCCGTAGTTAAACTTAACTAATAGTTGAAAGAAAAGTAAGCTAAGGCAAATATCGACCAAAATGTTTTTAACAATGGTTAGCTTAACCTATAGTAATATTACAATCAATAAGCCGTTTTTGAAAATTGGTTCTAATTAATTGTCAAAGTTAACTATAATCCATTTAACCAAAAGATAACGACTGATCAAAAACCTTTAACCTTTAGGTACCTACTTAGCCCTACGTAGGTTACCACAAATCTAGGGTTCATCTAGGTAGTTGCTCTTTAGTACCCCGATGATAAGAAACAATGTTTGCCTGGAATATAATTTTTATGTTTGTCAGGCTTTACACAAATTACGGCACATCAGGCTAAGTGTTAAGGTTGTCTGGAGAGCAATCGGCGCGTCCTCCGTCTCTCCCGAGCCCTACCCGATCTTTCTTCAACAGTTCATAAACCTTGCTCGTATATTCTAGAAATCATTCACATTTCACCTTATTTGACTAGTTCTGTGCGTTCAATCACCTTATGTTTTACAGTTAAGATTATTATAGTTCCTGTTTTCGCATATTTCTATATTAGGTGCATTTATTCTATATTTTGCTTTTAATACTCGTCACAATATTTGATTAAACCATTAATGTCTTGATTACCTTTTAATAATCATGAACGCATCTTATATTTTTCCAAAAATTTGATTCTTATGTTCTTTTAACCCGTTTTAAAAGATAGAATGTTCCAACCATAAATTCGGAGCTATCTGCTACGGGTACAACAAATTATCTTTACAATATTTTAGATATATAGTTCTGCAACTTGTTAATAAATGCATGTGACACGCGAAAGTTTAAGTTCCTAGTAGACTGAGTTTGTTCCATTACAATTATCATTAAAATATTGTACCTACAAATCTATACTATTATTAGAGGTAACGCTCGTATCGCATCCGCCTGTGACTGAATGAATCTATCAACAGAGCTGAAACTACTAAACTGAAAATCATGAAATTTTGAAACTTATGTAGGCGCGCACTACGAAGCAGTTTCATAATCTTAACTCCAAAATGATTGAAATTAACCAAATAAAACAATTGAAATTTTGACTCGATAACATTTTAAATAAAATAAATTTTAAACTGTGTTTATGTAGAAAATAGAACTAAGTATTTATTTATAAACATTCATAGCAATTATTTAAAAAATCACACGCTTCCGAAATGTTTCTCCTCAAAGGGCATAGAACTACGGGCATTAGTTTTATACGTAGAGACAGAGGGTGGGTGCCGCCTAATAGCCTTAGTGTTCCCAGTGCTAATGTGCGATCGCAGTAACTTTGTTATTGCGCGTCTGTAGGGCTAGGGAGAGCGTGACCTCGTCCATTCACCCGAGGCTCGGCGCGTCGCCGCCCTTAGGGGCCGCCCGGGATCCCTGACTAATTTTGCCCTTTTCCCCGACGTCCCGCGCCGAGACTGTCTGATATGTACCATCTGTCGCCAATCTCAGTCAGCTGTTAGAATAACCTAAGTAAAACAATCAAATCTCATCTTAGCGTGTAATTCCTGGTTGCGTCCAAAGCTCTAATTGTGGGAGAGCCACGCTTCGGCATGAATGGGCTGGCTCGACCGGAGTGATACCACTGCCTCACAGAAAACCGGAGTGAAGCAGCACCTGGTGCTGTATTTCGCCGAGTGAACCACCCGGGGAGGAAGGGGATAAAAGGTTGGCAGCGCACTTGTGACTCCACTGGTGTTGCAGGTGTCCATGGGCGGCGGACAATTGCTTACCATCAGGTGATCCGCCTGCTCGTCTGCTACCTATCAAATAAAAAAAAAGCTGGCGCTTCGAATTCTGGGTTACGCTTAAACCATGATTCAAGATCTGGGGAGTCTACAAATGCTTAAGCTACTTAGTATGGAGTCACGTCAATGTACGAGTAAGAGATGTTGTGAGAATTAGTTAGTTTGGAATTACAATGAAACGAATACCGTTTTGCCCTTGCGACCCTTTAAAAGGCGGACCAGCCGAACTGAATCATGGTTACACGTTTCAGAAATAATGCGAAACGTGCAGGTTTCCATACGATGTTTTCCCTCAACATCGAGCTAATGTCAGAAATACGCTACGATTTGAAAAATCCAGAAGTGTCTGCAAGTTAAATAATCTTAAGTAAAATAACCTGTTGTAAGGAGTAAGTTAAAAAAGTCTTTGTAAGTAGGTACCTAATATATTTCAATATCAATAGATTATATTTTACCTGGAATTGACAAGGTCCTCACATTCAGTTTCCTTATAGGTTTTCTGAACTTTTGAACGACTAGCAACATGAAGATGAACAGTCAATAAACATGTTGATTTTCCTTATTGATACAGCATTGTGCCTAGTATTCCCACAGCTTTATTTATTACTATAGTACGTATATCGTCTAGCAACAGACTAGCTGTAACTACTGTTTTGAAATTTGTTTTGTATGTATATGAATTTTTCAAATTCGGAACTTTTAACTTTACGTCTTCACTCAATACCGTTTAAAGAAATAAAATATCACAAACAATAGAGTTAGGTACTAAAATGTTTGTACAAAGCAAAGGTGCGCCAGTTGTAGTCATTTAACCAGATCATCTCGATATACTTACTTGTTAAGAACAAAAATTGTACCTCCACACCAAGCAACGATACACAGCATAGGGTAAGTACCAAATTAAAAAATTCTTAGGCGTGCCCAACGAGACAATCTTAAATGTATAGTACTCGTAACAGCCATAACCGTTAACAAAAATCTTAACGGCCTGTATAATAGTGCAATAAAGCATAAATTTCGACGCGTGAAGCGATTATATTTTGCTTCAGACTGTCGTGACATCCGTTTAATTCGGACTTGGTGTTTTACTTTTTCATATTGGAGCGATTTATGGCATGCTTGTGCCCTAAATAAAATTTAAACAATTAACAACAACTTTTATTATTTTGCTTTTTTATTTCATCTGTTTTTAAAACATCTTACTGTGTCTCATTATGTACCTGATTTTTATCAATAGTTTGTACCCATTGATTATACATACACCACACATGAGTTTACGAATACGATGCTGAATGCTTTATTTTTAGTGGCTGAGCAAGCGTTCTTTTATAATATACCGCTTTAATATGTTAACTCACCAATGCCGTGGCGTATTGTGCTGGCCAGACGGTGTTGAATTTCTATAGCGTCTATAAAAGACATGATTTAATTTAGAAACCAGTAAGTCAGGAATAGAGGTCGACGTGCGTCTCGTCGCCTCGCCGTCTGCTCACCTTGGATGGGCGAACCCGCTGCGACGAGACTACACAAATCCGTAAAGTGACTGATATTAAAACATTTGCATGCCGCTCCATCGATATGATATAAACAAGCGCAGACTTGAACAGTAACTTTCACTCGCTGTTCACATAAACACGAAACCGAAACGCGTCACATGCATCGTGTTTGTGAAAAAAGAAACAATATTTTGCTTGCTTTCTATTACTAGGGGAGCGACCGCGTTGTAACCACCAGCTGAGAACCATACGGGCTGTCCGGATGAAATTGATGCATGCTTTGATTTCCAATCAACATCCCACATAAGACTATTATTGTAATTGATTGTTAGGTTACTATCAATAATAGCCCATTAATTGCATGAGTCAGTGTGTTACCAGCTATTGTTACATATTATAGTTATACAATATTATAGTAGTATGGATATTGTAAAAGCAAAAGGTTTGGGGTAGTGACGCGAGAAAGCGCGCGCACCTTGTATCGTAGCCGTAGCATAGTAAACTCTACCACGTGTATGGTGATAAGCTAGTACGTACGAGTACAATGCTTACGCGCTGCATTTATCGATTATTCACAGCGAGACCGTAAACCTAATCTTTGATGACTGATTGCATAACAATGCCTTCAGCGTTGCTCGTTTATAGGACCACAAATAGGTAGTACATTAAAAAGTAGCGCGTGCCGTTCCGTTACACGTGCTGAGCAGAGCTGCACTCTAAGGCATTAACTCGTTATCGGCTACAAGAAATAATATTAGTGAGCACGAAAAACAAATGAAAAATTTCCACCGCAAGCGTGAACTCTTGTGAAAACAAACACGACAAGCGTACAGCCGCACGTGTAAGACTCGGAGATCGTTGACAATTACTTTATGCATGTTTTTGTTTCTCATGTTTATTTATACAATGTTATATTATTGATAGGTATGATAAAGTACCTCTATAATGAATTAATATAGGAAAATGGAAAGAGAGAACAATAGAAATTTTATTAATTACTATATTTGGTTAACAATGATTTAGAAGTAATAAATGCATCATATTTTAACCATAGGTAATTTATGACTGATTTCATAAGTTAGGTACGTGTATTTCTTACTAATATTGTAAAAGCGAAAGTTTTGAAAATTTTTAGCGCCACCTGTGATAAGGGAACAGTGTACGAGTATGTAATCATGTTTGTTACTTGCACGCAAAAACTAAGGAATGGATTTGGATAATACTTTACAATAATATAGCCTACATACTAATAATATAGGCTACAATTCATAAAGATATTATACAATATATTATCCAAAATATATCGCCACGCGGGTGAAACCGTGGGACACAGCTAGTATTATAATATACTCGCAATAAATTTATAGTTTATTGGGGCAATTAACATAATCAGTCGTTCATCTTGCTCATATGTAGGTAGGTTGATAATATGTTAAACAACGTTGGTTGTAATAGAGAGACGACTTCAATTGTTCCTCTATTTCGGATTACATTAGTTATACCCTGTCAGGCCAGTTTTATCAGCTCTTTGGACCACCTCATAGGTTCCGTAATGAAATGTTCCTAAGAGCACATATAAGCACACCGAATCTTTTCTCGGTATTTTAACTTTCCGACTAGATTTATCATTGTGCATGCGTTACGAGGAATACTCCAATTGTATAATGACAGCCCTAAAATAATGTGTAGTAAATGTGGTGATGCAGACAGGTGTCACGTGCGGGGTCACCGTCACGCCGCGCCGAGTATTTCGATATGCGCTCGTCAATGGATCACGGTACTTACACGTGATTTTATTAATTCCCTCTAAAAATATAACTTAAATACCTAATTTCGAAAATCAACGAATCGGCTTCATTGATGAATAAATAATCATACACTTAGGCGCATTTTATAAATGGCATGGCATTAATTAAAAACGGTCTACAACCTTTCGAGAATATAATTAAGTCCATCATCCATGACCTCAGCGTGTCAGTCCCCGATTTCAACAAAAGCTGATTGCTTCGGAGCCTCAGGGTGTACTCTAGGCTCCAATATAATAACAATATTCAGGATATGACTACATTATATGTATGAAGCGACTGCCGTCTGATCTTCACCACCCTTGGAAGGGGAACCATACCAACATTATGTCACCATATTGTGGACAATCTATCAGTTAACGTCCAGGTTTCTTCACCATGTTTTTCCTCCCCACCGAGCTTATGCTAGAAACACGCACAAAGATTTAAAATCTAGAGGGTCGTGAATTTGAATCTACGGCCTCCCGTTAGGATGCGCACATTCTTATCCACTTATCTATTCATTCGGCCAGTACACGAATAGAATAATTAAATATTGATGATTTTTCAAAGTTTGGCATTTAAACATTTTGCATACATAGGCATAACAAAATAATGTACTTTTTAATGCCAAGGCTAATCTAACTTCTAGTTTGACATCTCAAGCTAAAAATTAAGCTTTAAAAATAACGATCTAATCCTAATTTAACAGTTACTTATAAATAAATGATAAATATACTTAAGAGCTCTTGACGACAGCTGGGGGCGTCGAAATCAGAAAAACAGTATACAAATGCGATTAATTTTTTGAGTTGAAAAATCATCTCATTAAAAAGTATTCTTCAAATAAATAAATAAACAAAATTTTAGCTTCAATAGATTTACTTTAGCTTCAGTAGACTACGAATATGTTGTAATGTCATTCGCTCTGAAAGAGAATTTAAATCTAATCGAAATAATCTGTATAGATTATACTCTAAAAGCTCGAAACCTGTTATGTCAACATTTAGGCGGGTAGGTAAATTTGTACTTCAGAAACATTCAAATTTAGCCTAATGCCACAGTGTTAATGCCAAGGCCGAAAACGTAAGTCACTATGGAATTTACAAATAACAGCTCTGATCATACGTATCAAGATAGTAAAGTGACATTTTATTAAGTAAGAAAATGAACTTAAATATTCATATATTGAAGTAGATCTCCTTCTCTATTGTTATCTAAAGTTGCGATAAAAACCAGTCAAAGATGAATTACAAAATGTAGTTGTTTATATTGTTGATGAATACACATAAATGGTGTGCGTAAGAATGTAAGCGCCGGCTCATACCCACGCGAACATGCCACTGATCTACAAACGTGGTTTATATGGAAATGTATCGTTGATCAAGCAAATGATACTCTTGAGCCCATTGTTTCGATACGAGCTGCGGACTTTGAACCCCACGTCCGATACTGCGTGTGTGCGCGCGGTACACAATGTTTGCCCTCTCAGCGCAGTGCGTACATGATGCTGCTTTGATTGATATCCAAATGATAAACTTATTCTTTACAAACATTGGAATATAATAAACATGCTAAGGAAACCCATAATATTAGATTATTAAATTAGATATAGCTTTATATTGATGTATCGTACGTTATGTTAGCTATGTAGCTAGGTAAAACTAAAACTAATAGAATAAAAAATTTAAGCAAGCTTTTGTTAAAATGCTCTAAAAATTACTTTTGGCGATAAGCTTATTTTATATGATTATATAATTTCTCTGAATTTACCTACATAAATAACAAAATGTTCTTTAAGGGTAAAACTTTTAGACAAAAACATCTATAGCACATAGTATCTATCTCTCTAATGATATCTATTAAACTACCTAACTCTCTTCTATAAGGTAGAGGACTTAAACGAGTATGTTTCGTTCCCACTGCCCTCTGTGGTGAGATTAGATTACAATGATATTAAATATCAGTCAGAAAGAATCCCTACACTTAATATGTAACGAGAAGTAAATAGGTAAAACTTTACATGAGGTCAGAAATGTGATTTATATGAATGGGAAATAGATATTTAGAGACTATTTGCTTTTAGTGTCTGAAATTGATCGAATCAATAAAAGTTTTTTGCTATATTTTGGCTGGACGAAATCAATACCAGCGATAAGACCGCCTTATTGTACTATCTGTTGTTTTTGCGTCATACCTACCTAGGCCGTATTTTGTTTCTGTGCAATAACAAATATTGAATATCTATCTATATAATTAATTAAATTAAAATCTAATATCAGCGCTACCGCACAGCAGGCAGCCTTAGATAAAACATTTAAATGTTCTTAATTTTTTAATATCCCAAAAATCCTTCCACAATCAAGTAAGTATGATACTCAAAGATAAAACGTTTGAATTTACTTTAAATATTCATACTACGAGTAGTATCACTCGTAACTATGCAACAGCTCTGCTTTCGCGAAGGTTATCTCTGCAGTGCTGCATCGTAGCTCGTAAATGCATAATGAACACAACCGCCGCACTCAAGGCCTTGTCCTATTTGTATTTCTAAACTTTTGAACAACAGAAAGGCACCTGGGCGAATTTTAGTTCTTTTTAACTCAATGACTCTGTGTGTCTTTGTTCTTTCTCTTACAATAGAGCATAGGTACAAAAAGGCGCCAAACTGTATTATTGTTTATTTTTGAGAAAATACTGATGAAACGCTTATAGACAGATTTGACGACAAAGTATGAGGAACATAAGTTCAGCTACCTGCTGCTAACAATGGTTATTGGTAGATATTTTTAAATCATCAAGTTTACCACCATTTGTTGTATAGAAACCTACGCTGTACACATTTTTCATTGAGCCTCGTTGACGGCCCGCCCGAATGTAACTGGACACCCAAAAAAATAACAACACTTTTTCATTGTAAAATGTTCTAAACCATCAGCGCTCTTTGAAATGGTGTCTGATTGCGTTTTCGTAGGATTAAATCGAATTTTTAGTCTTACCTCCGTCCAATGGCGTTTCCGGGCTGGGGTAGGTAAACGGGCCGCTTTTAAAGTAATGAAAGACGTTGATAGGTAGCACCTATCACCTATAAAACTCAGCTAAAATAAAAAATAAAGTGAAGCACTTTGTTCGACATAAATGTTTACGTATCCTTCCCCCATTTTATCGGATTAGCATAGTCGTAAAAATACCAAACTTTCTGTATCTAACGTGATTAGGGTTGGCCGTAACCGTATAGGTTTCTATCGCTATTGTACGGTTTATATTAGATATTATGTAAGGATGCTGACTCACATCGGAATAATTTATCATTAAAAATACATTGTCAAGTAAAATGTTACATAAGTAAATAACAAGTAGAACGCCAAATAAATATTATGTTATAAGTTAAAAATCTATAATAGAATATTTATGAGATGAGTGACGCTAACTCCCAATTGATATGAGTTCAGTAAGTAACCTTAGGCGTATTGGTATTTAAATTAAGAATAGTTTATACTATGCCGCCGCGGCGTCCGATTGTTGGCGCCAAAGACATTAGGTTGGCGCTCGGTGCGCGATGCATCGGTGGAAGCGCGGCGCTCGGTACGCGGGCACGCAGCTAGCTGCACGCCAGCCGCGGCTCAAGTTGCGTCTAAATGCGGACACGACACCGAAGTGTACGCAAAAATAAACGCAAATAAACAACGCCGAAGCGCATGCAGAAATAAACCTGTGTAGTAAACGGACAACTCGAGCGTGACCGTTGATACGCACCCATCCAACTGTCGGGCGCACGATGCATCTTGCACAGGTATAATCGGGCTTCCACTCCTTGCTTCTGAGAGATATGACTCATTATTTTCAATCAGCATACTGGTATAAAGTAAATAAGTACAGTAGATAATAATTTCAAAGGGAACCAATATAACGTCGTAACGCCCAGACAGCAGACACAATGGAAAATCAATTGTTTTATGCATTTTAAAAGGCTTATGGGCCTTACGACGTTATACCAAAGAAACACCTGTTTCAGAGTTTATTTTGATATTATAATGAGTTGACAATGTGCTAATTTAATATAACCAGGACTGAACGCGACTCGGTCATATCAATTTTGTATAAATAATGCAACGCGAAGTTCTAAATCATATAGGTGCTAGATTTTCAAGACTAAATTTGGAGACAAAACATGCAATACAAGCACAATTTAAAAATACATTAAATGCAGTTGTGATCCTTTTAAAATATAAAATTGTTTCCTTTAGGTAAAAAGTGCTTTAAGGGTTAGGGTATTTTCTCTTGATGTCATACATTACAGTCTCGGGGTTTGGGATATTACTGATACATCTCATTTATTTAGTAACATGATCGACTGATACATCTCATTTATTTAGTAACATGATCGACTGATACATCTCATTTATTTAGTAACGTGATCGACTGATACATCTCATTTATTTAGTAACATGATCGGTCCGGGAATTTCTGCAACGTCTAATCTAGAATATTATACTCTTCGTAGAAACATAAACATTGACCCATTTCCAAATTGCTATCAGGAAATTCATCGTAAAACGTGTGGACACTAAACACCTCTGAGCAGTCAATTGCTCCTATTTGAAACGAAGTGGACACAGGTACGTTTAATACCCCCTGAAACCGCTATCGCAGTGTCGCTGAAAAATGCAAGAATAGTGCGGACTTCCTGCAATACGTCCCGCCTGTAAGCAAGACAAATCGGTTCTGCGAGCCACCGACGAACTTTAGCTAGGGCAAGATTGATCGCTTCGTCTTTCAGATCATATGTCTGCATTAGATAGTTGCACTACATGTAAATCTGTTATGAGATTTTATTTAATATTATACATACTTTTAATTTCCTTTAAATTCATATAATTAAAGGTATACGAGTACAGCTCGCATAATGTAATTATTGTGACTCTTGATGTCTAGAGCCCATAATGTTATATTGCCGGGAAAAGGCTTAATAGAATCATGTTATTCATGATTGTTGATGTTCGAATAAAAAAGGTAACTAAAATTATTTATTTCCACAATACATACAAGACAATTTTTTGTTTTTAATTCTGCAAAGTAATGATACCCTAAAGTGATATTATGTGTGTGAGTATACGGGTAACCGTGCTTCTTAATGATAATATTATCACGTATGACATAAAGATAATAATCAATGGATTACGTTTGTTATGCAAATTACTTCATCTCATTTACACCATTCTACTTACACAAAGGATATTTTATAAGGTAAGTAAGCGTCTATTATGCAAGACGATTAAAGTTATATGACAGCGATGATTCAGTGAATGCCTTGATCAAACTATTATTAGCATGATTCATTCCGGTGCACCAAGAATGCCTAAGGAACATTGTTTATCCGGTCGGTTGTATTATATTCTTGCCCAGTAATGGCTGGGCGGACGTAGCCGCAAACGTGGCGTTCCTTGACGTTGTTGGTCATTGCACGGAAGTACTGACGGAATACAGGTGTGCTCCATTGACTTATTAATCTATTGAAAAATACAATGCCTGTGTTTGTAGTATTACATCCATGACTAGGTATACAACAAAAAAAATACACCTCATTATAAGAGTTGGCCTTAATATTATACGCAAATATCAGAGAGAGACCAAATCTTTCTAGCTCATTCAGAAAAATTCTAGTTACCAAATCAAGATCACACCACCTTCTAGCAAGTCATTAATGATCCTGTTCGTAACAAATGACAGACACGAAAAAGAAAAGCGGCTTAAGTCGAGCACGTCTAGTTTTTTCTGGACCTAATTTCGTAGCCCTATTGTGTCTTGACAAGAACGGAGTTACGACGTAATCAATTGTTCCGGGTGACGCAGTTAGGGACTATTAAGAGCACAACCCTGAACTGTCATTCATGTTCTACCGCATTATAATGGGCAGTAAAGGAGTAATGAAGAATGCAATGCTTAATACTACAAATAGTTGGTAAGTACATGTAAACAGATGGCTTACAACGAAGCCGTCCCGTATCGAATGAGAATATAACTGTCGCATTCAAACAAAGGTGACACACAACGCTAATGAAAGGGAGGGAAACCCCAATTCGGTCGTAACGTCAGATTCGTTTTATACCCTCAGGTTGGAACAATAACAATTAGGTGTAATAAATCTAGGCAAGGACTGCTTCGTGAACACTGACAAATAGTAGTAGAATAGAGTTGGTTTTGGGTGTTACAGCATCGGTACAGACGTCATGCGCGTGATGAGTTCGCTTGGGCGGCGCCGCTGTCAAAACAACAGTCAACCTACACCTGCGTAGCGCAGTGTAATTAGGGTAATGTTTACCGTTGCGCAGCCAAAATGAATCACGAGATCTGTGGGCGCAGCCTCAGGCAGCGCCGAGTGGCACACTCACCAAATCCGTCTTGTCCCGCCTCAGCGTGCCACATTTAACCTGACCCTATAAATAATTACTCTGACGAATGCTGCTAACGTTCGCCAATGAAAAAATATACACGTCAAAACAACTAACACGTCACATCTAAAGTCATAAATCTCGAAAATATTCTTCAAAGCTCTATCGCGTATTTCATTTCTATTAGAAATAACTTGCTGAGATTCTTATACAATTTTACTTTAGTTATAATAAATTTGTATATTACAATTTGTTGTACTTTTCCTTTACCTCAAGGTTATCTGGAAGAGATCGCTATTAGCGATAAGACGTTTGTCTTTTACAACTTACATAATATGTAAGTTGTAAAATACAAACATTGAATCAAGACGAATGTAAATTTTGCGGCGTCACAAAAATAAAATTCATTCAAATTTGCGGTTACGTCACTGGCGTACGCCACGCACCTCAGTAAAACATTGTATGTAACATAAATGATGAACATGTAACCGTATACTTATGTAGAGTGGTAGACCTCGTGATGGGCGCTGGCGCTCGCCTGGTCGGAGTGAACCGGCGCTGAGCCAAAGTGTTGCAGCGCGGCGCCCGCGAGGACGCGTCATGCGTCCATACATCACATAACATACCTCATCATGATCTATGAATAGAACAAACCTACTGCATTCCTTCAATTCCACCAACTGTAAACAATATATCGGCCGAACCGAAATGGTACAATTACCTCTTTTCCTTTACGTTCGTTCATTCATCCTCTACAGCGGAGATTCAATGTATACGATAACCTATTATCGGAAGGTCATGTTTGTAAACACAGAACGACGAGTATACATTTTACTCACGCCTGAACGATTTCATATCTTAAGGTTAAACTGAAATAAATTCTAACGATAAATTTACATTATAATTGTATATGTCAACCAACACTTAGGTAATTGTAATAAATGCGATTATAAAATATTACCCTGCTCAATTAACAAAGTAAATACATTATGTAGATAGTAACCATTTTGTGTCATTTCATCTTGAATGCTAATGGAAACAAATGGTAATGATGATTAGTAATGTCAGAAAAAATCTACATGTCTAAAAACTCAACTTATTCACTTAGGGTCGCTGTTTAAATCTATCGAATGAAACTTTGTAGTTTAACTTAACTTAAACCCTGAAAACAACTTGTTGCGCGGCGAACGTTGTTTAGCAACTTTTCTTTTCTATTCCTATCGGAAATGTTAGTTTACTATTCGGGGCTAAGATTATCGTTATTAACACGACTAATGTATAACATATACCTAACCTAAAAAAAAATTAAACAAACTAATAAATATGGACTAAAATATTCAACTCCGTTGAATAGTAATCAAACTATCATTGAGGAATGACCTGATGTTAATATTCTGTTTAAACCGTTTAGAACTATAACTCACAATAATAACTGCGATTCCCCGAACTTTAACCTGTTAAACTTATAAATACGAAAGTAGGCAATCAAATAGACGTGTGATAAGCATGCGTCCTTAGCATGACAATATGAGGCCAATGGAATATGATTGACAAAAATAAAACATCAATATTTATTCATCTACACGACGAGTGTCTTAACGAGGACTGCAAAATCGTCGATAAATACGGACTGATAAGCTAAGCAATAACATAGGAAATATATCGCAGGGGTAATTAATTAAATAGAAAATAACAACCGTTCAGTTGCACAAAACAAACAATTCAAGTGGTAGTGATATGAAAGTGTAGGATACCAATAAAAGATGTTGCAGCACTTTGGAATGTTTTCCTCATAATTTGCGTCCACTCGTAAACAGTAAACAGGGGTATCGCACGGGGCAAACAACGCCGAGAATATTCCACTGGACTTGAATCTGACAAACATCAGTGCGACCGGAAATTCTCCGACGCTTGCACCACATTCACAAATATGAACGAACACTTCTAATCTGCTGGTATTTACTAAGGCACATATTTTGATTCGGATCAGAACCGGAATAATAATAGCAAGGGTTCAAATAGGGTCTGGTGTAAACTCAGTTTAAATGCCAACCGATATTTGTCATACATACTCACGTCCCGAATTCCAGAAACATGCGGTGATTACTCAGCATTCAGTAATCGAATAAATACTCGCTTTTTATCATATACGAACTTATCGCTGAAATACATTCTAAGAACCATTATAAAACACATTACATAGGTGATATATAACAAACAACTTTAACAGCAACGAGTATCGGCGGGGATTTCCAGCTTCGAATCAATGTTGTCACAGTTTACTAACACCGACCGAATATAGTAACTGTTTGTGTTCTACATTTGAAATGACTCATTTATATTTTTCTGATTCGTAGTTCTGAAAATCACGTGCTTAGCAAATCAGAAAATCTGAACAAAGAGTAGACCTACATATGTTTGTCTCAGCGAGTACTTGCGTACTACTTAAACTAACATTAAGTTTTATTTTTAGCCAGCTATGATTATATTCATTAAGTTTCCTAAAACGATTTGTAACGGTTATGGAAAGCCCCTGCAACCAAATGTGTTGCTTGCTATCAGTTGTTTTCATTCTCTTGTGCCTTTTTATAGAATCACAACAACAAAAGTGAAGGTTTTGTGCACTTATTCATTTTATGCAGTCAATCTCTGATAACGCTTTTATAAACATACGAATGTACTTTGTTCCGCAATGTTGATTATATCACTGACACATTCATGTCACTCGTACTGGTACTTATTATACAAGATACTAAAATAACGTAAGGATAATAATATTTTGGTGTAGGTATTGTCAAGCGACCTTAACCAGACTGGAATCAACCAAGCTAGGGTACTTGGCCTTAGGTTTTTTCGACTAAGTCAGTAACCGACGACGGTCAGTCACCGCTACGGTTTGGTGCTCCAAGGTCTGCGCAAATATATGTTTGTACGTGTCTCGATTAGTTTATGACATTTATCGCTTCCGCCAACAGATTTGCATGTTTAAACTAACTCATAATACTAAGAAGGTGGTAAGCTGTACTGAATATAGAGCTATTTATAAAGTCAGAAGTTTGATCTATACACAATAATTTTTGATTGTAACATCATCATTACCTGCGGTTGGATGACCTGTCAGAAGATAAAAAAGTTAATTTGAGAATAACAACCCGTAAACAATATAAATAGCACGTGAAGTAACCGATTTCCAATGATGATACGTACGATCGAAGTTTGACAAACCGATGATGTCAGATAGCAGGCAAACGATGTTGTTTGCGACTGTCGGATGATGATTCAGGGCAAAGCTGTAAACTGATTCGAGGAATACATACTGAAATGTGTGCGCCGGATCCAACTGGCTTGTATTTTTTCAATGAATGGCATATGCCTAGAAATAGATAACTGTTAACTACATTTTCAAAACTTCATTTTACCACTTACGATAAATTGTATTAAGAGGTTTTTTTTTAAAAAAAGAGTCATTTAAATATTTAAAGGTGAAGTTAAAATTGTTAGAAAAATACGTTGTAAACCGGTTTATGTTATCATCTACCTGTCTATATGATAAAAACAAAGAAAAAAAAGTGAATAAATTAAACTTTATCTCATTCCAAATACTACGTAACTAATTACTTGAACATACTCGTACATATGCATTAACGAATACATCTGGGCCAATACTGCGTGTGTAAGATAGATTGGAAAGAAAACATTCATCACTACAGACAGGATAATTAACCTCATTAACATTTAAAAACAAGTCACACCGTCGCTTTAGATATCGAATTGTTCCCTGACTGTTTTCAAGCATAATAAACGCCTTGATAAACATAGCGGTTAAGAAAAACATGGTAAAAATGTATTACTTTAATTGTACATATACGCTCTACAAACCAAACACACTAACACGATAATACCATTTACAAGTAACAAGTGAGTCAACTATGTATTTATAACAATGTACGAAAATGTACGTGCAACCATTTTCATAGAATTAGCGCGATAATCATAATTATGATAGTAAGCTTAAGCCGGGTGTGGCTGGGTCCTGGTTGCTTCGGATCTCCACAGTGAACAGAAACTACAGTGGGATACGTTCATATCTCTACATTAGGCGAATGCTTATCTTAAATACATGTAAGTAGGAATCGCTAGCCTAATACCATACGAGTAGTACAGCATATAAAATAAGAATAAATTCACTAGTACTAGCGTTTTAAATAAATATATAAATTATATACTGTTATTTGCTGTTTATTGGCTCTTTCTGCTTTAGGGTGTATGCAGATATAACACCCTTATGTTAAGCACCATTTATTTGTAAACGGAAATCAACCGTGGAGATGTAGATCCTAAATTTTAAATGAATAGGTAACAAGATATAAACCATTGCCAGAAGACTACGACGATATTTCAGTAGCCGTAGCAGAGTTGATCCTCATACCCAGAAGACCTATAAACTACGAGACAATACAACTGTAACTCTAAACTACGAATATCGTAGTCAGACCCGTAGTCAAATGACTACGAACAGATATGAACTCGTAGCACGAAGACCAAGAAGACTGTGATTGGAATTTATAGAAGTCTTCTTTACTAATATGTGAGGGTGTATTCATGAAAGGAACATATCACTTTTTATTTTTTAACTAAATGGTACTATCGGATCCTAATTAATCTATATTGTATTTAAAATACCAATCGCAAACGTAGAAAATTTTAATATGCTCAGTTTCCCGAAAGACATTAGCATTATTCAATATGATTAAGAGAACGAGAGGAATTTGTAGATTGCACATCTGATTTTAATATTAATGGCATCGCGTGCTCTAAGGAATTCCTCTAATTACAGCGTAGTCTTAACGAACCGCCCATTCTAACAATATCATTGAGTGAGAATTAACTCAATAAATTTCGTAGACGTGGCTAAAGCGGGGCAAGGCATTTGTAGAGGCAGTTTCAGCGTGGCCAGTAACGGGCGATTTTAAACAAATGTCAACTATCACCATATTAGGTAAGTATTGTTAGTAACATGTTTGAATTTAAAAAAATAAATATTTAAGAACGGGTACAATTACAAGTATAAGTCAACCTACCACTCACGAAAATTTAGGAAGTTTAACGAAATTAAAAAAAAAAAACAAGTAATAGTAATAAAGTTGCAGGGGGATGACGATATCAGAGATTCTACTAAATCACGGAAGAAGACGAATTAATGTTCCACTAAATGAGAATTTGCTTATTAGATCTTCTTACTAAGATATTAGTGATATACCGTTTCAAAGAACTAAATCTAGGAAGAATGGAAAAAGTAACAGAAGTGTTCTAATAATAGGATTACTAATGTTTTGTATCATCAATCCCAAACAACGTTATCCAATTTTTCGTTTGCAAAAAATCTTTTATCAAAACAACTTTTCACAAATCGCTGGTTCGTAATGTCTATTGGTAATATTAGTATCACTAATGCGACAAAATACTGTCTCAATGTCATTATGATTTGTTTAAGTCCTACTAAACTACCTATTTATTTTCTTATCATTTAAACGAAACACAATTACTGTAAGAATTTTTATCACATGGCAGTTTTGTATTGCAATTATAAGAGGCTATATTACGTGTGTGAGGCCCCGAGAGGCGCTGCAATGCTCTTTACAAACAACCGTAGTAAAAGACGTCAACGATTGTACAAATATTGACTGTAAGCGAGCCCGCCATCTGTTAAACAGTACAAAAAAAATTCACACGTTTAGTTCAACTGGAATTAATACAACAATCTCAGGTTTTACACATTGTAGATAACGTTTACAAAGTGAGTTTTATTTATAGGTGAAATGTGAAACCGATTTGATAGAGATGCCCAGCTCAAGTCACAAACAAAGTACAATAGCATATATTATAATAATTATAACGTTTAAGTATACAATAGCACACGGGTTATTTCCACGAGTGCGCACGCGGCGCTAAGCAGTGGCGCCTGAAACTCGTAAATAGGTTCAATGACCGAGACCTTGACGGGCGCCGACGTAAACAATATTCTACGATACAAAGATTAAAACTAATCATTTGTATAAGAAAACAATTTGTAAAAATTACACATATTTCCAAGTTATTATGAAACCGGAGTCTTTATCTTATCTAAGTTTATATAAATATTATTCATCACATGATTATAGACAATAATTTATTGTAAACCTCAAAACAATAAGAATAATATGTATTGAAGGGAGATGAATAAAATTCCTATGTTCACGATTTTACACTCAGTGTCAATACGCAATGAACAAAGAAAATCGACACTAACAAAATGAAATATCGAAAACCACACAATATATAACAAATTAGTCGATAATGATTCCACGTAGGTATAATAAAATTCTTTTCGATCAAATTTCAGCTAAGAAAAACAACTAAGTGAGGAAAAGCAAGTAAAGCCATTATTTTAATGTAAAATTTAAAAAATAGGTCTAAGTATGTGAAACAAATTCGACAATAGAAAGCAACAGTGTCAATTCATTCATCATTGTAGCTAGCTCATTGTAACCATTGAGCAGTACATTATTCTCTACTAGAGACGTCAATACGAATTTATGCGTAATGACAGGTTTTAAAAATGATTTTACGCAACGTCCGCTAGTTAGTAGGTCGGGTGTAACTAGGCATGTCGAAGGCTAGGCCGTGGGTCGCGGAGAGACAATGGGCTGTGGGAATCTCGCGATGCCCACGCGCGGCGCGCGCGCACCCGCCGCGGGTTCCCACGCGCACGCCCCAGCATCTACCCGCGTCTTACGCCCGGAAGAGGCGCGTGCGACTGCGACAGCTCTCATGCTGCGCCACATGTAACCTGATATTACCATTGTCAGATTTATCACTCGTTGATTAGTATACTGTGACACCAATACTTAACTTCAATGCTTCCGTGTCCCATTTGACTATTTGTGCCTGAACTTATACAAACATAATATTGAAGTTACTATTCACGTCGAGCAAATTATCAAAGTGTATTTCTCACTTCATAGGTTAGATCATATCTGCAAGCAGCACTTATAGGGGCAGGGATTTCCCACACCATGCTATGCAGCGTTTGCCTGTTATATTTGCATATATGTACGTTATGTACCATAAATAACTGTAATAAATATAGTTATTTTTCCTTTGTTATAAGTGGAGTCCAATGGTTACCTGATGGACGCCGATAACGGGGCAGACCTAAAAAGCGATGGAGTGACGATCTTAACATCTTTGCAATCGATTGCCCACAGAGAACTGGAACACGTTAAAAAACCGCAAAATATAGCGATTTATCCATCATGAGTTTAATTAAACTAAACTAAACTTGCACACGTACTAACACTCACTCACCTGCTACATTTATTATTAATGAATTTCATATACTTATATACCCACATAATACCTAAGTATGTGAAATTCATTATACAGATAAAAGTAGACAAGCAGCTTTATATTTTCTAATGAATCGGGCGGTGTGATTGTCACTATCATACGAGTATAATGTCATAGCCTCACCAAAAATGTGTTTATTTAAATTAAAAACAGTATATTTATTGAGTGAGAAAAAATCCAAACACTGGTGTGTATTACCGGATGTGTATAGTAAGATATGGAGCCAGTGCTCGAAGCAAGCAACCGGAATGCGACTGTTATACCGCAATAGTGCGGAACTAACAACTAGCCTTCCATGGAGGGTCATCACCACCACGGGAACTAATAAGGAACGCTTCGTTGGCCACTTCTAACGAGGCTCACATACAAGACAGGTGCTCAGAATGCCGATGTAAATCTATTTCGCCTACAACTGTAGGTATGACCGTCGTCGACACGTGTGTGATACTAAACTTGCGGATTAAGATTAGTCGTATAATAACCACATTTGTGTTATTTGTGTAAATCTTATGTTGCCGAAATAGTATCATCAAATCCGTAAGTTTATAATCTAATCTAGTCCGTTTACAACATATTTTTAACCAAGCCAGTGTATACCTAGAACCTCACCACCACAGTAATTAAACCTATAATAATCAACTAGCCAATCATACATATTTCCCAATACTCCCAAAAGTCAAAACTCAAAAACATTAATACTGTATTTTCAAATGGAAATGGCAACCTCCATGTGAAAATACAAATATGGCTGAATCATAAGACTAAAAAATATTTTGATGAGTCAATTAACATTTACATAACAAAGATTTTCCCATACATAAAGAACAATGCAGAATAATATAAACATTGTATGCAGTGAGATCATCTCATAGCTAAACTTCAAACAATGTCACTGACCATTTTGAATTAGCTCGCCGCCTTTCTTATTCTTAAATTTCTCATCAAAGATCTATCTTATCGATCGATATTATTATAGTCGCAAAATAGTTTTTGATTAGTGAGGCCGTGAAATGAGCATAGGTATGTCTTTGAAAATTAGGTCTTGATTCAGATATTTTGCTAGAGAGTGTATAATCTTCCCTTAGGTTTCAGATCATGCTTAATCATATTTAGATAATGCTTTTCGGTACTTCAATATTTTGACCAGTTTTCATGCGATATTCTGCCATGTTTTTTCAAATCGAAAGTCACGAGAATTAGGGGCGTTTACTTTAAATGTCAACAAAAAGCATAATAACAGGAAACTGTTTAAAACAAGTTACCTATTCATCTAATTTTAATAACTACATACCGTCGACTACTGAAAAATATATGTTTCAATAAATTAGACAAATGTGTACAATTCATGTGATTGCTCCGTCATGTGACTACGTGACAAATAACGGACGTCGAAACGACGAAAGGCCACAGAACCTCGGCATTGTCATGATGATTGAGTCCGGCAAAACAATGACATAGCATGCAGACGGTGCTTCACGGACGTTGCGTGCGTTCCGTGTTGTCCTTCTTGGCTGAGCTCCTCAAACTGTTAACTGGATAGTGTTAAGGGTGCTTGTACAAACAAGCAGTAGTGCTGTTTGGACAAGCACCGTTTAGACTACCTAAAGATACCTTGAAGTAGCACTAGATCCACTAGTGTCGTAATTTGATTATAGCTAGCTATGATAAAATTCTTATGATCATTCATCAGCCTTTTGCAGACATAGATATAGCTGTAATAAAAACTTGTCTTATAGAGTGACTTTATTAATACAGGGTGTACCTAAGACAATTTACAATACATCTCTTTAACCTCGTGTTCTAAGAACCGTTCTGAGCAACATTTGTTCAACAACTTTTCGAAATTCATTGAACATTTTCCGACTCCCCATACAAAATGACCAAATCACGTAACTAACTTTGTATGGAAAGATGAAAATTTGTATGCGAATTTCCAAAAGTCATAGAACAAATGATATTCAGCAAGGTTGGTAGAACACATGGTTAAAGAGATGTAAATGTTAACAGATACACCCTGTATAAAAGATTCGCTTTTATATAAATATCGGGTATAAACTACGCGGTCTGACCTATGACTTGCAACCCTCCCACGTACAACGGCCTATAATTTATTGTGCAGCGAATCACGAAACTTACTCTATACATTATAGGCTAACAATTTGACAGTAAATCGATTCGCCCACCAGTGGGCGGAAGAGAGCTCCGTACGGAGCATGGGCCAGCCGCCTGCGTGAACGAAAACATTACGTGATTCCAGCCTGCAATGTGACTGGCAAGTGAAGTTGAACTGCTATTTGCCCGCACGTGATAACGACTTCACAAACAACTTAACAATAATATGTCTATTTTTCTATTATAATTGAATAGGCTATTACGATATGACCATATAAAAATATTGTCTTATTTGTTGTAATTCTCAGAAAATATAAGATATACATGCGATTCGATTAAACAAGCTATTTTTTATTGTTTCCATTTTTTTTTTAATTTGAACCATATGAAACAAAATGCTCTACGTGTCGATGGTAAGATGGCGTGATGTTTAATTCAATTAAGTATTAGGATTGTAAGCAACGCGATATTGTTCTGCTAACGTTTTCGGGTAGGTACGTATTATTTATTTGATATTTTTAAAAGTATAAAAAATAAATTATTTTAACTCTATAAACAACATTTAAAAATTCAAAGAGTTTACACAATAAAATAAAAACGGTTTAGTATTTATACTGGAATTAATGGCAAGTGCATTCTTTCTTAGTGCTTGTACTACTAATAAAAAAAAACGAGTACAATAATTATAAAGAAAATCGTTATTGCACATTACAATAATTATAGATAGGGATGTAAGCAGGTTATTTAAATAACTTTCCGATAATTTGTGTCGTAAAAAAATGATGTTTTTATTAGGTTTGCGATATTTAAATGACGTCCTGTTTTGCATTAAACGAGAAAAACATAATGCAACTGCAAACAGTCAAATTGCATCTATAAGTGGTTTACTGAAGACCAATTTGCATAAACGAGAGTGGATTCACTTGGATATCCACCACAACATTTTTATTTTTTTGACAACGCAAGGAGATGCCGCCTGCCGATGGTGATATACTTACACCAGGGTGAGTTTGACTATAGCGTGGTTTTTCATCTGGGAAGGCACGGGTAAAGGGTTAACTATATTTTGTTAATAAGTAATAAATTTACTTAGTCTTCGACCTTGTGGCCCTATGCGCGGACTGGGAAAATCTATTTCGTAAAACCCCTTCCTTATAAGTCGTTAAACGAAAAAACTAATATTAGTAGCGTTTCAATCTAATTAATAAAAAAGGAAAATTACATGATAAGACAACCCTATGCTCGACTTTGAATATAAAATACAACCTAGAATGTTTTGATACAGGATTCGGTCAATGGCTCGGGAAATTAAATGCTAATGTTGTTTGCACCGTTGTTCCAGTGGGAGAAGTATGAAAACAAGATGCTAATGTCACCTGGCTACGGCTGAATGACGGCGGGCCTCCACTGTACTTGAGCGGACCGCACGCAGTCAAGTTCATTCACACCCAATACATATGGATTAAACGGTACATTAATATGTCAAAACTATCTAATGTACGCATGGCTAATTGAAAACAATCATATATTTTGTAAATTAAGTATTAATGTCGTCAGAGCACCGTCGAAAAGCCAAAGATTTCTCACGCGAAGATCCAGTTCGACCCTCGGGGTAAAGACCTTACTTGAAATTCCCTTAGACGGAAATAATTTTGCTTTCCATTTGGCATAAATTTCCTTAAGGGATAAAATAATAAACAGAGCACGGGATACAAACATAGTCAGACTAGACTAATCGATGTGAGTATTCTTAAACGCCTTAGTTAACAAAGTAAAATATGTAATAGTCATAATAATGAATAAAGTATGGCATTTTTATTGCTGTCAATGAAAGCTTACATAACAAAATGATAGACCTTCTCACTCCTGTTTGGGAAATATTATTATTACCAATGCTATATAATATATTATTATGTTACACTTTACACGCATTGTAAAAGATCATGTCAGGTAAACAGCTCATGTATAAATGTTAATAATTGCCTGAAGTCATAAAACCAAATAACACGACAGACACTACATAGAGAACTTGTTATTTACCAAACAGCTGCAGCTATTACAATATTTATCAGCGACAAATGCATAATAAGTGTATTGAATGCTGTTAATTTATGTATGTATACAAATGGTCAGATTAGGCGATCACGCCGGATAGACCCGGGAGCAGGTAAACTCGCGGCACCTCATAGATCTGAGCAAGTACCCGGTGTCAAAGGGGTCACGGCCCGTCTAGACTGAACTATAATCTAGCGTGGTCTAGACGTCTGTATTATTTAGAATTTTACACGCGACTCGCTGTTTTAGCAGTTTGTGAAAAGCATTGTCTTTACATTCACGTGCTCGACGATTCGAATACACCCCGCGGCGATTTGTGTCTGAATCACCACGTTTGACTCTATGAAATAAGTTTATTCTATTTAATTTAACAATACTACAATCCAGTTTTGATACATTATGCTAGCAAAAACAGAGACAACACTCAAAACAGAATAAAACGTCCTAGTGAATAATACAACGTAGTAGGTACGCAGTTAATTAAACATTTATAATCATTATGCAATACCTACCATTTTTAAATGACCTACCTCAATGCAACTGTTCACTGTTGGTATGATAAGCAACATGAAAGAGTTATGTTACTCTGATATTCAAATAATAAACTTGCATTGATAAGTACACATTATCATATCAGGCGGTTGTTATCACTGGATAAGAGATCAAAATGCCAAATGACATTACTGAAAACATGGCCAATTAATTAATATTTTACGGTATTCAAAGAGTTGAAACATAAAAGTAGAAATATCATTCATCTACATATTTTTATATTAAGTATTTCACATACATAATAGGGAAACTTTGTAGGGAGATTCGGACTCGTAGAAAAGCCAAAAAAGTAAAAGGTAGTATTTTAAGTTAAGGTATTTTCGAAATAACCACAACAAAAATAAGTAAACTACGTAAGTGACAGTATATAATAAATAAAAAATCCATAAGGAAATCACTTTTATATCAATTAGCGATATGTTGCTGGACTTGGGATTCCCAATAAGCAGACTTTAATATTATATGAATTGAATATAAACATAATATTTCCTCCTGATAGGTCAACATATTGTCAATTAGAGCTTAGAAAAGCATACACATAAATAAATTCAGTGCACTTGTATCACTGAAAGAAATTCATTTTAGGATTTCGCCATGAAGCCGCGCATCGCGCTTTACGTAATTTATTTATTTTATTTGGACAACCAACAAGATAAACAATTAAAATTAAATTAAAATTAAACATTAAATCAGTTTTTTATTAATGATATAGAATGTATTTTAATTAATAATACAAATGTAAATTAAATAATTGTTAACTGTATGTAGCATACTACAATCGACAACCCATTAATGAATAAGTATTTACCAATTATAGTGGATCAATTGTTATGGTTTATTAAATCATACATTTTCAACAGTTACTTGTCCTTATAATTAAAATTTGCACAACACTGGGTGCAAGCCAAAAGTTATTTAGCAAACGAGCACGATTACAGGAAAAAAACAATGTCGTGGAAAGCCCACATCACTATAACTATTTTTTTTCTATAAATAGAGTCTATTTTCCGCCCTACTACGTTAACAATGAACATAATAAATACAATATGTAAACAACCTTAAAGATAGGTATTAGGTTTAGTTCAATAGCGGGAAAACTACGTTAGAGAAATAATATTTCAAACAACAATAAACCTCTACAATGTTGTCACACCGTATGTTGTTCTATCTGTTCTGATGTCAACTATGTGCACTATTAGTCGAAATAATTTTATTTAAGAACATTTGTAACGAATTAATCTAAAAAGTACTGATACGATTTTAAAAATCCTTTCAACAGTAAATAAAATGAACGTCTTGTTTCAACCGCAAAACGCACTTAGTAAGTTAAATGTGAGTGAGAATGGAATAACATTCGTCTTCTCTAATGATACATAAAATAGAAAATATGTTCGAATTTTATCATAAAATTAAAGCACATGACTTCTAATTTTTTTGTCAGAGGCGTCAGATGAAAATGGTGTAATGTTATTTGTAGACAACTGATAAGAAATTCCCTATTCTATTGATAGCGGGATTGATCTCCCATGCTCGTAATCCGAGGCGATCCCTTTACGTGCTCTGGTAGGTGTAAACTTGTCGGTGGAAGGCAACCAAAATACCCTCGCATTTATCAGTGACGTGACGGCACGCGTGGCGGTTCTGTGTTTAGAATAGATAACCGAATACAATTACCGATAAAGTTTGCTTCTTCAAAACATCCTGTTTGACACATTGTAATTACTATGTGTTATCAACTATTCAAGCGGTGTGTGGCTTTTCTTTAAATTTTACCGGAAACCGAATACCGTTACAGAATCTTTATCAACTTCATTTGTTCACCATGTTTTAGGTCAATCCACTGTCTATTATTACCACTGTTTCAAATAAAATACTAAACTAAAAGGAAGACAATCGTAAGGATTAGAGATATTAGCACTGCATTGTGCAGAAAATAATTTTAGAAGAAATATATCTAAAATAGATTTATAACGGAACAGTTTACAGATAAACATCTACATGGTCAAAACAAAGTTCGATCTTGAACTTCTGCCAACAGCATAATGAAAACACAACGTTATAAACATTGCATAGGCATCTGGTAGCTGCATCTTTTGATATTTGTCAATTACCTACAACTCTAAACGTAACATTTCGTAGAAAAAATCATAATGTAAACTCTAGTTATATTTTACCAGTGAATACTGCTGACGGATTTCTCAAAGAAATCATTAAAAAACTTCAGACAATTAATGTATTTTTAATTCTATTTTTGCTATAGCAATCCTTTGCAATTTATTCTTAAGTAAGTAATGCACTAAAAATACGTCGAAGGGTTCAGGTTCAACTCGAACTTACAACCTTCTTCCACCTTCCTTCTTGTTGTGGAAGGTTGAGGGGGAAGAATTGCTATTTTTACTAAATAATGTGTTTTTAGATTCCAGATCGATTTAGTATGGGAGGCGAAAATAATTTTTAATTATCGAATTGTTCCTTCATAATGTGAAAGAGTAGAACAAGCGAATTTTACAATTTGCGCCCTTTCCGTGCCTCAGCCCTTACTCAGTTTCGAAACGGAATACTAAACAGTAGTTATACGAGGCGTGAAATTTATTTAATATATTACTTTAGGGTACTTTCGGGATTCCGTCATTATTTTCCCGTGTCGACCATTTGCAAGTTCGGAATAGGGATGCATCCAATACCGATATCGATTATCGATATTGCAAGATTTTCCGAAATCAGTAATTATTTCATTTAAATTGAGAGAGAGAGAGAGATGATAGAGTAATGAGATTAGATAATTTGGCATCTCTAGGTAACCCAAGTGAATGTGCCATAATGCACTTTTTTATATTGGCTCAGTTTATTGGCTCACCTCCTGCCTGATGATAAAGACTTAATTCGTTTACACAAATTCCGCATATAACTGTTTTAAGTCAATATTGTGTGAGTGAGTTACACAACCAACACGTTAAGTCTACCTGCATACGACTAAATAATATAGTTTCACTGACCAATTGAAATATTGTCTCCCAACGCCTAACCACTACGGAGTTCTGTAGCGTCTTGAACAACTCAGCAGCATCAGATGTTGACTGTCACCCTGAAGCATATACCTGAGTAAGATATCATTATTACGTAACAAAAGCACCGTATTAGCATAAAATTGTTTGTTGCCCTCAATTTTTGGATTCCTCATTAGATCCTGACCTGGTGAAAATCTCGAATACATTCTTCACCTCAGAAGTGACCTCTATCCAACAAAAAAAAATTGGAATCCGTCTATAATCGACAGCGATATCAGTGAACATACATAAAAATATATTAATTATATACAGTCAAATTGAAAACCTCCTTTTTTAGTCGATTTAAAATGAACATTTTGTTACATAAGCGTTTGGTGATTTTATTAATCACCTTTTGCATTTGTTTAGGACTCAGATTGTCATGTGACTTATTTAGTAAATATAAGTTATATGTAAATCTATTAACATCGATATCGCTATTAAATCGACTAAGCATATCGATGCATCCCTATTTAGGATGCCATAAATAAATCGTCAGTTGTAGAGCCGTTGCAAAATACTGCGACTCGAGGGTTGCAAGAAAAATAAATAGCAATAAACATGGTTGTTGCATTATTCAGTCAGTATTGTTTTTCTGAATCAGAGAAAGCCTTAGCGAATGTATATGAGTAACGATCATAATAACGATTACTAATTAAACATAATAAACACTGAGTCAAGGAACTTCCCTCATATTATAAATAGCGTTAAAACGTAAACAACTCATTAGAGTCTGCTTCTTGTAAATAACATGCACATCAAATGAATGTAAAGCCGGGGACAGACAACAAAAAATACCTCTCAAGAAGGTGATAAACATCACAAATAGCAGCGTGACTGTCAGTGAATCTGTGGCAATGTTTGTTTACAACAGAATCGAGGACACCTTTCTTCTTGCAAAACATTCAAGTAGTGACTAAGTGAAGTCGCAAAACAACTTGCGTCACTACTGATGGCGGCGCGGTCTCGGCCGCACTGCCCTAAATTATGAACAAGACAAAATGTTTTGAGTCTCTAGAAAAATCTTGTTTATTTAAAAAAAAATCGCAGAATTTGCATATTTCTTATGAATTATCATAAGTGAAACATAGGCCATAGTCACGGTTGAACAAAGACGTTTGAGAAGTGTTCTGGACGGATGCTGCGGTCCACTTACCTCACCATTTTAGAGGAAAAACACTTTATACGAAAAGTATACCTAAAATAAGTAAGCAAACATTTGGTCTGCCAAGGCTTATCCTCGAGGAAAAGAAGTGATGAGAGAAATAGCTGGAACTAAAAAAAAACGATTAAAAAACGATGACATCAATAGAAAGTTACGTTATCCCCGTGTAACATAGGCTACATATTACTACGAGTAACTTATCATTCCTACGGGAAAACATAATTAAGGTCCCGCGGGCGTCGCTGTGAGCGGAAGGTATTCTAAAAACTTAAAAATTTACAGGTGGGATCTTTATACGGTGTAGACATCCGCTAACGTAACGGATAGAGATAAAACGGGAGTTGGAATTTTGTATGAAAGTCTTATGTTTTTGAAATGAGAGACTTGTAATTTAAAATGTATTATCTAACAGATGGTTTGGAGTGTGTTAATAATATAAGTTTAGAAGTTACATGGAATTGATCAAATAACTGCGTCCAAGCGAACGAAGTCGCGGGGCGGCCACTAGTAAAGTAAGTAATAAACATAAGCCTATACGGAAATATAAAATTCACTAGAACTCTGCAGCTTTGCCTAGTCCGTTCATAGAATATATGTCTCGTCATTCACTTATGCTATTTTAACATCTTATTTACATAACTCTGCTTCGTAGAATCCAAGCCATCGTGCGAAGTGCAACAAATTCTTTGAAAAATAATTAAGTACTGCTTTATCTATTTTATTTCTAGGGTCTATTCAGTTTGATTAACATTTATTACCTCAATTAGTAATCATTACATAGGTAATTAGTACAATACAAGTAGGATGTTAATGGTAGGTTGTCCCTTTTTGTATAATTACTTCTTGTACTGTCTATTATCTACCTATTTTATTTTCAAATAAAACATTTGATTAACTCAGTGTACTAGTAAATTATTTTCTTTAATTATTTGGGACTGTGTATTTCATAAGTTGTGGTTTTTTAATTGAAATGAACACAGGGTGTGTTTGAACACATTTGCTCAAACGTTGAGAATCACTCAAGTTTAGTCAAGTGTTTATTCTACGAGTCCAGATAACCCCATTTGCTTACGTAGGCACGCGACTGACGAAACGATTCCGCTATGGTGTTATCAAATGTGGGCAAGACTTGGTATCTACATGCATGATTTATTTTAGATACGTATGTAACATTCACTATGCTGAAAAATATTTTTATACTGGATATAAATTATTTTTAATATTTTTTAACGATGTATTTTACTTACATGAAGTTAAGCGAGCAAAAATAATTCTTCTTCATAATCAGGTAAAAGAAGTGTAATAAATGTAATAAATAAATATAATAAAATAAATGCGCTAGAAAATCACACCAATCAACCTGGGGTCTCAAACTAGGACAACCCCTGTACATACTATGAGTGATGACGATAATTAACTGGGCGACACCTCCTACGTATATTATCGTAACTGTCTTTAATAATAAGACAGTTACGATAATATACGTAGGAGGTGTCGTGGGGTTGTAATATTCCTCAAAAACCAGCATCGGTAAACCATTATTCTTACCAATCATCTAAAAAAACACATGGCTAATGCAAAATTGTCTCAGGTCCGTGTACACTAAGAGACGCCCCCGGCTTTCTTCATCGAGCACTAATCGAATGGAATAACATGGATCAAATCAAAATTAATAAATATACTTTTTATTGCACACAAAACAGAGTTTTATTTAAAACTAGATATTACTGGAGTAATGTACATACAACAATGTAAATGATCGGTGTGAATTTGTTTGTTGTTTGAATTCATTTGTATTAGGAAAGGAATAGATTCTAAATGTTCTAAATCAGGTGGGTGAGTAGAAAGAAAAGCAATAATGTAGAGAATGTCTGTTCACCGATACTCGGTTAGAGGAATAAGGAAGGAGGTAAATGGGTGACATTGATGTGTTAGGATTTCGTGTTTTGTAAACAAGGAAATCACCCGTAGCAGGTAAATTCTGCGCGAGGAAAACGGCATATCTCATCTGCACATTTATCTGAAGACTATTAAAATGAAACTGAGCATTTAATTGAACTTTTTGAGTGTCTGGCTGTTTTTGCTTATTTTATGACAAAAAAAGAAGAAACATCTAACTATGATGTGTGATTAAACCAGTGACTCAAAGATAGAATTCATCAATTAAATTGCACATCTGTACGTGAGATACATGTAGGTGAGATCAGATATTATGAATGTTACTCACCGTTTCAGCATCATAGTATCGGATCGTCATCTTTAACACGGGTAAAATACCTAGTAGCGGTGTAATGTAATATTAGTGACCTCATGCTGTCCTGAGGTAATAAAGAATTCCATTTTTTTTGTAAATATTAATGCCGTCATAATTTGTTTTTGACATTAAGTTACGCCCATTGTTTGCATAAAGGAGTGTTTCAGACGTCTACATTCTTATCTTGCACTTACCCAATCAAAACATCACGTAATAATCGTATTACTACTTTAAAATAAATATTAACAAGCAACCATGACAAACATGAACAGTTCGTATTTACCTGTAGACTACATCGTTAATATTTTTGAAACATTGTTTACCTGATGGTGAAAGTGACCTTACAGCAACAACAGCAACAGTAAATATTGAGTTTTGTTCTGTAAATATTCTGCTAAATATACATAAAAAATTTAATTCTTAATATGTGTATGTTCTGTCTTACTGTTTTAAATAAAGATTTCATTCATTCATTAATTTAAGTCGTCTTACACAACAATACTAAAAAAGTAATTTCCTGGAATGCCATCATTACACATTTATTTACATTTGGCAAGGTTTTTCGCGTCCGCTGCAGTTGTTTACTACGCCACACTTCGCACTTCGCCCGACACTCAAATACACCCCACTATTTGTCGTTTGCGTTTCATTATGCTGATGATAAGGCTCTGATAATGCGCAAGCCGCAATGAAAAACTTTTACGTCAACATGGCTAACAGTCCTACATAATATAAATATGGGTAATGATTTGTTTTAACCGACTATAGAAAGGGAGGTTTTCAATTCGGCTAACGTAATACAAATTCTCATTATGTACTCGTATGTTCGCTCACCGATTACTAAAGAAACCCTGAACCGATTTGGAAAAAATTGATTTTTGAACCCTGTTACATCACCTCCCAAGGCTCTCTCTTTGGTACCATGGCCCAATTATCCTTTGCACGATCATAATCACAGGTATATTTTACCCATCATTGGACAACCTTCAGCATTTTGGAGCTACAATTGGAAGTCTCCACAAAACTTGCCAGACTGCATTAATCTTCTTTTCCTGTTAACTAGTTTTTGTTAAACTATAATAAGTAGTGCCTTACTTCTTCGTCACTTATTAGTTCGTATTTTTGAAGGCAGTATTTTTTCTTAAGGAATAAACTTTTTAGTCTATGTTTACCTGCAATGCGGCGATTAAATAACGAAGGATTTTGCAGGTTTAAGATAGCTGTAATAACATCTAATGCTCGGTTCATTTGTTAAGCCCCTGAAACAATACACCGAGCGGAAGTAAAAAGAGGAGAGGGAGGCGTTTCGCCTGTAGTTACATCACATTTAAAATAAAATGGAGTAAGTATAGTATGTTAATTGAATGGATCCTTTCCTTATGTTAATAAGGAGTAAACATTGAGCTGTGATTAATTCAACCAACAATGACACAACTAATGTGTATAAATGGAAAACTGATAATAACGAAGATATTAATTTATCTGTAAGTGCATCTACATCCGACGTCCAGGTACACTACAAAAGCATATCGTAGTGGAGGTTATAAATAGACATAAACATAGAGTGAAACAATAGTACCGGCGTGTGCGAGTCTTCGTGACCCAGACAGGCGACCTTATGTTATGGCGCAGCAACCTTCAGCCTAGCGGAACTCGGTAAGCGCGGACTACGGCCGTGGCTTATGTAACACCGTTTGCAGCCATACGCTTAACGGTTACCTAAGAGTTTAAATCGATTAAAGCCGCTTTGAATGCCTTATAGGCTCTCTAAGACAGTCTTAAGACACTTGCGGTTCATGAGTATGATGCAAACTTTGTTGACGATCGATACGATTAAACCCGTAGGGATATATTAATTGCAAAATATAATTTGCATTTGATACAATTTCACTTTCACTGTTGGCTTGTGCCAGGGCTTAACATATTTTAAAGGGCATGAGGGCTGCTCGATATGAAGAAAGCTTTTTGCCTTAGCAGACTGATAACTTATATTTAAAAAAAATACACAAAGGACATGCGAGTATCCTTTCAATAAGAAAAACTTCAATGAAACAAAAGTCGGTTTCAAAATAATTGACAAAATAGATTCAAAGCGCTGATTTGATAGTCGTTCTTTTGCACTACCACAGTAAACGAGACGAGCACATACAGGTTAGTAAGTGCAACATGTTCTAAAGATGGAATTAGAGGAATGTTGTACAATTATGGTTTCTACATTACATATTATGTTTAATCAGGATTAATATCTGGTATAACCAAAGCGTACGACCAAACACACGGATTGCGGGGCCACACGAGTAGCATTGATGTGCAATTTTGTCTGATTGCCTAGACATTTTAATATGAGCAATCATGGTAACAAAAGGATGTATATTGAAAACAACAGTATTAAAACCTACAATTACCCCTAGGCATAATAAACTCGAGAAGTTGAAAGGCGAACGGCCTTCACACACCGGGATTACGGGGATACACGTGTATACTTAATGGATGTGCAATTTGTACTCTGTTTCGTGTCACCTTAACGAAGAAGGAAGACCTTAACAAAGTTTTGATTAAGGATAACAATCGAGAAACAGATTAGATACTTTCTTATACAAGTTTATAGGAAATAAGAACATTACGGGCAGCCACCGATACTCTCTGTTTACTTCTGGCAACTTTTATTAAACACATAATAAACGCTTATGACATTTGCAAAACGTTTTCAGGAACTCTCATTGAGTTGTGTCTCAAAAAGACAAAGACTTAATTGTTCATTCGAAAAAAGTCTGAAATCTACACAACAGCTTCTGCGATACCTTTCAAAGTATTTTTTGTGTTGACTAAAGTTGAGACTTGAGTAAACTTGAGATTTGTTGAGTAAACGTGAGACTGTTGGATTTTGTATGGAGATGACAGCTGTGAACATTTGCGCAGTTGTCACGTTGTGATTCCGACTATACCTTCTACTACCCGCCCTCGTCTTAACTGAATTCAATTCATACTCTCAATTTCTACGTGATCTGTGCAAGGTATTCACTGTTCATTTTACAATATGCAATATTTACAATACGCAATATATCGTATCTTCCGTCTAGTCTAGCAATGGCCTCCAGTCTAACTAGCGAACGTGCCGAATCCGCGATTATCGACGAAACGCATTAGACATTACCGATAAAACAAGCTCAGTATATACAGCCTATTTATCAGAAACTTTAAATTGAAAGCTTTATATAAGTTGGCTTGCACGTGCAGTGTTAGGCGCGGCAGCCCGGCATGTAGGCGGTCGCCCACTCGGCCACCCCGCACCCCCGCACCCCCGCCCACTGCAGGCTGCACCACTGCACCACTGCACGGTGACCCCTGCCCTTTGCGCTGGCTGGCGCGTGCTACGCCTCCACTGCGCCAATCTACCTAACCTACTGACCTTATACGCCCTCTAACGACCACACTAATAAGATCAGAAACTGAGTGGATTAACTACAAGAGGAAACGTGTCTAATAAAATTTTCAAGTAATTCAATGAAGGTTAACCCTGTTGAACTTTCATAGAAGGTTTTATAATTGCTTTTTCAATTATGAACTAATGCTCATGAGCACGCCGAGCTATAAATATGCAGAAAAGAATTTCTTCAACTAGAATGTACATACAATTTACTTACGCAAATACGTTACTTACACCTACCTACCTACTACCTACGTTACTTACAATAAGTACGTAGACATGTATGATTTACACAAAGCCAGAACTTAAGCACTTCTAATAAGCTTCTTAAAAGAACAAGTCAGTATGTTCACATATACAATGAAGTAGCCTACGTTATAAATGGATAAGTTACAATAAATATGTTTAATTACTTCATATAAATAAATCTGACTCCCTCGGTGACGCGGACTAGTTCCCGGGTTCGATTTCATCAAAATAAGGGTAAGAAAATAGAGAATGCATATGTGTCTACACACCCACTTGTGCACTATAATCGGTCCTGCATGGTTGGCTTAGCATTGAAAATGGCCGCCACAGCCGATATATAAGGTTTAGGAGGTCATTATCATATAAATGAAACACCGCCTGAAAAAAGGAACAATTGTAGAAAATTCTTAGCATTTACACTGAATAAAATAGGCATTCATTCGTTACAGTTATTAACGCTTTTGAAGTTTATGTTTCAAGCTTGAGGTGAAACGCAACAATACTACTTTATGACACCATTCTTGTAGACGGAGCATTAAAATAATAATTGGTATCGAGCGCTGAATCCTTCGCCAGTGTACGTCACGCTCGTGTATCAATAGGTGGATAGGGATGCGACTTCACTCATTTTACTCGAATAAAAATTTGAAATAATTCTAATGACTCAAATGGCATGACAAAATACAATGCATTCGAGTCCCCTCAGACGACAGGCACGGTCAACAGCAGCAGGTTATGACAAAAAAATCATCAATTGGTAATGAGTAGGCAATGAATTTGTAAGGTGAGACTAGACCGAAAAAAATTTACATAGTGGAATTCCTAATGTAGTGATGACCCGATAGATCTATATATTTTCTTTTAGGACCATGCTCTAGAGGGGTTATCATCAGCCTGTCATGTCTGCAAATGTTCGCCACTTTGATCGATCCTCGGCAACCTGCCAGCCATCTTGCGCAAATCGTCACTCCACCTGGCTAAACCTAGTGTAAAACTGCGTTTTTCTGAGAAGAAATGCTAAGTGTAAGCCCAGACGTCTAGAAGTTTGAGTTTGAACTTTCGTGCCTCCGAAAGCAGGTTAAGCCGTTGGTCCTGCGCCCAGCTCCTTATCGATTGTGTCAGTATAAGAGTGCACTTGTGTTAACGTACAAACATGAGCATTGTAATATTATATGCTTACGTGGCTGATAGTTGAGATCAGTCGAAATAGCCGAATCGGTTGAAGGATACTACTATTAAGGTAACGTTGGTAGAGTCACTCGAGTGATAATCGATAGAAATAGTAAAGTGGTAGTTTAATTAGAGTTGCATCACTACAGTGGAGTAATAAAGGTTGTGGATGAATTGCGCAGTTTACAGCGGCCACGTGACGGCGGGGGGCGCGGGCGCCCGTGGGCGGACATACTCGTACCTCGCTTCAGTTTCACGTTGCGATGAAATTTACTATGACGCAATAAAAAAAATCATTATTGCTTGAAAAGTTTTTTTCGTCGATTCGATTGTATACTTTACAAATATTTACTTAACCAAATTATTTAATAGATGTTTTAACTGTCACATTACGCTGTGTAAAATACATACCTAACGTGATGATTAGTAATTTCAGCACTTTCCTCTTAAGTCACTTTCATTTAAAATAGATTAATAAATGTAAATAATATTTTGTATTTTAGTTAGGATATGTTTATAACAAATCCCTATGTGGTAAGTTCTTGCTGGGTCGATCTACCGGGAAGCGCCCAGTGGGGCGCGGGCGCCCCAGATACCGCTGGATGGACCAGGTCAAGAAGGATCTTGGTCTCCTTCAAAGGCCGGATTGGCAAGAGGTGGCTGAGAATAGAGCGGAGTGGCAAATTCTCGTGTCGGAGGCCAAGATCCACTTCGGGTCGCTGAGCCAGCGTAGTAAGTAAGTTTTCTATTGCTGAATTATCAAGTCAAAGACGATCGCCCGGTTGATCGTAGGTACCTTGCGTGATAATAACGAGGCATGAATTTACTTGTTGCGAAGTAACAACCTTGTGACGCCCCAAAATAACGCTATATCATTAATTACTTGACGTAGCTGACAAAATATTCGCGGGGAAAAATTCTAAAATTACCAAAACCTTATCTCGTTAATATTTTCTAAAACGCGCACGTAAATTCTTGAGGTGATTCACAGTATGACATTGATAGTAGATACTTTATCTGTATTGTAAATTGTTTTGTTGGAACGTAGGTAGATAATATTTACTTACGTACGTACGTGAATATCAAAGTACTTATGTACATAAAATTTGAGCATTGATAGGTATATTATAAAACAAAAGAGTTGGCAGATTGGTAGCTACTCGCAGTTGAACTTTTTTAATGATTAATTACTTAATATTTTTATGAGAAGGTACATTAGGTCAATTTCACGAACTGATACAAGTAATCAACAGTTAGAAGTCACAGTAATTGTGTATGTATTAAGTAACACGGAATTTGTATACTTTAAACCCCAAATACTAATAAAAACTCTTCGAATGTTTCAGCTGCTACTCCATTACACTCTACACACAAAAATCTGTAGTTTACAATGGTCATTTCGATACCTCAGCGCATCTAACTTAATTATCTCAATCTCAATCATACAACTAAATATCAGAAATTAATAGTCGTCGTTAAACAAACTATGATTTTAAAATTTAACGTCTCTCTAATCGATACTAGTAAATATATAGGTTCAAATAAAACACTTACCTTTTTGTACTTGAGAACTTGACGTCACCTAATACAATTCGTGTACGTAGACTCTTATATAATTAAATTTCTCTTACCTGAAACAATAAAATAACCATTATTATTAAGTTCTTTTATCACTGAAATTATTTCTTTTTTTAATTGGATAGTTAATTTCTTGGTTAAGAATCTATACCTATCCTATAATGAAAATTTACAGACACGATAACGGTTATACCGTTCCGTTCCTACTACATCCTTATTACAGTGATATGAAATTTTAATGCAGTAAATGGAGACATGCATAAAGTTACACTAATAAATTAGCCATTACCGCGTTAATAGCTATTATACATGCTATGTCAGTTGAAATCTTAAATCACCCCTCGCGCATATTTTATCTGTGCGAATTTACACGCCGATTGTTGTGTATACTCCAGTCAATATCGTAAATCATATCAAACACTGTGTATTGTGAAGTGAAAGGTATTTTATAGGGCACGCTGTAACTGAGGATTAGTTGCGTACACAACGCACACAACCACAGCACACCGATAGGGGATATTGTTACCGGTGGCGCCAAGGTGCGAGACCCGAGGCCGAGCTAAATTGTATTATATTACCTAGGTACTCTACCTATTATAGCGCTTTACACTAAACAATTTTAACAAAGAATATTTTTTACGAAAAACTTGCAAATTCAAGAAAGGAGCATTAAACTCATAGCGATAAGACCGCTTTCTTTTTATCGTATTCACGACTTAGGTTTTTCACCTCCATTTAATCATTTAACCATCAAAGAGTAGCTTCATGATGAAATGACTTGTAAATTTTATTTATTAATTTATGGGATCACCAACATAAGGTACAGAATACACAATTACTTTACAATTTTACATAGATTATTAGGACTTGCTTCTTAGAACTGATTTTGAAGAGGAAACCTTGCACACATTTTGGCACATGCCATACATTTTAAGTAATTACAAAAATAACGGCATCGTCTAAGCTATCGTAATAAGAATACGTTTTTAACATTAACTCTAATCGACCAGATCAGAAAATCGTAGCTGTAATGTAATAAAATAATAAAACCATCTTCTATCCAAGATTCACCTGTGCAAAGTCAACGGAACTCGATGGGCTATAGTTAATCGTAGATTAAATGACGTCAATCGATTGTGCAAAAATAGCAAGAAATCGCGCCGTAATCCACTCGTACATTTTGCCGTTTATCTTTCCATCGGCTATTCCAAGAATGCAAACAAAACAACCCGTAAAGTATTTTCCGATAAATTTTACATTAACAATCACTGCATTATGACTGCTTACATTTACACCCACATGGTGTAAAATATTATTACAACAATATCAAATAATACAGAATATTTCGCGCAAACCGCAAATATGCTGTACCTACTTATTCTACATTTACGCAAATGTATCGAGATATTGAAGGCGACCAATCTAATGCAACGCGAATCAGTTTTCGTACAATGAACTGAATGTTAGTAAGTTTTATTAGTTTTTACCGATCTTAGACATACATACAATATATCACTTTAAGGATAAGGCCGTAGGGACAGAATTATGCCATGTATTACGTTTGAAATAAGGTACTTACTTGTAAATAATACTGTTTATACCTTCTTAACACAAAACTTATACCATTGTTAGTTTTAGATCAATATATTTTATAATTAAATTCAATCATCAAATTGCAAAAGCAAAGATTGCAGCGAAATTAAGATAGCATAATCTCGGACGATTGGCAGTTACGTCGCTGATTTCCAGAAACGATAACGAAACCCTTTGGAGATACATCATTGGTAAGGTGTAGTGACACAGTGACACAGTCCATAACGATGTCCATAATCCGATATGCACGGACTGTAAACTAATTACATCCACGATGTTCTTGCACACAAATGCAGAAGTCGCCAAAACAATCATTCCTCACCAGAGAACCAACATAATTTCAGTCACACTAACATTACTATTAAATGTCACCTGACTCCTGCGAATCCATCGATACAAGCATTCATGCTTAGTGCAGAAGTCGCCAATTTATTTACTGATTTAAAACATGTAAGATTCTAGGTTTGTAACAAGGTGTATGATGTCATAAAAAAGGTTCATGAAAATTTTCAGCTGTGTATCTCAAGTTCCGACGCAAAGCTCCTGATGTGACCGGACTAAGGGAAAATAAAGTGAGTTTTATATTTCAAATAGAAAATTTAACACGCAATTTAAACCATGTGACGATTTCCGAATAGTTTCCCTTGCGAACTTATATAGGTACTGGTATACTAAGATATGTTTTTTACTTTTGAGGTAAGGATCCCTAAAAAAGAAATCACGAATAGTTTATTACATGCATAAAGTCAAATGGCATAAAACTACGACACGGCAGTCCTTACTACTACGTTTACTAATTACTCTCATGGCAAACTTTCATTTTACCTATTTCATAAAAATGCATGCGTAAAACAGAATAACAATGAATGAGTTTTTAAAAGCCTTTATTTACGTTTAAAAACTGGGTTTACGCACGAGCACGGGCGTTATTAAATGCAGTTTGCAGTGGGGGGTGGCGTGGGGTGGCGAGGTGAGAGCCAGGGTGTTACGGAGACGGGGGCGTACTATCGACGCGCCAGCCGCTACGTCACTTACGGCGCCACGTGCGCGATCAATAGTGACGTCGTAGTGGTGCGGGGCCGCGGGCGGGAGACGCGGCGTACGGCTGCGCGCGCACAGCCATCCCACGACCTACTTACGATTACGTTTCACGTACCGTCTACGTAATGCGATCGAACGCCCAGAGAATAGGGGTGGCGGAGTAGACGGGCCGGGCGCAGGCGCGCATAGCGAACTTGCCAGACGAGACGCTCTGCAGCGTGGCCTATATAGAAGGCCGTTCTATGACAGTATTGCATAATATTGCGAATTTTACCTTTCGGGGAAAACAGTCTTCAAGGCTATGGAGAATAGCAGGTAGAAGTTTCTGGCTACCATAAACAATGAAATCGTTTGCCAAGTTTGTAATTTATCTATTCTTGTCTCATTTTTATATCGACTTAGAGTTGTGCCTATGTTGTATAATGTACGTAACATGTATGACATTCTGTTGTCATGTAGTTGTTTATGTAGTATTTTTCAGAAAATAATTAATTAACGTGTTTATGGAAAAATCATAGGAAAAAAACCAGAATAAAAGGAAACCGTAGAAGTTTTAACTAATTTACCAAATGAATGTTATTTGGAATCACTATATAATTTATTTTATGAGAAATTTGCATTAAAATGCGTACCGCGTTTTAATAATTCTCATAAATCATATTTTTATATCTTTCGAGTCCTGCTCACAAAATTTAAATTGCGTATTTAATTAAAATTCTTTACTCCGTCCTAAAGATGTTATCTGCGAAGGAAATCTTTGAATAAACAACTTATGAACCCGTAAAAAAATTCAAAACATTCTATGCGCACCCATAAAAACTTTTACGCCATTTCTATTGCTTCCGTTTAATTTTACGTCCTCATTATAATTCATTTCCTGCCCGGCGTCGGTATGTCTATGCCATGCTTTCAATGCAAAATGCCGCTTAAATACTACCCTGATGGAGGGCAATAAACAACATTACCATAAAATATTTTACTTTTGTCTCATGCTCTGTCTCATTTACCACAGAAGACATTGAACTCGGGTAGTTCATTTTCATTAATTCCTATATTCACGTCAGAAAGCGACAACGCTTATCACCATGTTTGAATCTATTTTGCGACCATTTTCATCAACTTACTTATTTGAAAAGATGACTTGTAAATTTAAAGCGAAAAGCCGATTTTATTCATTTTAATATTTCACCGTGGTAAATAAGTAATTACAATCACATAATATTATGTGTAACACAAAATAAATATGATGTTACTTTTATAAACGCAGTCATAATTTTATAAGAAATAATGTTTCACAACATAGTTTTACAGGATTAATTGACAATTTTATTATTATTATTCAATAGTTTCTAACATATGTATAAACTACCTATACTGTGAAAGACTGTCATCCGTACTAGGATATCCTGTATTACAGATTACCCAGCTCTCACCACATCTTAATTAAGAAACTTATTTAGCGTTAGTAATAATATTTGATTGAAGTGAGATATTTGATTTGAGTAAATAAGCAATATGCACAAATGTTTAAAGATTTATTAACCTAGGTATTGTGACACTAACCACAAACTAGTTAAGGTATGATATGTTGAAATTAAAACATAACTTCATAATATGACAGGCAAGACCATAACAAATATAAAACACAATACGCAATTGCTCTGTATCCGTGGAAGTCGGAAACAAACCAACCTTCTAGCGATCCTATCGGATTGTTAATCCGTCGGTGAATACAATGTATGCAAATAGCGGTATCCATTACTTGAATGACGGTATTATAACAAAATTATGACGGCGATCACGAGTGGCGGCTAGTAGCCGTGGCCTAGATGCTAGTGGGTCGCAGTTTGCAGGGCGCAGCGCTGCCAACCTACAAACATAACCTACGTCACTCTCACGCCGCCGTGGAGCCATCAGTGGCGCAAATAGACTATGATAATGGTGCTGCTGGTCATGTGGATAAATAGTTGTCGTTCTACTAACTACCCGTGAAATTGTTCGCGGCCACACGTTTAAGCCGGAATAGGAGGTGAAAAGGAATCGCCACTAACATATCCGATGTTGACTAGATATTACCTTGCGTCAACCTTCACAAATAAGTATTTTTTTACTGCAAAAAGTACAAATTTGTTTTAAAGCACAACAAGGTTTACGCAGTATAAACACATGAGTCGAATGAACATGTTTTCCTCCTGTACTTGGAACTGCAATAAGACAGGAAAATCATCGGAATTCATTGACTTCATAAAGATGTTACGACTTAGCAGTAAACGTCTTTATCGCAGTCTAAAAAGATCTTTAGAATTTTATTAAGATATTGCATTAACCAGTAAAGGCATTGTAAACTGACACACAATAAAATATATAAACAAACTTTCGAATGTGTCTTTCCATGACGTAGACAAAAATATAAACAGCTACTTTAAAATTAAAACCTTTTTTCTATATAAGATTGTAAGTCAAATTTTTCTCTATCTGAGAAAGATGACACGAATATAAAATAAGCAGAAGAAAAGTTACACTAGTTGTGGTAACTCATGGGTAAAGCTAAAAAGAAGTCTTATAAGAATATTTTCGTCAAAACCTTGCAGTGTAGTCGAGCCGATTCAAACGGGACAATATGCAAGGCTTTATTGATCCCATTGATGTTGCACGGTTATGCAACAATGCGACTGCAGCGGCAGTGTTACGCAAAGCTACGGAGGGCATACTGCAGCGCACATTTCGGGTCCGGCTTGATCAATAGTCGGGACCCAAACAAACGCGCGCTGCCGCAACGTGGGCGACTGACCTATTTACCCACGACCTGCCGCCAAATGCATCACAAAGCTGCCGGCGAAAATATAGCTCACACCCAAAATTTTATTACAAACTAGCAATATTCATAATGCTTTGTTAAATACTTTCCTGATATCAACGTCCAATAAAAACAACACGAGTAACTCAGCAGAGCCTTCCTGGAAAACGTAGCAGTAACCTTTGAACTCTCCCCTTTTCAATAAATGTCAGTTTCACTCTTCGATACTGTAGGTTTTTCCTTTCCTTTATACCAATTTACATACTTAAAAAAAATGATTTTGGAATTACAATTCCATATTAAACGTTAATGTTTTGGGACTGCAATTGAAGCTTTTATTGCTATTGGAAAAATAAAAGATTGAGCCTCGTCAACGAGACCGGCTACACTTGCAGTGACATAACCTGATGAGAATGCAAGAGTTGGTATGCGTTCAAAAACGGCGGCAAAAATAGAGCTTCACGCGGCGGGCGACGGGGTGCGCAGGCAAAGGTTGTCGTATTATTAACACACACTAATTCGGGGGGACCCAAACAAACCATCGCGAACAGGTGACCTACATTCGGAGTGCGTCTGCGAGTCGGGAGCGAGATGGGGCCTATGTACCAGGGTTACCAGACGGATCGATGTAGCGTTACATAAAGCAGGAACAACGATAAATAATAAAAGAATCGCGATCAATCGAGCAGTTTTCGATTAACACAAAAATGTGGGAAATCGACTAAGTTGCCATTATGAAAAAGAAACTGAATAGAAAAGCAAAATCTAACTCTAGTTATCTTATGATAAAGGATGGATTTCAAAAAACAATAAATCAGTCCACATGTTTATAATAATATATGGGTTGGTAGTTACATCATAGATGTCTTTTGAGTGCACCAAAATACTCGTACTGAATTGCAGTTTTGTAAAGTAACACTGATTTATTTATATAAATGGTAATACCATCCAATATACAAATTCTAACAATAGAAGATACCAAACACATATTTCTACGAACCCAGCTCTACATTACAAACCACATTATTCAAAGCACCTTAATTGCTTATTGATGAGTATTTGGAATGAGAATGGGAAAACCAATGACAAACCAGAACCACCCTACGCATTTTACCGAGAAAGTCGTTAACTGCAATTGGTTTAGTGCGCAGTATTGAATCGATTAGAATTCTGTAAAATGATAAAGTTTAAAATTAGTTATTCCCTGTTCGTATTGCAGCTATAATAAAGAGCGAAGTATATTATCCAGTGACTACCACAATACTTGGAACCCCTAAGCATGATTCATGAAGGCGTGCCGCCGAGACGATCAAAGCGCTCTACATACTGAAGCCAACTTCGATTACAATACAAGACTTACGTCTACGGTAGATAGGCATACAAATACCTACAGTTGGTTGAACATGAGAAATATGTTTTGAGTCACTGTTCAGATGATAAGACGCCCACATGATCTCCGATATTTACTTTTCCTACTAGTTAATCCCTTTGCGGCAGCGGCGCACTGCAACGTACGGGGGATGAATCAAATGAGTAAAAAGTTGATTGGGATTGCGATCGAAAGCGACAGGAAGCGGTGGTGGGTCCGTATTGAACAGTCGGGCTCGGGCTCACTGGGGTGACCCACTTTGTGAGCGCAGTCGCAGCCGCATCGTATCGAGATTTCACAACGTTGCAATCCCCCCTCTGTCCCCCTATTTTACACAAGGCATGAGTGCCTCTAATCTTATACACAAATACTATATCTGATGCGTTCAGAATTTTGAGTCAAAACACATGTTTTATCCATACATTACACATTGGGTAATAGTGTAGAAGATCCATATAATATTTTATTTTACAATTTATGATCTGACAGCGTTAGGCAAGTAATGTCCCGTCAATTCCCACATATAACTGTTTTTTGTAAATTTTATTATTTCTATGCTTTAGTGCATACTTGTACGCATCGATGGCTTAGTGCCATCGATTTGTAACTTGCACCAAATCTCCCAAGTACTGAGAAGAAATATCTTAAGGGTGTTGTTTGTTGAGTTGGAAATAACGATAAAGATCAAATTTAATGATAATAACAATACATTTGCGGAAAAACGAAGACATTGATATCCTTCAAATTTAAACAACGATCAACGAAGGCAATATGAAATGAAATACGGTCCTTAATATAAAGTTGTTACTTAAGGTGATTTCGCGTTCTTCTAACCTTGTCTAATCGGCTTCTCGCAATAACTTTTAAGTAAGTACATAATTCTTAAACTTAACGTTAAAGATGAAAAGCAATGTAAAAAGAACGAAGAAATCCTTTCCTCTACCCTAAAGATTATCTAGGAGGGATCGTTGATAGCGATAAGCGATAAGACCGCTGAGATTGTATTTAAGAATTAAGTGTACAATATCAATGATTAAAGGTATACATGATGATTTGTATAAAATAAATTCTGCTACACCATCAAATACTGGTCCTGTCAGAAGACCGTACTGAATCATGAATGGCATACCAGGAAATGCTGAGGTCAGGAGTTCAGGACCTAATCGCCCAATATATTCTATTGTACAGACAGCCGCACATCAGGTTACTACAATCTGTCAAATTTCTTCAATCGAACCTCACATTTATGTCAAACGTGTTTGGTTCAATATCAACTGAGGAAATTTGACAGATTGTAGTAACCTGATGTGCGGCTGTCCGTACTTCCCCAAAGCCCGATTTTTCATTCGTTATATAAAAGTTAACAGACCAATAAATTTTTTCAGCCATATTAAGTACATATAAATATTAAATGTTATTTAATGCTTTTTTTTATAAGTATTTCTTTTAAAATCATCTTCTATACTATTAATAAAGAGGTAAATTCTACAGGCATCGACGAGGTTTATACCTAAACAAAAAAAAATTAAATACTTGCGCGATGTAATCGTCCCCCAGCGCCATCTATTAAGCCGTTTGAAACGAAGGTCCCGTAACTAAGTGAGGGCAGACTACTTACTAGTATTAATTAGGTACCTTCCATAAGCAGTTATGTTTGTTTACGTTTAGGCAACAAAAATACAAAGTAGAATTCATACATTTGGCAACCAGGTGAACCAAATTTAATAGCAATAAAAAATGTGCACCGATGACCTTAGCCTGCTTGCCGACGAGTGGGCGCCAGACTCAACGGTTAAGTAAGTTTAGTGCTTAGTGTTCGACTTTGTCCTACTAGTGTTGTGTAAAATATGACTTGAAAAAAAGGTTTGGTACTCTCTTTTGCCGCCAGTATAAAGCCTTAGGTAAAATGTGCCGAGGCGAGGGTGCGAGGCTTACTGGAAATTAGGCGATAACTGATAAGGCAATACTTTTTAAGTTACTGTACATACCAAGGTGTAACGTGGACTTTGGACCGTCCTTATGCCTGAGACACAAGTGCTATTTTTGCACTGCGAGAGAGTATGTGCCTCGACGACCTGATGCCGTCTCTACAATATCATTTGTCACACCATCAACAATGCGAAATCATCAAATTTGAAGTACATTTTAAACTGTCTAACGGTTTTCAAGTTTTGATATTACGAACATAATATTATAAGTTCTAATCAATACTAGTGCTAATGTGCTAGCTGGTATTTATCGTTAGTGCTAACCTATTAGTCCTGTCTAACCTTCATCTCCATCAGCGAGGCTCATAATTAAATATGGCAGGCAGTTCTTCGAAATAGTCACGGACATTCGTATTTATTTTCGCACCGTCTGCTATTTATAGTGTGTAATTGCTTTTTATTTTTTGTTCTTTATTTACTTTGGCTTACTGGTACAAAAATAACTATTCATAAATAAGTAAAAATTAGTAACTTTCATATTTATCGTAACATTTCTAGAAAAGTAGCCTTCTTAAAATGTATTATATTGTATTAGGGTTAGATAGGAAGTAACTCTTTTCTTATTCGTATTGCGCAGTTTATTAATCAATAATTATAATAGGTATGTACGGATATTCGTAATTGTATTTAAATTATTTACTGCAGTATTCAATTAAAAACTAAATAGGTCCGTAATAAAATACCGTGCAAAAGAGAAATCCGAGTTCCACAAGCCTGCGTAACTTTTGCTTTCAAGGCAGCCTTGACATATTACCTATAGTAGTTAATATTTGCTACTTATTATTGGTTTTTATCCTTATTACAAATCATGCCTAATTTTATAATCTCGCACGATACATACACACTGTTGTGTTCTGTCTGTGAGTTCTGCTGTGACACACTTTCATCACCGCAAATTATCTCAAGTTGTTTTAAACTGCTCGCTATTAATAGACGCGGTTATTATTAACCCACCTATCACAGATTTATGCAAGGATGAAAATTATCTTATCTAAAATAATGTACGGACGTGCACTTTAAAGTTTACAGACTTGCGAGATGTAAACAGTGCTGTACGAGTAACCTTGTTTTGAGCATTTACAATTTACATAATTAGATGCTGCATTACTAACAGCAATTTCGTTGTTGTTCACGAGTTTGGCTAACTTGAACAAATAACAGCGTTGTCCGTATTATTTTCTCAAAACATAAAATTTTAGCTAGCAATAAATTAGGACTGAAAATCTACTTATTTGTGATTTCTTCATTTTGGTGAAGCATAAATTTAAGGTAAGATTCATTTTTACTGCTAAATAATCTTTTAAACCCGCCGCTGTTGATGGGAAGTAAAGGAGAACTAATGAAATTGAGGAATGAATGCAGAATAAATGCAAACTTACATGTTTTTTATGTGATAGGGGGCAGACGAACAGACGGATCACCTGATGGTAAGCGATTGCCGCCAGGAGACAGTGTTATGTATATAATTATTATGACTTGATTCAATATTACGTGTAAATACAGAGGTAGCCACGTCAGAATAAGTTGGTCATGAGAAGCCCTAAGGCTAACTAGAACACGTGAGCGACAGCTAGTGCGGCGGCGAGCGGCGACCTTGCCGGGCCGGCAGACGTCAGACAGATCAGAGTACGGACTTCAACTAGACAAAAACATGCATTGTAACCCAACCTGCACTCGGAGCGAGTCGAGTAAACAGGAAACCGAAACCGCACGCCATTACAAACAACTAAACATAATGTACACTTCTATAGCAAGACACTAATTTTAGCTACTGAACAAAGATGTTTTGTATAAAAATAAAATTACAAAGAGGACGTTTCATTTAGTAAACAAATCGTATCCATGATTTACAAAATTGGGTCTTCATTACCAAAATTGTTGATTTGAGCGGAATTTGTAAAAAGCATCGTCGTGAATAATGAAGAAGTAGGCTACATAAATATTTTGTTCATTACACTCCCATCACGTGTAATGACTTATTTATGTACAAAAGCGAGCTTCTAAATGGACGTTTTCAACTAAATAAACATGACATTGCAGTTTTTTCGATCAATACGCCCCGTGGCGGTCTCGGGCGCCTGCGAAGCTTTCATGGACTATGATTTGTTATTTTCATTATTTGTTATATTTACGACCAACCTCCTTAAAGGCTATTGTGTTGAAAACGCTCCTTACACGTAAACATGTTTCAAAAGCATATACCTACATGCAACAAACAACTCGAATGAAAACGACAAACAAGGTCGTTGCTGTCGTCAAAAACTAACAATTAAGATTGATTTGTTACAGTAGAAAAACACGACAAATAACGCTCGTCTCACGGTTACGTAGCTATTATATTTAAGTTAGTTACAATGATGCGAATCAATGATATACCAAACAAAAAAAAGACTACCGTCTGTATCCGTATACAGAACTGAATGCTAAAAATTTGCATTAACAGTCAAAATCACCTGACGATTCGACAGATTCTATTAAACCACTCGATCAAGTAAACGATACTATTAAGGAATGTTTAAATAATCACTCAACAAAGTGTTCTTCTTCCTTGGTTATTAGCAATCTAGAAGTTAAACCTTATTGTGGAAGAATTTATAGTCACACACTTTCATAGGTGTACCTTGACCTATTGTACACAATATGGTAACAAAATGTACACAAAAATATATCTTAACATTTTAAAGAAAATATATATTAAATACTACAAACTTCAATAATAATAACGTTGATATCTGCATGAATGTTTACTTAAGTAATTCAAATTGCACTATCTAATTGCTTTGTCCATGAATAGCGCGCAAGTATCTATCTATTCTCGTGAGACGCAAAAGAGAGAGTCGACCGTCGTCTAGATGTTGCAACGATGTTTCATGTTTGTTTTGCAAAAACACCGCCTGTGGCAAGGCTGTCGACACAAGGCGCACTCGCCGAGCCGGATCCTGCGCGCGAGTACCGCGTACCGCGCACTCCCACAACGCAAATGGCCACGAAGCTCATTCAGCATTATAACAAAGAACACCCGCAATACATTTTATAATGCGTAGAACTATTTGGAAAACGACTTCGTAAGTAAATGACGTGGCAATAAAAATGTTGAATTAGGTCCTGCCCGTTATTCTTAGAACGACACAAACAATGCCGATCAGTTTTGTACCTGGTTAAACAACCTTAACGCGAGGTTAAGTAACCTAACTTGTAAATAAGTGCATAAGATAGAATTCATTTTGATTTAAACATTATCAAAATAAATAAGAGAAACTATCAGGGCAAATTGCCAAGTCATAGGACAATACATATCCCAAATGATGACAACTCAAGTCGTTAATGTATGTCATATAGAAATCTGTAAAATATCACCATTGCTCAGACGTGCGAACTTTTTCTGTGGAAAGATGTCTTCCATGCTGACCTCATAACAGCTTTTGTAGTACGTTTTGACATCTCTTTCCTGTTCTGAATCCTAGAAAGATCAGTCAGATTATAAACTTAATATTTATTTTAGACAACAAAGAATCGTAGTCTGATTCGATATAGCAGATTTATGTTACGTATTAATGAACAACCAGACTTTTTTAAATTTGCGCCCCGCAACTTATCTATTGGAATACTGAAAGCTAAATAGATTTTACTGTTGAGTAAAGTACAATTAACACAGTGCCTGCGACAGCTGTGTTGCGGGTTGCGGATAGTTGGAAAACGTTACGAAGCGATGAAGTAACGCTTCCCCGTGCGGCCGCCGTCAAAACACGTTGCGCAACCGATCGCATTCCGCCCGCGGCCCGTCGCGGCAACCTCTCTATTCTACTTAGTTTTCACTTTGTTTATTTTATTTCATGGTAAGTGCTATCGACAGTTTGCCTAAAATGAGGAAAACGTTCGCAAAGTTTCACTTTATCATTTTATGCCTGATGTATTAGAGCGTCAGCCTTATCAAATAGTAGGTATAGCTGGAGGCACGAAAGTATAGCGATGACCGTTATTTTGCACACTTGTAAAAAAGAAGACTTTCTATCAAAATTGGTTTCTGCGCACTCAAGGTCATAACTACACTTTCTTGCCTCGGACTATAGGAGGTCTGGTACGACGTACAAGATTAGATCTTAGGTTGAAAATATAGTGATATAAAATTTCAAAAAAGAGTGTGTGAGTTACATCCTAAAAACGATTTCTTCAAAAATCTAATTTACACAAGTAATAGCTCATAAGCGTCTTCCAATAAGGTTCTTTAAAGTTACAGACTGCCGTTTTATTGGTGTTATATCTCAACATAGTACCTGAAAGTATGGAAAATACCACAAAACGTTTGAAATGATACTCTCGAATACAGTTATCCTATTTGCCTTTATTTGACATAGTATATACCTACCATATACTAATGGATTTAAAACGCATGTTTTCTATTACACAGCACTTAGTAACATCTGAGACATATCAATAATCTCTATAATGAACATAAGTAATTGACAATGCGTATAATTGCTATATATAAACAAGCATTATCTTTGTGAAAACATGCCAGTATTTATAAACACGTGAGACCGATGCACGTGTCGACTTGTCAGCAATATTTGCTCAACTTACTTTTTGTTTACACTAACTGAGGCAACTCCGTACCAACTATGTTATATGACAAATGACATGTTTTTTTTACTAATCGTGATAATATCTCAATTTTCCGTCTGACCGAGTGCTTAAAGAAAACTAAGGTTGCTATATTTGCATAGGCTGTTACAAAGCACTTGCAAATAAATCTAACATTAAAATATGCTAACTTTTTTAAACTTATGAAAATAATTTACATTTAATAACATAAAAGCCTACATAATATACAAATAAACATAAGGCGTGCTGCCACTGGTTTGAAAGGCTGATTCTGACGAGAAGTTATGGTGAGAAACTAAATTAAATAATCAAATAGGTAGGGAAATAAAGAAACGGTGAAATTTTAGATAAAGACAGGTTAAAAATTTTGGCACGATCCATTTAGTGGTCATAAGCTATGCGACAAATAAAGAAACGTATATTTTACACGGCAACGCAGTTTTTCAAGACCTAGACTAATAAAGACATTTTATTAATTGATTAATAAAAATGATGATACAATTTTATGCAACACATACGCCAATCCGACGGTAAATATTCACGCACATGTAAGCAAGCGGTCACGTTGCGTTTGTTTATAAACACACAGCGCAAATTGAAGGTTAACCTCGAAGGATTCACCTTACAAGCACCTACCTATCATGTCTAGTACCTAACTGATTTCCTGCCTACCCTAATTAACGTCAGAACTAACTAAACGGTACATAGAACTTTAAGATTTCCTTTACTTCTTACATCGTGATTTGATCTCAAACCTCTACCAGGAACCTCAGAAAGTTAAGTGAAAAAGCTTTTTAAGTGACATTGGCCACTTTTTCAAAATAATCCATACTTCCATACTAATATTATAAATGCGAAAGTAACTCGGTCTATCTGTCTGTCTGACAGTTTTTCACGCAAAAACTACTGAACCGATTTAAATTAAATTTGGTACATCTAGGTAAGTAGTCTAGAGTATGAGAATGAACATAATTTCTCTTTTCAGGTGTCTGCAGCACCTTATGAGGAACTCCAACAGCCCGTCTAAATAAGACATATAATTACGATAGCGCCTAAGGAAAGTTGAATAAGTACGTTGAGCAGTTACTGATGAGATGACATAAAAAACCAGCGTCTGCATCACCTGATGTGAAGTCCTGGAGTCCATCTAATCTACATATTATAACCATACCTACAAATAGTTCCTTAGGAAAAGTTAAGACCTCAAAGTCAGGCTTGGGAAATGGGATGCCATAAGTAACCATTTAGTATTTAACGCGGACAAAGTTGCGGGCAACAGTTAGTTAAAATAATAAGCTTGAAGAATAAACTAAATTCTTAAAAGTAACAATATGAATTTTGAAAATCGTTCCACATCATTATTTTCGACAGCCCATTAAAATTATTGTGCCTTAGAGAACGTTTTCGTGCGATGATTTTCAACAATTCTAATTGAGACTTAAACCTATTCTCGTGCACTCGTCATTGAAGTCGAATTAGTTTACTTGTATGGTCGAATGTATGGAAACTCCATATTCGACTGCAATGTCGAGTGCATGAGATTGCCCCCCTGATCGGTCATTTGATGATGACTTCAAATGAATGAAGGAAAATAGTTTTAGAGTTTTAGACGCATGCTACTTAGACGCTGGTGGAGAGTTCTTTAAAAATGTTTTTTTTTATGTGATAGACAGATGTGTAATTAAATCAATATAAATTAGTATTTTTTATTTCTCAAAACTTTACCGCGTATTTTGCTTAGTTACTGATAGGATATCCTAATAAAAAGTGACTCTATAAAAGTGATAAAGTATTTATCATATTTGTTGTCAATTAAAATGCTGAATGCATTGTTGTTCTTTGCCTACAGGGCCTGCTTTTGGAGTTCGTCAATCAGACAAAAAAAATGCAAATATTTTAAGACAAGCAACGACTAGGACTTAATTTATCAATGTATTTTTTCATTAACATCTATTACGCCACTGAAAACACTGGGTACATTGCGTAACCTGTAGGCAACGTCTTCTGAACGATTGTCTGTTATTGCTTGGAACTAGATTACATAAAGCCGATTAGTATCGGAATCATAACATGTTGCGCAAAGGAATGCATGCAATTAACATGTGAGGAAAGTCAACTGCACGCGGGTGCGGGTGATTCAATGTTTACATCGCTTTTTTTATAGCGCCTATCCGACTTGCCCATAGTAGGCGGCGTTTCTTACCTTGTTCCGCAATCACGACCTAGTTACGTAGGCACGACGCCTTAACCTAGTTGCTGCTGCCCTTGGTGGCCATCTGCCAGTATTCTATTGTCTCCTAGAAAATGTGAATGGTTTCGTAAAATAATATTTTAAGCATTGTCTGTGAATTATAACGGTTCTAGTAGTATGTATGAAAAGGGCGCGCGGGCGGCGGGAATGTAGGTAATTCTTTGAGGCTATTGGAACACAGAATATTACTTTAACTCATATTTGAGCCCGATTCCTATGTAAAGCGGAAATTAGTATTCCTGAAATTCCGTAATGCCTAAAATTTAAATCTGCTTAAGCTGTTCAAGGTAGGAGGTACTTATTACTTAATGAGAAATATTGATTGATACAACAACGACGCGCGAAAAAAATGCTGTATGCCTAGGTTAGGTGTTATCTTTTTAGCTAATGCCTGGGTAAGGGTGTTTTGCACTTTAAAGCAGGAGTTGTTAAATCTAATACCTACATATTCGTGGGCGAATCCGACTCGCAACTTGTCTGGTTTTTGTTACTCTACTGAACTAGCTACTACCTAAGTAGGTACCTAATTTGTTTTAGGTTCGAAAAGGCCAGGCATCTTGCTTGGTTACTACCTAACTTTATAACAATTAAAATACAAAATTTAAAAAAAGGGAGGTAGGCACCGTCAACAGTTAAGTAATCGAGCTTTATAGGTATATTATAATTATCCTCCTTATTTGACGATCAGCCACGTACGCAGGATAGGTATATTAGTACACAACTGTGATGAATTGTGTGCTTAAATTAAAAAATACATGTTCACTTCTATTCCCTTTCCCTCACAATCCGATGGGACATCAGTGACACCACGACACGACTTAAAGAGGGATCGGGCGCAGGATTTATGTGCTTTCCCACGCACGGGGGGCACAATACCACCAACCACCCATATTCTGAATAGTAGAAAAACATATAGCATAACATAATAATAATTTCGATCTAGACGACGAAACTGATAAACAAACGACATTGACTTGACAAGATTAGATTCAAGGCCGTCTTGTCTACGAGCGAAAGTTTGGTTATGTGGCATAATTAAACATAAAAATGCTAAATAGTTACCGAGACATACAAACCAATAATTAAATAAGCACATGTAGTATAGCAAAACATCAAGAACTCTCTTAATTTGGATATTACTTACCATTAAATTTTCAGCCATTACAAATGACCTCGATAAGTTGTTTTTGCCAATTTCATCCCAAACACACAAGAACAGCACGAGAATAAATCCTTTAATAATATGAGAAAGTTTTCAGTTGCTCAATATGTGAAATATCAACACAAATTTACGTACAATTAATGGAATACCAATTTCCCAAAAAAAATTGTGTGAATTACACTATCAGACATTCAACCCAGATGTCAAACACAGAATTGCGCTCAATACGCCATCTAGTGACGTAACTCAGTACTTATTATACTTTTTAAGAATACCAGAACATGTAGTTCTTAGATACAACAATAGATGGCGTTTTCCCGAAAAATTTAACTCTAAACCTTACTAGAGTAGGACCATGCTGTTGGTCAACAAAATTAACGAGATGGAACGCCTTCTTCACCAGAAGAGCGCACCACGCATGCACCACATCTGTGAGTGAATGGGCGTCCTAAATAGATTCGGTCGTAAATTTTATTTCGCTTCAATCCATGAGGTTACAGGTATTACTTACCAACGTAAATATTATAAAGATGGCTACATGTTAGGGTACCTACCACACCTATAGTCTATTCCTACCAGAATCTGTAAAAGACTAAAGTTAGCCATGGTTTAATAATGATGCTGTCACTTAAAAAAGCGAGAAACAAGTGGCAACATCAGTTTTAAACCTCGTACAGTCCACCGGATTTTATTGCAAAACGTGGTCTAAAGGTGGACTTGGTTTAATACTGATGCTGTCACTCTCATTTTGTGATTTTTATGAATCTGACAGGATCGTTTTATGCCATGCCCAACTTTAGTATGTAACGTACACATACCTACATAGTGAAATGATTATTTAGTTATCAGAAAGGAATGATCATTATTACAAATCTTTTTAAATTTTAAGTTTGATATCTGGCGTGAAGTATTGAGGGTCCACCTTTAACCGAATGTAACTTTTGAATGCCTATAGCTGGAGGCACGAAAGTATAGCGATGAGCGTTATTTTGCGCACTTGTAAAAAAGAAGACTTTCTATCAAAATTGGTTTCTGCGCACTCAAGGTCATATCTACTACTTTCTTACCTCGGAATAAACCTACTTTTACAAATCAATGGGAATGTGGAAAATCCTTTAGATGGCGTACGTGTAGACTGAGGTCCAACTTCAACATCATTGGTCGTTTATTGACATTTTGACATCTCACATGAAAAATAACCAATCACCGTGTAGTTGGACCTCAGTCTACACGTACGCCATCTAACGGATTTTCCACACGCGGTAGCCCCCATTTGAGGATTATGTGGGAATAGGCCAATTCTCGGTTTTCGCCTTCGATGTCGAGGCGACTTCATGGAACGCACAAAAAATTGAACACAACACAAAAGTGTTCTCCTTCCATGAAGTCGACTCGACATAGAAGGCGAAAACCGAGAATTGGTCTCAAGATATAACAATCTGTGGCCTCCAGCTTCAAGCACACCTGTGCTCTCAAAAAAGTAACTTGCTATTCCGTTATGTAATAATAACTAAAAGAAAACATTGTGAATGGAAGCATCACAGATCAAATCAAATCAAAATCTCGTTATTCAATTTAAGTCCTTTACAGAACATTAATGAATGTCTAATTTTATAATCTACTGCTGATTCTATTGAAAAATTGCTATTATGATTCATTACCTACATTAGTGTGTTTACCGCTATCTGTTTTTCTTGTATATCCGCATATAACAGGAGTTTTTTCTTCTTGGTCAAATCAGTCAGACCATGTGGAAAGAGGGAGAAGGTAAGGCTTACTGGTAACAACTACGCATGATTTCCTCAAACCGAACTAAGGGGGCACGAGGAAATCAAGAGTGGAAGAGGCTGTAGAAATAAAAAGAAAAGTTAATAATTATACATTCATTTATTAATCTGAATTTAATACTGTATTACATAGAAGAAATGCACTTCTCAGAAACATTCAGAAGACTTCCCTTTGGGACAGTTTTATAAGGAGCCTCTCTCCAATATATTTTATAAATTGAATAAATACAAACTATGTTGTTTGTAGTAATAATCAATATTTATGAAGATCTGCATTGCCACATACTTAAAAATCTATGTATATTTTTCACGTACTTGTATTTTTGAAAAATAACTTCTTAAATAGTATGAAAGTACGATTGCCTATGAAATAATGGTTGAATAAATAAAAATTTGCAAATTAACAACAAAAACAATATACTCTTTACAATGTAGTGTTCTGCCGCTGCTACATAATTTGTCAACAACATTTTCCATCACAACAAAGGAATTAGAGATAATGTATTAAAACAAATGAGAATATTTTATATCAATTTGGTGACCGCATAGAAAGGCGTATTGACACATATCCAACATAGTGAATACTCAAATTTAATAAGAGAAACACAGCAAGAGAAGAATTCTACCAATATAAATACAGACATCTTAATTCATTCAGTCAAAGTGGAACATGTATAAAATATTTATCAATAAGAAATAATCAGTCTTGTTTAGAGAAAACGTTTAGTCAAAACGTACCAAAGAGGTCACGCCTTGAATATTATCACAATACAGTATGTCAGATATGATGTCATCCCTTCTCTTGGACGTAACTAGTATATAAATCGCCTGCTACGCTACTTAGTGTTATTATCACAGTTGTTTAGTAGAGGTGGGTGCAAGTACTTTGTACATAATAATACAGGAGCTACCTGCTATCCGCGACCATACTCGACACGACACGCCTGCCGCTCTAATATGCACGTAACTCTAACTCGGCACAGCGTCCTGCCGCCCAGAGCACACACTACTTCAGACAAAAAACCCTATCAGTCCGAATAAAAAATAGCGACCTCCCGTAGACAGGCTAGCGCTTAGGAATTCACCTCTGAGATGAGTTTACCACATATACACATCCTTTCATGGCAGTCTTTCTCGTAAAATGTACACAAATAACAAAGCAAATCTCGCATTTTCAAACTTCCCCACAAATGCGAGACTCACGAACACGATGTTCACCCATTAATCCTCAAGACCCGTAGCTTTACATCGAGATGCACTTAAAACGGGATTCCTATATAGATAATAACGTTTACGTCCCTTTGAACTGGTTCAATTTCGTCACCTAAAGGTAAACTGAAAACTAAATTGAATAACAATAAATTATTAAATCTTACACCTATCATATCATTATATTATATCTGTGAACGACTTGCGAGCTTTGATGTCACAAACATTCGTGAAATTCGTTCAAATAGTCAAAAAATATATTTTTTGTCTAATAAAACACGTTCCCAGTGCAGGAAGTGTCCTTTGTATTTATCAACAATTGACCAACGCAACGACAGGTTATATAGTATTGACATATCACAGATTTTTCAAATCTTTGGACAGTAACGGGCTTCTACAAAACAACTGCTTCAGTAGATAAATTTGTACCTATTGATTTTATTATTAGTATTCATTAGCCCTTAAACCCGTTTACGTACAAAGAAAATCCAGCAATTAACTAGATGAATTATCTGAAACCATATCATATAAAAATAATCGAAAAACAATATGAAGAAAATACTTATTGTGCTAAGAAATGAAAGCAATCATCATTGTTCGATTATTTATCACGCTCAAAATACTAATCTTCCTAAGATAAATGCATGTTATTTACATACTTTCTACATTTTTGAATGATTGAGAAATCCGTGGTGAACCTTTCATAGTCCAACTGTTTGTCCAAGTCCAATTGACACAGACTAATATACCCTAGACATAAATATTCAAGTAGATCTAATCTTTAATAAAAAAATAACCTTGAAATCAGTGACTTGAAATGTCATTGACATCACCTTTACATAAGAAAAATATTCACAATTTTATCTGGCAATACAGATTGTTATAATGAAGTATATCAAAAAGCTTTTTAATTCAACGCGTATATGTATTAATTTTCTAATACTAAGTTGTCCCTCTTTTTCACTGGATAAGATCAATTATTAACAATAAAAATAATTTATATAAAATATCTCAGATAACACTTCCATTCTCTGAATCCTCCCCATTTAATTTCATTCATCTTCTATATGTTTCGTGCATTTCGTACATCATACAGACATTTAAAGAAAAACGAAAGGCACCCGGGATTACACAAGAGGGTACCCACACCAACTACTCTAAAATATAATGATTAAATCTAAAGGTAGAACGGACAAGTTATCTTAAATGTTCCACCACACTTAACTTGGACAGCGTATTCTACGTCACATCCGTGTTCCGGTAAAATACTATCACATAATAAAGACAATACTGGCGAGGGATATGAATACCTAGTGGAATTTTAGCTTCCGTTTATATTTTAAATAGTCAGGTACCTCAAAATAATGACTCATATCATTAAAACAGTTTGCCATGAAATTCATTGCCTCACATGTAGCATGATCTCTTATTCTAAGTATTGTGTACGCCAGAAAAACGAATGTGACACATTACAGAATACAATCCCTTATACTAACACACATATTATATACTTGTTAATTCAAGTTGATCTGAAGAGAATTCACAAAACTTTAAAGTTGCGTAAATGTAACACTTCCCAAGGATAAAATCACCATTTGTTAAAGTAAAAAGAAATGCTTATTTTTTACGGTAATAATATTGTCCATATTTCCTTCTAAGTAAATAATTTTGTAAGCCTTCATTCAGATCTACAATATATTCTAATCAAAAAATAAAATTGAAATATCATAAGAAAAAGAACTCAACACCCCGCCATGGTCAACATTTAGTAATCTAACAATAAAACTTCTAAGTACTCGAAATGTTTTACGGAAATCTTGAGATATCGCTTGCTTTTTTCTGCTTAGAGAGACAGTAAGAGATTTTACAGCTAAAAAGACAGCGGATCAGCTTCTGTCAGCAAATGACGTGGGAGATGATGCGGGAATGAAAGAGTTTACTGTTGGACCGGCGCCGCGTAGAGCAGCGGGCCGGGCGGCAGGTGCGCGTACGGCACGCTGGCGCCCACCGCCGCCTGGTAGCCGCAGGGCCCGCCACCGCCGACGCCGCCGCCGTAGAACTTGCCGCCTGTCCAGGGAAATTACAACTTAATATTACAAGACATGTAGTAAAATATAGTCTAAGATAAAATTTGTCAAAGTTGACATTTATTGACCACCGTCAAGACAAGAATACGCAATAGAGTAAATAGGTAACTTTCGAGATGTCTGTCTAGTACTTACCAAGCATGTCCTGGTGATGAGGATGCATCTGTGGGAAGTGAGGAGGAGTGGCGAAATGAGGTGGAGGAGATCCAAATGATGAACCGGAACCACCGGATTTATTCCCGTTTGAATTGTTGTTGCGGTATTGTTGGTTGCCATTGCGAGTATCTGTAAAAGAAACACAGCAGTATGTAAAAAAAAATTAACCAGAATAAAATAATTAAACCATTAAAGATATAAAAAAAATAATCACTTACTGTTGTATGGACGCTGTCCATAACCATTCTGGTTATTGTATCCATTTTGATACCCATTGTTGTATCCTCCCTGGTAGCTACCCATTGACTCAAACACATTGGGGCTGGGGAAAGGAACTTGTTGCTTTTGATAGTTATTTTGCCTGTTATTCTGGTAATTCTGGGTCTGGTTGTTGAATCTTGGTGGTTGTTGATTTGCGTTTCGGTTTTGATAAGTATTTTGATTGTCCTCATTGGGCATGGAGGCCATTTTATTGTTCCACTGGTTATTTTGCTGTCTTGGCGAGTTCGATCCACTGTTGTTTTCTTTGCGTTGTTGCCAGCGATTGCGACCTGTAATTGACAGATTTTACACCATCAAATTAACTTACAAATCACTGATAGTATAATAATGTTGAACAGTCAGATGTTAAGGAACATGTGACGCCTATAATTAGAAAATTGCAACTTAGATGTCTATATTGTGACAATTGAAGTGATCATATTTTCTTGGCTGACCTTGACGTCTCGAACATATCTGCTGCTGATGGACCTCACACATGTTTATACAAAAGCAAAGTGTTCTAATTACCAGAGTTGCCATTGGAGTTTCGTGCCATATCACTGAGCTTGGAAGGGGGGTTTTGTCCAGTTTCACGAAGAACAGCCACTAAAGCGCGCGACTGGCGAGAGTCCCCACTTGTGAAGTATGTGTAAGCTGTACCAGACTGCTGGCAGCGACCAGTACGACCTGCAAATAGAAATATATGGTTAGGAACACCATTACAAAAGCAAAGAGCATTTAATGCTTTAAAAACTCATAAAAATTACACTAACCAATCCTGTGAATGTAATCTTCAGAAGAGTTAGGGTAGTCGAAGTTCACGACAAACTTGACATCTTCGACGTCTAGACCACGTGCGGCGACATCGGTGGCAATGAGAATAGCAGTAGCGCCGTTCCTGAACTCACTCAAAACAGCATCACGTTCTGGTTGCGACTTATCACCGTGAATAGCGAGAGCCTTGTGACCCATACGTCGCACACTTCGAGCGATGTCATCCACCTAAAAAAAAATATTTAAATCAGTATAATTTTCAACTCGGAAAATAATAACAAGATATTTGGGATAATATTATTAAGTTTTTAATACCTTTTTCTTGGTCTCCACAAACACAATAACTTTGTTATCTCTTTCTGAGGCAATTTCTTTCAATAAGTTTGTTAGTTTCCCTTCTTTCTCGTGTTCTTCACATACTTCAACAATCTGCTTAATATTGTTATTGGCAGACAGATTCAGAGATCCAATATTTACTTTGATGTAATCATTAAGGAAATCCTCAGCAAGAGCTTGAATTTCCTTTGGCCAAGTAGCAGACCACATCAACACTTGGCGATCTGGACGAATCTGCTCGATAATTTTACGAATCTGAGGTTCAAATCCCATGTCCAACATTCTGTCGGCCTCATCAAGTACCAAATATGTGCACCTGCGCAAATTTGTAGTGCCGCGTTCCAAAAAGTCGATCAGCCGACCAGGTGTAGCAATAACAATCTCTACCCCTCTTTCTAAATCTCTGGCTTGAGGGCCCTTAGGAGACCCTCCAAAGAGGCAAGTGTTCCTGATGCACCCACGGGCACTGTATGCCTGAGCTACAGATTGAATCTGTTGAGCCAATTCTCGTGTTGGAGCCAATATCAGGGCGATAGGTCCATCACCCCTCTGGATTCGCTGTTGATGGACAATGTGTACAGCAGCTGGAAGCATGTAAGCCAAGGTTTTGCCTGAACCGGTGGAAGCAATACCAACCATGTCACGGCCTGATAGTGCAATAGGCCAACCCTGAGCTTGAATGCCAGTTGGTTCTGACCATCCTTGTTCTTTGATTGTGGTCATAACATGATCAGGGAAATTGCCTTCATCAAACACTTGATTTGGGCGGGGGAACATTATTTCCACTCACTGTAATCTCTTTGTCTGCACGGAACATTTGTACTTCCTCATCAGATCGGCCTTCAACATTGGGATGAGGTTTGTAAAAATCTTTTTGAATGGGTTCAAGGTTGCTTATGTCCCACATTGGTTTAACTAAGCTGTCTCCTGGGTGCTTAGCTTTCTTGCTCTGCAATTTCCGTGCGTTGAAGTCGGTGGGTTGTGGCTGTCCTGCATTTGGGTTAAAAACTTTTTTCGGAACAAAGCCATTCTGACCGTTAGTCTGGTTGTTGAAGTTTTTAGGACCAAAATTATTTTTCTGGAAGTTAGGTTGTTTGGGTCCACCAAAGTCATTCTTATTAGGATTATAAAATTGCATATTTCCTCCACCTTGTTTCACTGCCCCATCATACTCTTTCTTCTGGCCTTGGTTGTTGAAATTATTTCTAGGCCTGTATTCTTTTGGTCCTCCAAAGTCATTCTGGTTTCCATTCTCATTCTTTTGATTCATATCATTTCTGACACCATTGTAATCATTCCTTGGTCGGAAGTTATTTTTGTTTCCGTTCATGTTGTTCCTTGGGCCACCAAAGTGTTTAGGCCCTCCAAAGTCATGGAGTCCATTAAAAAATTGAATTTTACCGAATTGTTCATTCCGGTCTGGTCGAGGTCTGTAACTAAATTCAGTTTGTGTTAAATAAAAAAAAAGAATGACGTAGGGGACAAAAAAGGCCGTGGACTGATATGTTTAAAAGCCCCAGAAATGTTACAGGAACCTCTGATCTCGCACATGTTCATATTTGCATTTTTTTTTGTTTATTTACTTCATACCTAATTGATATTAAAATAATGTACTAATTTATTCAACTTTTTGCATTAGCACTAACAGCCAAATGCAATTCAATTTAATGTTCTCAAAACTAGGTGTTAGGCTAAGGTGAAAAACTATGACTTGAAGTTTGTTTGAATCGCTTCTCAGTCATTATTTTTATTTTATTTGCCATAATTGTTACTTTATTAGTAGTGCATACACACATTAGCATTTGATCTCAAAACTTGACATTAGAGTGAAAATGAGGCGTAAAATCCATCTTCAACCTTATTTTGCTAATACAAGACGTCCCTAACTTCATTGATAGGTCACAGCCATAGGATGGATAAAGGTATTCAAAGCTACTTCAGGAAACGAAGAAAAATAATCTACCACCCTGCAAACACTCAGCAGACTCTCATAAGGGCAGAGTGAGGACTTTTTTATGTGATTCCAAGACAAAAAACAGTCAGTGTCATGTGTGTTGCATGAATACCATGACTATAAGGTTAACATTTAATAAAAAAATACCTATTTACACATTAGAATTTTGTGAATTTTTAAGATATTTTTTTAGCATGTAACTGATAAAAATATAATCTCGCTACAGACTTACTTTTATAACACGGATCCTAATCACTTGAACACAGGCAAGGTAGCCGCAGGGCCCGCCACCGCCTACGCCGCCGCCGTAGAACTTGCCGCCTGTCCAGGGAAATTACAACTTAATATTACAAGACATGTAGTAAAATATAGTCTAAGATAAAATTTGTCAAAGTTGACATTTATTGACCACCGTCAAGACAAGAATACGCAATAGAGTAAATAGGTAATTTTCGAGATGTCTGTCTAGTACTTACCAAGCATGTCCTGGTGATGAGGATGCATCTGTGGGAAGTGAGGAGGAGTGGCGAAATGAGGTGGAGGAGATCCAAATGATGAACCGGAACCACCGGATTTATTCCCGTTTGAATTGTTGTTGCGGTATTGTTGGTTGCCATTGCGAGTATCTGTAAAAAAACACAGCAGTATGTAAAAAAAAATTAACCAGAATAAAAAAATAAACCATTAAAGATATAAAAAAATAATCACTTACTGTTGTATGGACGCTGTCCATAACCATTCTGGTTATTGTATCCATTTTGATACCCATTGTTGTATCCTCCCTGGTAGCTACCCATTTGACTCAAAACACATTGCGGGCCTTGGGGAAAGGAACTTGTTGGCTTTTGATAGTTATTTTGCCTGTTTATTCTGGTAATTCTGGTCTGGTTGTTGAATCTTGGTGGTTGTTTGATTTGCCGTTCGGTTTTGATAAGTATTTTGATTGTCCTCAATTGGGCATGGAGGCCATTATGTTCCACTGGTTATTTTTGCTGTCTTGGCGAGTTCGATCCACTGTTGTTTTTCTTTGCGTTGTTGCCAGCGATTGCGACCTGTAATGGACAGATTTTACACCATCAAATTAACTTACAAATCACTGATAGTATATCCACTGATGTTTAAGGAACATGTGACGCCTATAATTAGAAAATTGCAACTTAGATGTCTATATTGTGGACAATTTGAAGTGATCATATTTTCTTGGCTGACCCTTGACAATCTCGAACCATATCTGCTGCTGATGGACCTCCACACATGTTTATACAAAAGCAAAGTGTTCTAATACCAGAGTGCCATTGGAGTTTCGTGCCATATCACTGAGCTTGGAAGGGGGGTTTTGTCCAGTTTCACGAAGAACAGCCACTAAAGCGCGCGACTGGCGAGAGTCCCCACTTGTGAAGTATGTGTAAGCTGTACCAGACTGCTGGCAGCGACCAGTACGACCTGCAAATAGAAATATATGGTTAGGAACACCATTACAAAAGCAAAGAGCATTTAATGCTTTAAAAACTCATAAAAATTACACTAACCAATCCTGTGAATGTAATCTTCAGAAGAGTTAGGGTAGTCGAAGTTCACGACAAACTTGACATCTTCGACGTCTAGACCACGTGCGGCGACATCGGTGGCAATGAGAATAGCAGTAGCGCCGTTCCTGAACTCACTCAAAACAGCATCACGTTCTGGTTGCGACTTATCACCGTGAATAGCGATAGCCTTGTGACCCATACGTCGCACACTTCGAGCGATGTCATCCACCTAAAAAAAAATATTTAAATCAGTATAATTTTCAACTCGGAAAATAATAACAAGATATTTGGGATAATATTATTAAGTTTTTTAATACCTTTTTCTTGGTCTCCACAAACACAATAACTTTGTTATCTCTTTCTGAGGCAATTTCTTTCAATAAGTTTGTTAGTTTCCCTTCTTTCTCGTGTTCTTCACATACTTCAACAATCTGCTTAATATTGTTATTGGCAGACAGATCAGAGATCCAATATTTACTTTGATGTAATCATTAAGGAAATCCTCAGCAAGAGCTTGAATTTCCTTTGGCCAAGTAGCAGACCACATCAACACTTGGCGATCTGGACGAATCTGCTCGATAATTTTACGAATCTGAGGTTCAAATCCCATGTCCAACATTCTGTCGGCCTCATCAAGTACCAAATATGTGCACCTGCGCAAATTTGTAGTGCCGCGTTCCAAAAAGTCGATCAGCCGACCAGGTGTAGCAATAACAATCTCTACCCCTCTTTCTAAATCTCTGGCTTGAGGGCCCTTAGGAGACCCTCCAAAGAGGCAAGTGTTCCTGATGCACCCACGGGCACTGTATGCCTGAGCTACAGATTGAATCTGTTGAGCCAATTCTCGTGTTGGAGCCAATATCAGGGCGATAGGTCCATCACCCCTCTGGATTCGCTGTTGATGGACAATGTGTACAGCAGCTGGAAGCATGTAAGCCAAGGTTTTGCCTGAACCGGTGGAAGCAATACCAACCATGTCACGGCCTGATAGTGCAATAGGCCAACCCTGAGCTTGAATGCCAGTTGGTTCTGACCATCCTTGTTCTTTGATTGTGGTCATAACATGATCAGGGAAATTGCCTTCATCAAACACTTGATTTGGGCGGGGGACATTATTTCCACTCACTGTAATCTCTTTGTCTGCACGGAACATTTGTACTTCCTCATCAGATCGGCCTTCAACATTGGGATGAGGTTTGTAAAAATCTTTTGAATGGGTTCAAGGTTGCTTATGTCCCACATTGGTTTAACTAAGCTGTCTCCTGGGTGCTTAGCTTTCTTGCTCTGCAATTTCCGTGCGTTTGAAGTCGGTGGGTTGTGGCTGTCCTGCATTTGGGTTAAAAACTTTTTTCGGAACAAAGCCATTCTGACCGTTAGTCTGGTTGTTGAAGTTTTTAGGACCAAAATTATTTTTCTGGAAGTTAGGTTGTTTGGGTCCACCAAAGTCATTCTTATTAGGATTATAAAATTGCATATTTTCCTCCACCTTGTTTCACTGCCCCATCATACTCTTTCTTCTGGCCTTGGTTGTTGAAATTATTTCTAGGCCTGTATTCTTTTGGTCCTCCAAAGTCATTCTGGTTTCCATTCTCATTCTTTTGATTCATATCATTTCTGACACCATTGTAATCATTCCTTGGTCGGAAGTTATTTTTGTTTCCGTTCATGTTGTTCCTTGGGCCACCAAAGTGTTTAGGCCCTCCAAAGTCATGGAGTCCATTAAAAAATTGAATTTTACCGAATTGTTCATTCCGGTCTGGTCGAGGTCTGTAACTAAATTCAGTTTGTGTTAAATAAAAAAAAAGAATGACGTAGGGGACAAAAAAGGCCGTGGACTGATATGTTTAAAAGCCCCAGAAATGTTACAGGAACCTCTGATCTCGCACATGTTCATATTTGCATTTTTTTTTGTTATTTACTTCATACCTAATTGATATTAAATAATGTACTAATTTATTCAACTTTTTGCATTAGCACTAACAGCCAAATGCAATTCAATTTAATGTTCTCAAAACTAGGTGTTAGGCTAAGGTGAAAAACTATGACTTGAAGTTTGTTTGAATCGCTTCTCAGTCATTATTTTTATTTTATTTGCCATAATTGTTATTTTTTTTTAGTAAGCATACACACATTAGCATTTGACCTCGAAACTTGACATTAGAGTGAAAATGAGGCGTAACATCCATCTTCAACCTTATTTTGCTAATACAAGATGTCCCTAAGTTCACTGATAAGTCACAGCCATAGGATGGATAAAGGTATTCAAAGCTACTTCAGGAAACAGAAGAAAAATAATTTACCACTCTGCAAACACTCAGTAAGACTCTCATAAGGGCAGAGTGAGGACTTTTTTTATGTGATTCTAAGAGAAAAAAAAAGTCAGTGTCATGTGTGTTGCATGAAAACTATACCATGACTATAAGGGTTAACATTTAATAAAAAAATACTTATTTACACATTAGAATTTTGTGAATCTTTAGTTTTTAAAGATATTTTTTTAACATGTAACTGATAAAAATATAATCTCGCTACAAATACTTAATTTTATAAACACGGCTCCTTAATCACTTGACACAGGCCAAGTTAATATTTGCTCACCTAAGCACAATAGCAGCCACAAAAAAACATTAATATGTTTTTCTGTATCTAGTTATGTGTAGCTAGTGTGCCTAGATTATGTTGACCGATTGGGATTACCCAATCGGTCAACATAATCTAGGCACACTAGCTACACATAAAGTGATAATAGCTCAATGTATGAAAGCGTACATCTTCTCAACAGCAGGTAGAAGGTTCGATTTGAGCTGTACATACAGGTGCATGCTAATGCATGGTGGTGAGGAAAAACATCAAAAGTAACCTGCATGTCCAGATATTTTCTCAATTGTAGAAATAATTATTCTGAATGTGCAATACATGATGGTGCAATTGGTTAGAGGCGCGAAGGTCAGACGCAGTCTCTCATTACCAGACTTACCACACCCAACCATAACCTGGGCTCAGAAGCAATGGCTCTACACAACTAGGAGTGGCTGACCGAGAAGATGATAAGATTGGAAGACAAGAAGAGTGTAATGTGCACTTGTTATGCTGTCACTTATAAACTATGAGTGACAGCATCATTTCCTAACAATGACAATCAAGTCTCCCATATTGTAAACGGGAGACCAAACTTTGTCATGGTTGAAAGAGATAAGATATTAATTAGAATAACAGGTCGCTCTGTCACAAATGCATCAGTCAAGGTCTTCCATGACTGATGCATTGATGACAGGTTTAACTGTTATTCTAATAAATTTGTAGATTAATTATAATTATCACCTACCTACTGAAAAATGACAAAGATTCGTCAATCAATCTAGAAAAGTAGGTAGGTGGTACCTACTTGCAAGAAAACAGAGTGATGGGCGTGTTAAGTATCAGTTGCGCAGGTCAAAGGGAAAGTAGACGAAGAGTATAATCATTGAAGTAGGGACCAAGGCCATATTTAACAAAATATTTAAGATACAAATTATTGAGTTAGCGATACATGACAAGTTCGAGACTGAGGATTCATGTACCTAAAATGTAAATACGAAAATGTAGCAAAGTGGCGACCATTATCAGCTGAGATGGCCATTCCACAAAATGGCCGCTGTGAAATGCACACAAACCAAGATGTTGCATGTTTCAGTTACAAATTCATGAAAATAAGATGTAAACAGCATACTTACATGGGATGTTGGTTAAGGAACCCGTTGTACTGCATTCTCGTGCTTTATTCGAGTCCCTGATGAATCCTACGTGGTGGTATACGCTTGAGTAGTTATCTGGAACAATAGGATATACAAGAGGAAATCTACCTATTTCAACATGAAATTTGAATAGACGATATGATATTACATAAATTAAAATGTACATACCTCTCAATTAAGAGAGAATTTAAATTTAATTTTGGTTTTTCATTCACTTGTGACCTAACACAGACCCGGCGAACGAACAACTCGATAATGGCCGCCGGAAACGGAAACGCCTAGAAAATCAATAAAATATTAGTGTTGCTAGTTTAAAATAAAAGTATTGATTAAATGTATACTTTTCTAATAATGTTAACCTAAAAGAATGCAATAGGTATATTAAAATGCATATTTACAATATATTACAGGAGCACTAACGAAGTTCCCATATTTTATAACCAAATAAATAAAATTAGGTGTTAGTCTATTCTGCTATTAAATGGGGCTACCCTACCCTATGACATAAGCGGTAGTGACGCCATCAATTTTTGTAGTAAGTAAACTTATATACTCAAAGTAAGTAAAGTATAGAGTAAAACATTATAATAAGGGGATAACGGGGCCGTCCGTCCCGATTTATCGATTATCCGGACTTCATATATATAGACAGACAGGATGAATCGGATTCCATAAATCCAACTGAAGCTAAACGCATCGTGGACTCGGCCACAATCAAAAGATTATAAATAAATAAAATAAATAAATTGAGACAACAGTAAGATTTTCCCTTGTGCTATGGAAACCAGAAACAACGAAGGTACTACAAACACCCAGACCCAACATAAAAATCTGTTTCATCAACAAACATTTGTGTTGGTGCGGGAATCGAACCCGCGACCCTTACGTCTCAACCGGCGCTCAAACCATTGCGCTAAACGGGATTACGGGATTTATGATTCATTACTACATCAAAGATTAATAACAAGTTATTTCCAACAAAAATCTTAAATTACATCCATAGACCTATTATCTTATTCATTAGGTACACTACTCAAAGGGTATCTAGCGTTATAGCTCATTTTAGGTATCGTATTATCTAAACGACTAATTTAAAAACCCATTAAATAAATAACAGAAAACTAAAATTCAAATGTTTATTTTGCTTTGACATCGATTATCCGGATTTTCGAATACTCTCTAAAATACTCGACCAATAGGTACGGACTTAGGGCTCCTGGAAAAACTCGGAAGGAAGTAAAGTAACTCTATAATGCAGCTCCCCTTATTTATCAAACATCAGTGTCAGTGTTTTTGCCCTTAGTTTTTTTGTCAAAATCATTGGTTGCCCCAAGGTTGCCCCCCTTCTCCGAGTCGGTATTTGCTTCCACAGACCCTGATTGCTTCTACTTCTAATCGTAGCCCTATAAATCAACTTCGCTTCGCAAATTAACACATCCTTATTATCTTGACATTGACAATTTGACACGTTTGACTTGACATTTTCACTACTTAGCGATGAAAAAAAGGAAATCCAGAAATCAATGATTCGTATTGAACTTACCTTACATTTTTGGTGAATTAAATTACATTATTCTGAATAAATTCCTCATAAATCTAGTTATCGTGATCTGTAATGTTCATTTTATTCCTAAGTATATTTAATTTCGCACTTGCTTTACGTTAACAGTGAGTAGCTAACTGAAGTAATTGAAAAAGGGTTGAAAATGAAAATATTTCCCAATTAAAACAATATTAATAAAACACCATGGAACTAAACCAGCAAATAGAGATGACAAGCCTTGGAGACGCAGCTGCAGATAATTTATATCCTGCTCTCTTCCAATGTTTTACGATAATATTGTGCGGGTAAGTTTTAAATTTATAAGTGGTGTACGAAGCGAAAATAGCTCAGAATTCGCCTTTCCTGAGGAAAAATATCATGAGCAAACTTGCATAATATTTTGGATATTTTCTGACATGTGTAACCATGATTCAGTTGGTGTGGTTCCTTCATTTCATTCATTTAAATGGGTGGGACAGGTCCGACGGCAATTGCTTCATTATAATTAGCCCAAATACTGGCCCAAGCATATTCTGGGCTCCAGACCTGTCGGTCTTCTAAGAATTACATGCTAAGATGAAAAAAATTAACTGAAGTTTAAGACTCTCCAGCTTATAATATTGCCGATAAGTTCCATGATGATGAATTTAATTTTCTTTCAGGTATATTGCAGGGCGTATGATGTAGTTTCCTCATCTGAGTCAAGAGGCATTGGAACATTTGTTGGGACATTTGCGCTGCCATCACTTATTTTTGTATCGCTTGCCAGATTAGACTTCTCCACGGTTAACTGGACATTTCTGTTAGCTATTTTACTAGCCAAAGGTGTCATTTTCTTTGTAGTTATTCTAGTTACTGTTTTTGTTTCAAAACCAATCAATTTGGGCCGCGCTGGAATATTTGCAATTTTTTGCACACAAAGTAATGATTTTGCCTTGGGATATCCAATAAGTAAGTACTTACCAATTTAATTACATTTTGTAGAATAGTACTAAAAAATGTCATCAATCAAATCAATTTATGTCTGCTTACTATTAGATAAAAGTTCATCCTAAAATATTGATTTAACATTGATCTTCTTAATTGATGAGCTTAATCATATTAGGGACCATTCAAATATTACATACTAGCGGCCGCCTGCGACTTCATACGCGTGGAGTTAATTATTGACACTTACCGTCATATTTTGGACAATCCACACAATATATTTTTATAAATTGTAGCCTATGTGTTATTCTGATGTATAAGCTATATTGTGGTAAAGTTTCATTCAAATCCATTCAGTAGTTTTTACGTGAAAGAGTAACAAACATCCATACATCCATATATCCATACATCCATATATCCATACATCCAAACAAACTTTCGCCTTTATAATAGTAGTAGGATGCAGATTTTTTGAGAAATTTAACCCCCCTCCCCCTTTTGTCAGCAAAAACGGTCAAAAAAATATTTAATATATAAATAATTTTTCAAAAGTAAGCAGACACAACACCTTTTGTAATCATTGAACGGTCCCTTATGTTATGCATAAACTTCAAATTGCTGTAAAGATTGTATAAATTAAAATAATTGAAGATATTCTATCCAATAATGTTGTTTTTCAGTTAATGCGATATATGAAAAAACACACCCAGAATACGCTTTGTACTTGTACTTGATGGCACCTATATCATTGGCCATTCTAAACCCTGTGGCATTTGTGCTGATGGAAATAAACAAACAAAAGGAAATATCTCGGAATGCTCAAGTAACAAACACAGACCCTAATAGGAAGACTGAACTGTCCAAGGTTAAACTGGTGAAACAGATTTTGAAGGGTATTGCATTCAACCCTGTGTTGGTCATGACAGTCTTAGGTATAATTGGTAACATTATATTTAAGCATCAGTTATCAATATACATTGAAGGATTATTGGAGGTGCGTAATGTTACGTAAAAAAATCTAAAAAAAACTAAGCCAATAATTTACAAAAAAAATGTTTTTTTAGGTTTTCGGGCAAGCTTTTTCAGCAACTGCTTTGTTTTTACTTGGACTACGTATGGTTGGGCAAATACACCGGTTGCGAGGTCCAGCTCTAGTGTTGCCTTGTGTTTTAATCATGGTTAAATTGTAAGTTTTATCAAATGTCTCAAAATATACAAAAATATATTTGTAATTTTTTAAACAAATTGGTATTAAAATGTTGATCCATGTTTTGTAGGATTGTTCTGCCAATGGTGATGAGAGAATGTGTCAGCACACTCCATGCTGGAGAAAATGAAACAGAGACACTTTCTCTTTCTACATACGCCTTCCTGTATGGAACGATACCCACTGCACCTGCAGTATTTGTGTTTTCCAACTTGTATCAACTGGAAATTGATTTGGTATGACATTCATGTTATCATTGTAACTAAACAGGACTTTACCCTGTTGACTGTTTACAGACAGAATTAAATAGTTTACATTAAATTGTATGCAAGTGACATAGCATGAAGTATTGACTCATGTTTTGATGTTTTTTTTATATTGTTAGTCTGTTAGGTCGATTACACTTGAATGATTCATTATTAGGGTTCCGCAATCTGTAATCCGAATTGTAAACGGAAACAATCACAGTTAGGTACTTAGGCCTTCTTCTTCTTCTTCTTCGTACGGGCTTTTCCGCAATTAGGCTGCAACTGTGCCCATTTCGCGTGCGGAGGGTGACGTTGGCCGGTCTTCATTCCAACCAGCCAAGTTCCTCCAGGAAACCTGCAGCGCCTTCGCGCTGCTGAAGATTTCCCGGAGACTACCTGGATTACCCAGGTAGTGCGCCCGGCAGCTGGCCACCCCTCTGCACTCCAGCAGGATGTGGGCGGCTGTCTCGTCCTTCTCCATGCATGCTCTGCATAGAGGGCTGTCTGTAACACCTAGGTTGAAAAGATGTTTGTTAAATTTGCCATGACCCGTCAGAGCACACGTCACCAGACGTAGGCCTGACTTGTTTAGCTGCAGAAATTGCCTAGAGAGACGGGCGTCCAGTTGCGGTAGAGTAAGTTTCGCCTGTCTGCATTCCTCTAGACTGCTCCAGTAGCTGTTGTGTAGAATTTTGGTATGATTCAAGATACTTAGGCCTTAAGGTTACGAGTATAGTTGATTATATTAAAAAGCTCGCGCTCGCTTTTGTCCGCGCGGTGTAGTGTAGGTGGTGGGCGGCGGGCGGTATACGACTTTTACCATTTTGACACCATGGTAAACATCAGTCAAACAATCATCATTTCAGCCAATACGTCTTCCCCAAAGTTCTCCACACAGATCGGTCCTGTGCCACCCACATCCAAGGGACTCCCGCGACCTTCACTAGATCGTCGGTCCACCTGGTGGCAGGCCTAAATGTCTATGTATAATGATGTTTTAAATGTTTGATAATTTACTTATGTGTACTTCCAAAGAAATGTTTGTTTACCAATTTATTCATTTTTATGAATGTTACAGATGGCGTCATCCATGGTGATTTGTACTTTCTTATCTGCGCCAATGATGTTTATGTCTGCGCAAGTGATTTCGATGAACAAAGACTATGCAGATCAACTTAAGAAATTCGGCTTTGACCTTTCAATAGTAGCCTTGGTGGCTTCTTTGTGGGTTATGATCGTTTTTATTGCGACTAAAAAGTATAAGAGAATGCCGCATAAGTTGACACTTTGTCTGATTGTATCTCAGGTAAAATAAACCATTTTTTTATACTAGAGGTGACAAATCATCAAGCAGATCTCCTGATGGTAAGTAATCATCGCCGCCCTATCATCATCATCAAACATCCGCGAGATCTGAGAGGTCGTCGATCACATTTTATTCTACACTAGCGGCCGCCCGCGACTTCGTCCGCGTGGAAAAGTAACTTTTTACCCCACTTTTAACCCCTTACAACCCCTTTTTCGCAATAAAAAGTAGCCTATGTCCTTTCTCAGGGTCTAGACCATCTGTATACCAAATTTTATTTAAATCCGTTCAGTAGTTTTGGCGTGAAAGAGTAACAGACAGACAGACAGAGTTACTTTCGCATTTATAATATTAGTATGGATAGTATGGATTCAGAAGCAAGACTTGAATTAAATAATTATCGCCAATCGTAGATATGCCTAAGTCCTTATTTGCGATTGAGACTTAATGTTTGTGATAAAGAAGCTTAACAAGATAATACCTTTTGTTCCGATTTCACGATAGTATAATCTCGGCTAAATTTAATTGCTTAAAATAATAAATCATGAAATCGTTTAGTAGGCTGCCAAAGAATTCGTAGGTAGGTATGTAATACATACATACTATGTATGCGTAAATATAAACTTACAATATACATTTATTTACATATAATGCAACATAAAATAAAACAACCATTATATTTACAGGTATGTTTGGCAATAAGTGTAATTTTGGGCGGTCCCCTTCCAAACCATAATGTGTCCTGGTTCAACACGGTTCAAGAGTCCATGCGAACATTCAGTATGTTCTCTTGTTTATTGTGGACGTCTATGCTCTCAGTCGGGATCCTCATGTTGGAGGTAAGTACATTATTGTCACACTTACGTTTTTTTCTATTAGCCTTCCAGGAAATATTTTGTCAAACTTGCACTGAGGAGGTTCAACAGTACATAAAAATATTGTTACATGTTTCCTGGTACACTTTCTTTAGCCATTCAGGCGCTGCATCACCTGTATAGGTTACGGGGCGCTTCAGAGAGTGGCTATCGAGCATCGAATGGGGTAGCCCAAGATCCCAGTGCCGCCAGACCTACGTCATTTTAGCAAAGCTGAAATTTCGATGATTTATAGTCTAGTACAGCGGTCGTCACACTTTACTGCTCAAGAGCCACACATAACAATGTGAGCACTAAGGTCCGGGCCGCATTATATGTGAAGTACGGATGTGTAGTTACTATAAATTAAAGGAATCTACTTTACCGCGGGCCGCACGACTAAAGTCCGCGGGCCGCAGTTTGACGACCACGGGTCTAGTATGTAGGTAGGAGAGTATGCGTACTTACTAGCTTTCACAGGTAGCGCGAACTAAAGGTCTGGGTGGATACTTGGCCCATTGGATTGGTCTGGTTGTTTACAAAGAGTGTGGAAATAGTACCACGTAGTTATATATGTCAAATGTAGGCTTGGAGCAGCTAGCAGTATCTACAGTCTATTCTATCATAACAGCTTACCAAGCTCTCTTAATTTTAGAGTCGCGGCCCATGCTTCGTAGTTACCCTGTGGCCGGTTCTGGGCTTCGTGGCGTGGGGGGCGCCCGGCGTGATGACAGTCATATTGCTGGCCACTAGGGGACCTACCAATGATTTGGATACCAAGGCCTGTGACGCTATACGACTGTGTCTACTTGTGTTTTGTCTCACGGGTATGTTAATTTATTTACGTAGCATAGTTTTAGCAAAAAATAACCCTAAATTATTATAAGTTTGTGTGACCCACTAGCCATAGAGCTACGTAGGCAGTAATCGAACTTTATTAGTCTGTGGGACTTCATTATTGAAATAGCAAACTTTAACCATGATACGACATGAATGGGCCGGCTCGACCGACTGAAGGCTTGAAGCAGCACCAGCGCTTAGTTTCACCATCATGAGTGAGGAGTACCCGTGAGTGAAAACGGATTTTTGGAGAACTAACGGAGTTCCCTTGTTTTATAACCAACTAGCGGCCGGCCGCGACTTCGTCCGCGTGGAAAAGTAACCTTTGTACCCCCCTTTTACCCCCTTACAACCCCCTTTTCGCAATAAAAAGTAGCCTATGTTCTTTCTCAGGGTCTAGATCATATGTATACCAAATTTCATTTAAATCCGTTCAGTAGTTTTGGCGTGAAAGAGTAACAGACAGACAGACAGAGACAGACTTTCGCATTTATAATATTAGTATGGAAGGGGTTACCACACTTCATGATATAAGTGGCAGTGGGGCCATTAATTGATTTCATGACTGTATTGACGCATTATAGACATGCCCATAAATGGCGGTGATCTCTTACCATCAGGTGAGCCGTCTGCTTGTTTGTGCACTGAAATGTAAAAAAAAAAAGAGAGCACATTAGTGATTCCACTGGAGTTACGGGTGTTCATGAATAATCGTTTACCATCTGCGGGGTAACATGCGCGCCACGAGATAATTTTGTCGGATCGATCTACTCGTCTGCTACTTGTCATATAAAATAATAACTTCTATTCCAGTGACCACCGGATGCCTGATACTGTACGTACGGTTCAGGCGGCGCAGCGCGCAGTTCGCCTCTCTCTCCGCCGAGGTGTCGGGCTCCACGCCGCCCGACGAGTCCACCAGCCTAGTGGAGAACGCGGAACCGGTCTCGCATACTCAGTCGATATCTAACGGTAAGGCCATTTCGTATTTCTCGATGAAGTTTTTTCTTGCTTAGCAGCGGGCTTAGCACAGACTTTTCAAAGAAGTTGTAACGTTAACATTTCGTATCCACGCTTACGATTACGCTAGTACTTATCTCGAAGTGCCTTTACCAACTTGTCGATTCGTATTATTTCCTTCAAAAATTCAGTCCAGAAATGTATAATCTTAATATAAATACTATTAAAAATTTTTTTTCGTTGTTTCATCATGCTCTTTAGAGGACCAAGGTAACATTTATTTACTTACAAAATAGAATATAATATAATTTCAATATATAGCCGCACTTGTGATTCCACTGGTCCATTGACAGTGGCAATTACTTACCACCAGGGGACCCGTCTGGTCTATAGTGCACCAATCAAGAGCCATAGAGTGTCATAAAAACCTTAAAAGGTTTTTTTACACGAAAATTTAGGGAACACTGTCAATGGTCGAGAGTGCGTAAATAGCTCTTCTAGTGTTACACGTAATGTCGTAGAAAATAATGTGTTTAAATACATAATATTATGTAATAATTATAGAAAAAAAGTATCAGCCTGTATCACAGCAGGGCAAAGGCCTCCCATCATTGAAATCAAGTTATCACTACTATGACGGGATTAGACTGAGTCACCTCACCACGTTTGCCTAATGCGGATTGGTGATCAAAAACCTAAACTATGTTCGAAAAATTCGAAACATACTTTTTGCTCGGCTCGGAACCCCGAGATCACGCCGATACACTAATTTGGATTAGGGAGATTAGGGCGTTATAATCTATATCTATCAAGAGATAATCTCCATAGACATCGACAAACATCATGTACAAATTGAAAAGGCGAAACACTAGCGCGTAGGCAGTGGAACTACTGTCCCGAAACGAAGTGAGAGCGGGCCACTGGTCAATTATAATAATATTTGCATAAATAAACTATTATTCACAGGCTGTTATGGAACAATTACAGCCACGCCGTCTCCGAGCAGGAACGTCAACGACTGCTGCTCCGACGACCCCAACTGCCAAAATGGTCTTATCCAGTCTCAAGACATCGAAGACATTGCCAGTGGAAGTCCTAAGTAAGTAGAATTGGACATTGTTAAAAATCAAATTTATTAATGATCTCCTAGAGCAATGTGTGATAAATCCGCTAGATGGCGCCCTGTTAGATTGAGGTCTACCTTCATTCGTTATTGGTTGTTTATAGTCGCGCCGTTGTATCATGCCCGATTTGACAAATGTCAGATTGAAAGCACTAGTGAGGGACAACGGTAAATTGCCGAATCATATAAGTCACAGTTATTTCCACTAAGGGCAGTTTCCCATATTCAAAAATATTTTTTTTTAAATTAGGTTAATGAATTTGCTCTTGATCTCATCTCCCCTGATGGAGAGTGACAATGAGGTCTAAGATGTAGCGTGCTTTCCCAAAAGAAGCCTATTCGTTGTGTGCGCGATGACAGTGGCCGCAACTATTCAGGACTTGTCATCTGTCAAATCATGTCAACTAGATGATAAGATATCTTTGTGATATTAATTTTCGACTAATTTTTCAACGAAATTGAAAAAAATAGTGTAAAAAGTGAGTATGTATATTATACCTAGCGATTTTCTTCCTCGTGAAAAATATGGATTCTTACTTTTTTCTCTTCACAGCAGCTATCCATTTTTCTCTTTGCTGTAATGTCCACTTTGATGTTGAAAACGAATAAAACTTGCACGAACTGTTTTTCCCATTATTTGTACAATTTACGACACAGCATGTACTATGACCCATATCGCAAATTTTTTACGTTTTTACTTAAAATTATAAAGGAAGTTATGAAAATAAAGCAATTTGACACATGACAGCCCAGAATTAATTCACATTTCTGCAATGTCGTGCGCTACGATCGATTTGCCGTTTCCCACCACCCACTTCGCACATAGAGAATTCACTCTCGACTTAAAAGACACCCAAATTGGGTATTTGACTAATCTCGATTTAGTAAAAAATATTGATACTCTATCAAAATATTGGTAAATAAGAACCAATGGCCAACATTTTCAGTTAAAAATATAACATCTAGCTGGTTTTGTGAGCATTCAAAGTTTCATGGGCAAGTCCATTTTTAAAGTATAAAATTAAAAAAAATAATTATATCATTGAACTACCCGTACATTTTTCATCAACTTTTATTATAAAACCATATACTTAAACGAAACATTTGATATAGCTACCATATAAAATTTACTAGACGCGCATACAGAAGGTTGAATCGTGACGTCACGATTCAATAGCCATTTGTATAGAGCGTTTTTTGGGTTTGCCCAAAATACGTGCTCTTAAAGTTGTGATATCTCAGGTAATTCAAATGAGAATCAAGTGATTCTTTCAACGATGTTTCTTAATTGAGGCGTCTTTTGATTAAACACATAAAAAAAAATTGTCAAATACCCAATTGTAGTCCTCGGGAAAAACAGAAGCCGGCAAGTTGTTCCATTCCTTAGCAGTTCGTATTAAGAAAGAAGAAGCGAAACGAGAAATTTATTTTCAAAATAAAATATTAAAACCTTAAAGTGACAAAATAACTAGTATTTGAAAAAATACGCGGTGAGTATTACCGGTTACGTCACTATGAAAACGTGTCGAACGGCGTTGCTTTGTAAAAGAATACAGCGTAATACAGAGTGGAAATTTTACGTTTTCTTTTTATTCTCAAATTATTTTAAGTAATAAAAGACAAATAATTAGATAATTAGGTGCCTTTGATATTATGGAATGAAGTTTTATTTTTAAAAGTGCTTCTTTATGATTCGCTAAATGTGTTCCTCATGACAAGGATAAATGCCAAATAAAAAACAAATATTGTATGTATTATAAGTATGTATTTACAAAAGAAAAGTATTATATGTATATATTTGTAATCCCACTGTTGGTTCTGATATCTGTAACACAGGTGCTTGAGCTACCTATCTCAGAGTCAGATCAATGTATGTGATGTAGTGAAATATTATATTATTATATTATATTATATTGTCAAATCGGGCATGATACAACGGCTCGACTATAGTAACATTTAGATATCTCACATCAAGAATAACCAATGACCGTGCAGATGGACCTCAGTTCTACAGTACGCCATCTAAGAGATTTTCAATTATTGCGATGAGATAAAGAATAGGGAGGGACACTTAATTTCAATGAATGTTGGGCACTTATTTTCGACGTAGTGTGAATGCGACTTTACATTGTCTACGGAATTAGCCTCCAAATCTCTATTTCCACAGATTCTTTAATTATTTTTGCCCGTATACGATACGTATCTTACCGGCGGCGTACGTATCGTATCTTATCGGTAAGCGTAGTGTTGGACGCCCGGCGACAAGTGGGATGATGACATTCGAAGTTTGGCTCGTGTGGGCTGGATGATAGTGGCCGAAAATCGGGAGCAGTGGCGTGCATTAGGAGAGACCTATGTCCAGCAGTGGACGAGTGTGGGTGGTTGATGATGATGATAATGAACGTATCTTACGTTAAAATAATGTTGATTCGCTCCAGGGATTGCGCATGCCCGCCTTCCCAGAAGCACCGCTGCACCGCCGCCGACACCTTGCACCTACCTCAACGAGCTAGAACGCGCCTGCCAGCCAAGCTCGCCTCCTCCCGCCCGAGCAGACCCGCGGCCGCGGCGGCCAGCTGCTGCGCCACAACCGTGCTCGTCATCGTCTACAGCCTCAGCATGTTCATCGTGAGTCACACGCGTGGTACTGTGCTACACCACACACACCGCCTGCCCCCAGCAGCTCGGCCTCCTCCCGCCCGAGCAGACCCGCGGGCCGCGGCGGCCAGCTGCTGCGCCACACCGTGCTCGTCATCGTCTACAGCCTCAGCATGTTCATCGTGAGTCACACGCCGTGGTACTTGTGCTACACACACACACACGCCTGCCCCCAGCAAGCTCGGCCTCCTCCCGCCCGAGCAGACCCGCGGCCGCGGCGGCCAGCTGCTGCGCCACACCGTGCTTCGTCATCGTCTACAGCCTCAGCATGTTCATCGTGAGTCACACCGCGTGGTACTGTGCTACACCACACACACCGCCCTGCCCCCAGCAGCTCGGCCTCCTCCCGCCCGAGCAGACCCGCGGCCGCGGCGGCCAGCTGCTGCGCCCACACCGTGCTCGTCATCGTCTACAGCCTCAGCATGTTCATCGTGAGTCACACGCGTGGTACTGTGCTACACCACACACACCGCCTGCCCCCCAGCAGCTCGGCCTCCCTCCCGCCCGAGCAGACCCGCGGCCGCGGCGGCCAGCGCTGCGCCACACCGTGCCTCGTCATCGTCTACAGCCTCAGCATGTTCATCGTGAGTCACACGCGTGGTACTGTGCTACACCACACACACCGCCTGCCCCCAGCAGCTCGGCCTCCTCCCGCCCGAGCAGACCCGCGGCCGCGGCGGCCAGCTGCTGCGCCACAACCGTGCTCGTCATCTTCTACAGCCTCAGCTGTTCATCGTGAGTCACACGCGTCGGTAACTGGTTCTAGCTACACACAACACACCGGCCTGCCCCCCAGCAGCTCGGCCCTCCTCACCGCCCGGAGCAGACCTCGCGGCCCACCCCCCCGCCCCCCCCCCCCCCGGGCCCATGCTGCTGCCGCACACTACACCGTGCTCGTCATCGTCTACAGCCTCAGAGCATGTTCATCGTGAGTCACACCGGTGGTACTGTGTCTACACCACACATACACCGGCCTGCCCCCAGCAGCTCGGCCTCCTCCCGCACGAGCCAGACCCGCGGCCGCGGGCGGCCAGCTGCTGCGCCACACCGTGTCTCGTCATCGTCTACAGCCTCCGCATGTTCATCGTGAGTCACACGCGTGGTACCTGTGCTACCTAGGCGTATATGAGATCGGATGCACCCGGCCGGGAATCGACCCGCAGACACATGCATTTTAAATCAGTACAGACCGAATGTACTTACCGTAACAAAGTAGAAATCAAATAGTTCTAGCTGAGACCGTCTCAAAAGCAGGGAAGTCGCGCACGAAGTTATCAAACTATTAGTTACATAGTTACTTGTAATTCTGTCTCGCCAGTAGGTAATGCACGGTTCGTTCAATATATTATTTTGATTGCAGGGAATAACTTACACCACCTGGAGAATTATGATGCGCGACGAGAGTGGGGTATTCATTGAGATCGAGTTCCTGGACATTGTGGCGAACTATGGACAAGCCCTGGTTATGTTTGTGTTGTTCGGATTGGACCCAGAGGAAATCCTTATTCCGGCAGTCAGATATTTCAAGAAGAAATGGTAAGAGGATATTAATATTATTTGTTTGTTATACTCTCGAGTATCACAGCTTTTTGCTGGTTTTTCAGAAATGTACGGGCCTAAGCCAAGTACAACTCCTACACTAAGAATGTGATTGTGGTGTGGTAATTATAGAAAGAGATGGTTGTGATGCTAAGTGGGGTTGCGTGAATGTGCGTTATTATTATTATTTCACTGCTTTTACCTAACCTAATTATTGATTTCCATTTATATCTATAGCCAATCATCACACCTTCGTTTTTTAAGTTTGCCTTTCGTTGACAGCGCCCATCAGGTAGCCATTAGGTAAAGATTCAGATCCATCTTTTGGAGTCCATTTCTTGACCTGTCCATTCTCACTTTGCGTATTATAGTTTTGTAATCTGTCCACTCTATTCACACATAATGTTATAAGCTATGGAGCGTTTGATATATTGAATTACGGTAATGGACAATACATGTGCACCGTAGGTTATAATATAACAATGCCTAATTAATATAAATAAAAACAATCTTCTTATCAAACTGTATTTGTTATCAAGGCATGGCGGAGAAGACCTGGTGTTGCCAGCTGTTGAGGATCTGAGCTTCGAAACCAAGCACGTCTGTGACCAGTTCATAACTCACCATCTGGAGCGCTGCAAGGAAGCTATAGCCAAGGACACAAGGTGTGTTGGTAGTTCTAATATATTGTTTATTTATTTCTTTGGCATTTATTATACTTTGAGACATCACATAAATACTTGTTCTGGTTCCAAACTAAAATTTATCTTTGTACTATGGAAACCAGGAACAACCAAAGTACCACAAACACCTAGAAAACACAGATGTGTTTGTTTCATCAACAAAAATAACAATAATTAGTTTTCTTACTCTTACATTACCATATGCGCCATCTGGCTAGTCACATGTCGTATCGTTTGACGGCCTCGATGGCGCATTGGCTAAGGAGTTAGCCAAAAGCGCGAAAGAAAGTCGATTTAGGAAACTACATTTTCAAAATTTTCTTGGGTGTGGTGTTCTGGGTTGATGTCCCCAGTTAATATCGTCATCTGGTACTCATGGGATTGCCCTAGTTTGAGACCAGGTGGCCAATTCTCGCATTTCTCCTTCTATGTCGAGTCGACTTCATGGAACGCATAGACCAATAGGAGAACAAGATAAGGAATGTCGATGTCGATGTGCGTTCCATGAAGTCGACTCGACATAGAAGGCGAAAACCGAGAATTGGCCTCCAGGTTCATTGGTGTGATTGTCTAGCACGTTGATTATTTATTAGCGGCCGCCCGCGACTTCGTACGCGTGGAGTTAATTATGGACACTTACCGTCATATTTTGGACAATCCACAGAATATATTTTTATAAATTGTAGCCTATGTGTTATTCTGATGTATAAGCTATATTGTGGTAAAGTTTCATTCAAATCCATTCAGTAGTTTTTACGTGAAAGAGTAACAAACATCCATACAAACTTTCGCCTTTATAATAGTAGTAGGATTATCGTTGTTAAACTTTATTAAAGTGGAGCGTGTTTTCAGATGGCGCATGCGCACGTACCGCGGCGTGTTCCGCGGCGCGTGCCTGGTGCGCTGGCTGCGCGAGTGCGGGCTCGCCAAGGACGAGGCCGAGGCCGTGCAGTACGCGCGCCACCTGCTGGACGGCCGGCTCATCGCGCATCTGCACCACAAGCACCACTTCACCAACTCGCCGCTGCTGTACTCCTTCAACTGATACGACTGCTGAATGAACTGCTACCGACCCACCAGTGAAGCTGGGTACTGGTGCAATGCAACATGACGTAATTTATTATCCTAGCTTACTTTGCATGTTTCCTACTGCCTAGGACGTGTGGCGCGCGCGGTAAGCGCATTAACTACAAATCAAAAACACGCGTTGTAACGCTCGGAGCGTGCGCCTAGGCGCAGTTCAAGCGCGCGAGGCGTCCAAACCATGAGGATTTGTTACAGGGTATGTTACTGCATAAATACATTGCAGGAATGTGGACGTCAAATTCTTGCATTGTATGTTGCTTTGCACCAATCTGTACCCAGCTTTAGGAGCTATCCATTTATTACGTAAGACTAATTTTACTACCGTCTCTAGTGCGATTTCTGCGTAAACTTTTGCGCGTTTTATTTTTTATATTCTCCTTTGGTGGCAGAAGAGACAGATCCCCTGCTGGTCACAAGGTCGCTGCCTTTAACCCCCTCCATTTTTGCCTCCTTGGGCTTCCGGTACCCTCACTCATTCGAAAACAGCGCAGGCGCTGCTTCACGCCGGTCTTCTGTGGGTTGGACAAGGACGAGGCGTAGGCTGCTCCACTTTATTCAATTCTTCAACTGAATTGATTATAATGCATCAGTATATATGACAACGATTTTAGGGACTAGATATTGGGGGTATGGGTGGCAAATTCCAGCATCACAGGAGCGGCAAATTTCTGCCCGACTGATAAGATAGAATGCGCGTAATTAATGGAATTTGGGCATAAAATTCGTCCATATGCTCCTCATACCATATTACAAGAGTACTACTACTCTAATGATGAATGATGATCAACTACTTATGTGTCAAAAAGAGATGTGGGAGTACCAATGGCTAAACTTGTCTTACGCAATAAATAATACCGCCCCTAATGATAATAGGTAATTAGAGTAATGTTTAAAAAATGACTGGCTGTAGGTATTTTAATTTGGAACTTATTAGGTATTATAATTTAAAGGTTGAGGTAAAATATTTCAATGGACGTGGGATTAAATTTAATATTATAAAATATAAAAATGGTACTTACAGCTTGGTCAGCAATTCTGGATAAGATTTTAAGTTTATTTTTAAAGGATACAATTTTATATACCACCAGTCTTTACCTAAATGTTACAATGCGTTGTATGGATTTATGTCTCGCCAGTTTGGGCGGATTCAAATAAATGCCCGGCATAAACCCATCTCTCTTTGTATACGGTATACCAAACTCGTGAGATTTATATTATGTATGTGAATAGTTAATCATTTTATCATACCTACATATAGCGCCTTTATATGACATGAATAGTGATAAAATAATTCTAATCATATCTTCGGGATCACTGATAAATGTAAAAGGGAAGGGAAGCAGCTATAGCATAGTGGCTTACTGTTTTATGTATATCATTCATTATCAAGTTTTGATATTTTAAATGAAGCCATATTTATATGCCATTACAAAATAAATATATCATTTAACCGAAAAATTGTTGTAGCGCAAATTTATTTAAAAATTGCTAATCCAATTGCATATTTCTTGATGAATAGCGAATTATTTTGTTTAGTCTGCTATGTAATGATGTTATTATATTATGTTAGTACACTGTAGTTTTGACTGAAACAGAATGTGTGAAACTTGAAATAAAATTTTAATGATTAGAAAAACGATATGATATCTGTCTAAGACATATCTATTTACATACTATCTCTGTAATTTATAAGTTCCTATGCTGTTGCAGCCAAAATAATACACGGCATCTCGTAGTACAAATACAAAGGTTTTTGGTGCTAAATTTTAAAACATTCCTGTTATATCTATATTATTGCTTGGCAACTAGCTTGTTTTAGGTAAGAAAAAACGTATACTAAGCCAAAGAAAGCGACACAAACTTAACATCACATTATATTTTGTAATAATCTTAATCATATTACATAGATTATTTTGGTCACAATAGTTTTGATGTTCTACCGCTTCTTAACTGGTTTAATCTAAATGGACATCTTAAATCATAATGTGCTATAGAGACTGAGTGGTGAAATTGTAGATACTTAATTTCAAAGTTTATAATTATTTCAATTGTGACAAACAAGACAAAAAGGCAACTTTATTCAAAGACATTTAAATTATAAGATTATTAGACAAAATTTGTATGGTTCTTTGCATCCTCTCATGTGCATTCAGACATAAATCATCTCTTCCAAATACATTAAATAGTGTAGTTTTCATAAACCAGTTTTCATGTACCAATGATCTCAACATTTTAATCTGATTGTGTTATTGTTATTGACTTATTGTATGTTTACTTTTTATTTAATAATCTTATTTAATTATTTATTAGTGAGACATTAGGCTCAGACTAGGCTAATTTGTTTTTTTAGTTGCTAGGAAATTTTGTGATTCCTGCTTATTGTGATAGTCTTGACAGTGATCAAACTAACATTAGTATTAAGTGTAAGTAAATTATTCATACCATATTTGTATGTATAAAATTATATACGAAAATATTACTGATATTTATACATTATCAAAATTGTATTTTCTAAGCGAGCATGATAAAAATGTAAAAAAAAATATTAATGTTGAACAATATATTGTTGCACCTGCAGTAAGTGTTTTCTTTAACAACATGATAAAAATAATACACAATGTGTTCCATACAAATTTATTCGTCATCTTGATCACCATCATCATCATCGTCTTGTTGAGTTTCCCACCAAGACAATGAACCTAGCCCAGGCTCGTTTATTCCTCCGATTAGCCTATAGGGTGCTACAGTTTGAACAGCACACTCGGTTCCTGGTGGACCAGTTGGCAAGCTTTCTTCAAAGGCTTCACTAGTTATTCTAAATCTTATTGATTCACCTGGAAATATTTTCACTAAATGAGTAAGATGAACATAGGTAATAATGGTAAGGATAGGGATAAAGTTAAGTGAGTGGCAAAGTTAGTAGGTTTAAAACATTTATAATGTCAATAAAATCGTGAACTTTATTGATGGCGCCACTGCCGCTCATGTCATAGGGTGTGGTTACTGTGGTGGTAACCCTAAACATAAGAATTCCGTTATGTCCCCAAAAATCCGTTTTCTAGACTTTATTGACACATAATAATAATATAAGGTAATAGCAATGAATATTATGGCCATATGGTTATAATTTAGGGCAGTGTTTCCCAAACTTTGTTATGACCCGGTAATTTTCACATTGACCCTTCGTGACCCACTAAGTACCTACTTACAAACTCAAGCTGGTTCCGTACTCATGTATAAAATAAGACGACAATGTCGCGACCCTGTCATTTCGTTTCGGTGGCCTGGCACCGGGTCGCGACACAGCTATTGGGAAACACTGATCTAGGGCATAGACTTAATACTAATAATGATCTTTCCAGACAACCCAGGGGTAGAGAACAGTTAGTTAGAAAAGTTAGCGCTGGCTTGCTATGTGTGTAGCAAATTGAAGAGTGTGCATTGTAAAAAATCATTATGATTTACATTATATACCTGAATCCATATACAAGTCATGCTTTCCACCATCAGCTTTAGTATATTCCCACACCCATGCCTGTTCTGTTTCATCGAATCTAGATGGGTGTTGTAATGCGTTAACTGGAATTAGTATATCATCAAAGAATCCCAATGTAACTGAAAATAATAAAATATAATACATTAGAATCACAACTGCAGAGTGATAGTATATTATTATAGGCTGATATTACTTTTACATCTTAATCTGAGGCTGTAGTGGTAGTTTATTGTAACAAGTTATTCTTAATATCGGTATCAAGTAACTAATCCTTCTGATTCATTATAAACATTACCCTGATTTACATTTAATAAAATCCTTACCATGAACACCTTCTCTACTGCAACTTCTTATTTTGCCAATCAGAATTTCTTCGACAATAGGCCGAAATACAATATATCGGAACTTAACTTCAGTATGAGATGATCCATCCCCAGGAAATATATAGGAATGCCCTATTTGAGTAATATCAAATAATGCTATACACAAGCCTACATTTAACACTACCTGAAATCAGCAAAAAGATTTGTATAAACATTTAATAATGCACTTCAATATTTTTATCTTCTTCAAAGGACATCTCATCTAATGACTTAAGAGTGTTTCTTGGTAAACTATTGAATATGAATATTGGGATAAATCAGGACTTGTCCATTTTTTTCGCTTATGAAGGAAAGCATATTATTGCAAAGGAATATTGGATGCTTCATACATAAAATAACATAAATAGTCCAAACTGAATACTAAGCAGTCTACATGTATTCATCACCATCGGGGTCATTCTCGCCGGGGCGAGAGTACGGGCCTCGAGCCGAGGCTCTTTACCCGGGCTGCTTCTCCTGGCCCTCCCGGGTCAGGGTGTGGTGGAGGTGGGCCGCGAGGAGTGGTGCCTCCTCGAGCGGCCGTGCCTAAGTAGGCCAGTCGTTTAGTAAATACACGTCTCTGCACATGTATTCACTGCTCATTATCTTGAGGTACAATTTAGAAGTAGACCTAAATAATGGAGTTGGCTTTTGATTAAAAAGGTTAGGAATTAGGATGATGTTTACCTTGTTTGCTAATTTTCGGTTCAGTAACGTTGTAATTGACTCCGTTAAACTTTGATGAAAATATTCTGGTGTAACCCGAATAACATCTTTCATTTCAGAGAGTACAAACATTATAATAATAACATTAAATTATCACAAATACGAATAAATGTTTGTTTTCCCGGGCCATGCAGAAATATAAATATGAATGACGTGTGAACTGACACTTTTTGACATGTTAAATAGTTCTATAGTCTATGTATACTGCACAGATTATAAAGCCCTCTCCATACTTAGTCCGCAAATCACGGCGCGAACATGCCGCGATTCGAGTGAGGATATATCGTGAAATAGCGAAAAATATGCTTAGGTACGTAATCGATAAGAATCTAAACTTCGCGTTCGTGGCTTCACAGCTTCACAGTCAGACTAAGCTGAGTATGGAGTGGACTTATATAGGAACAAAAGATCACCCTTTTCTTATTTGGAAGGGTGAAATCTGCACATCCCTAGAAAGGCGTCTACACCTTCTTTAGTCTATGAGCAGATATAATCTGTGGGCAATTGTGGGCAATAATTTTTTTCTTGGTCTGTGTGTGGGCAATAACATTAAATCAAAATGGTGGCTTAGCGGTTTACGGCTGTCATTTTTACAAGCTCTTCTTGGGTGAAATATTAAACTTCGCCTACATTATTCAACGTGATCAAAGTTTCATTGATATTCAACATTGTATTCTTGTCTTGTCTTCTATTTGCTTGAAAGCAGAAATTTACTTCGAGTAGTTCGAGTATAGTTGAACTTGTGCGCTGTAATGTATTTAGCTTTCTGTGATTCATTTTGCGTACCTATACAATAATTAGATTGCGTAAGGTTTTATTAGTGGTCTCTACTACATAGTCGCATTAAAATTGTTATTAATAATTAACACGGTTCTTGAGCTATATAGGTAAATAACTCTGGAACGAATAACAAAGATAAAGCACAAGAACAATGGCAGGTCAGTACCTAAGAAACATGAAAATTATGTTTTAAAATTAATCCTTTCAACTACATACCTACTTAAAATAGTGCTAGATTCAACCAACTGCTTTCGAGGGGGTATTGGAATAATTTTATTATGATTAAAGGTTCCATTATCTGTTGTTAATTTATGTTTAAACCTTAGGTTCAAACTAAAATGAATATAACATTAACACTTTGCAGGTAATCGTAAGGATAGATCGCGCTCACCAATGAGAGTAGACAGTGTCGGTCGGAGGCGCGATAGCAAACCATCAAGTGGAAACAAGGCTGGAGATATGTCTAATAATGTTATGAATCAAATGATGGTGTCTAACATGTACCAGCAAGGTAGTATTTTTTTACAATTTTTATGATCCATTTTGCTTAAGGTTTACAATGATAGATTCTCTTTTTGCACTAACATCTTAAATATTGATGATTTAATGTCTGAGACACATTACTTTTCCAACTAACATTAAGGATGGTCTTGCTATGTTTTCAAGTATGGTGTGAAATAGTTGGCTAATAATTTTCAATTTTTTTTTTCTTTTTCACGCAACATCTCATACATTGACCTGACTTCGTACTAAGTACATATTCTCAACTATAGTCTACGGCAGCAGAGTGCGCAGAAACCAAATTTAATAGAAAGTCTTCTTTTTTACAAGTTAGCAAAATAATGGTCATCGCTATTCTTTTGTGCCGCCATACATTACATTATTACATTACAGCAAGTAGTAGTGTAGTATTATTACAGTATTTCATTCTTGACCTGAAATCTGGACTTGAATATGTATTTTCTAAATGATGTAATTCATGTATTTTTTAATTTTCACTTATTTACCTACTAGATGAATTCATGAATTAGTACATGGCAGTGACCTACAATTAACTTTACAGGAAATATGATGATGGCTGGGGGTATGTACCCTAACATGATGATGCCAGGTACAATGATGAGCACTGGAATGATGGCTGGTGCAACTGGCATGGACATGATGTCGAGTACTGGAATGGACATGATGCAACAACCCACAATGGACATGGCTACCATCACTGCACCAGCAATCGCCACCACAGGCGGGACAATGGATATGTCTATGATGAGTGGGATGGTCATGGATCCTTCAACTATGATGGGAATGTATCCAAATATGGCTAGTGGTGATATGTCTGGCACTCAAGAAAAAAAAGAGATTGTTTACAAAAATTGTAAATTGATACCTCCAGCTTCTGGGACTCCTCATCCACCTCGGAGGGCCAGACCACCTGGGTGTCGTACAATTTTTGTTGGTGGTTTACCAGAAAAAATAAGAGAAAGTACAGTTCGAGACATATTTGAGCCGTATGGTAGAATACACACTTTAAGACTTTCTAAAAAAGATTTTTGTCATATCAGATTTGATAGGGAGAATTCTGTGGATGGAGCAATGCAATTATCTGGGTACCGTATCAAATTAACTGGTAAAGATGATGATGAGGAAGATAGTAAAGCTTCTTCAGGATGGCTACATGTGGATTATGCATTGGTAATTTTTTTTAGTTATACCTAATTATGTACGGTTTTTTTTAAATATTAATTTAAGTATATTTTTAATATTTTTCTTTCTACTACTAGAGTCGTGATGATCAAAATGAGTATGAAAGACGACAGAGACATGCACTGCGCATCCAGCAGCAACAGCTGCAACAATTGACTGCACAGCAAGAGATGGCCAGCCGCAGTATGGCGGCTTCTTACCGACGTTCTCCATCACCAGTGAGAATTCAACCATTCTCCAATGCAGCAATTGTGCAACTGATTGAAAAAATTAAAAATGAAGAACATTTTGCAGGGGCTCTTCCAGTAAGTTTAGTATGTCTACAAATATATCTAATTACTCTTACTTGAAACATACATCAAACTTATAAATTTTTTTTAGACTTTGGTAGCCTGGCTGGAGCGTGGAGAATGTTCAAAAAAGAATGCCAATCAGTTTTACTCTATGATACAAGGGACTAACTCTCATATTCGTAGACTATTCAATGAGAAAATGCAAGCAGAAGAAGAGTTACAAGAATGTAGAGAAAGAGTGAAAACACACATTGAAAGAGTGTTTGAGCAGCGTGAGTACTAATATTCTTTTGTTATTTCATTGATCTCAATCTTAGTCTGATTTCCTTTTTTTCAATTAAGGTAAGAAGTGGTCATTGTTTTCATTATGAAAACAAAATTAGCCCTACAAAGAAGATGCAGTCATATGCGGTATAAGTGTAAATAGGAAGTTCTGCTGTTATGTAATATTTTTAAGTCTGAAAACCTTTACATAAGGAATGTAAATCTGTATTCCCATTCATAATTCTTGCTTTGTTTGGAGTCGTAAAATATATTAAAACAAAATGTAAAGGTATATTACTACTTGAAAATATTAAATGATCCAACAAAGTTATTGTCAAATATAGAAACACTACACAATTATTAAGTTATATAATTTAGTTGTCAACAGATAAATGAACAATTAAAATACATACATATGTATGTCTCATCAACGCATAAAATATAATATGACATGTTATATTTTGTTTCTTAAGTTTGCAAGCCACTCTTTAGAGGTATTATATGCTGGTAGTGATTCTATTTCACAATTGCTTGGTTGGAGTGCAAGCCTTGGTCACTCCCTGGTCTCCATGGATCCCCTGCGTAAACCAGCGTGCAGCAATCCTCTTCAATTTTAGGATAGCAACAATGTCCTTCACATATAGGTGGACGTTAATTAATGTAAGTTGCTGCCTATGTTTCGATAACCATACTCTTATTTGTACAAAAAATCATTTATAATTGAATACAATCATTAAAATGTAAAAGAAGTATGTTATGGAAACATTAAATGGTGTCCTATCTATGCACTCGAAGTTATACGTATACCATACGTGTAACGTAAGTCCGAGATTACCTCTGCGACGCGAGGTTCTGCGCGCCCGCAACATTCACGACATGCCGTCGCCAAGTAGTCATAGTATCGGTGCAATCGCAGCCAAAGTCTTCATTGTTGAGAGACCTGGGACGTCTGGTCGCGAATGTATTATGGTATGTTTGGTCACGCGGTCTCTTGCAAGCTCTAACATAATTATTTGTGAACCTCAGTCGAGCAGGTGGCGAAAGTGTTTACAGCAGCGTTTCATCAGCGTGTTTGGGATCACTTTACAAAGCCACAGCGCAAGAACATCGAGACGTGGCAAAAAATGACACAGGTATAAAGTATTTCTTTTCTCTTTTTTATAGTTTTTACTTATTCATCATATTTAAATATTTATTTTAAAATTATAATTTGTAATAGAAACCTTACTAAACTTTGTATTTATGTTTTTTCCTACATTACAAGTTTTTATTCTGAGTTTTGTTTTATTAGAGGTGAGTTTCTATTGCAAAAATTTATTCAATTATTATATCAAACATTGCTCAACGTTCGTGCATCATGGCGATAGCGAAGACGGCAGTACAGGTAATAGTCATATCTAAACCAGAAAAGGGGCTAATCAGGTAAAAGGTGTACAGTAATTTAGAAATCATCTGACTTACATTGTAGAAAACTAACCATGTATTCAATATTATTTGCAGGAATTCAATACATTGAAAGAGGAATTCAATGAAAAATTCCTTGGAGGTGATGAGGACAGTGAATATAATAATGGCTTTGGCAACAGTAAAATGATGGATACAGGGAATAATGAAGATCTTCAGTTGCTAAAGGTGAGAGAACTGTTGTTCTTCAAACGCAAAATTTGATATACATAACAAACCTTCTAAAGTTCTATCCCCTATGCATAAAAATACTTGTGATGACGTCATGCTTAAGTCGTAGGCCCAGACCGCAGAGAATGGAAAATCAATTGTTTTACTGCCTTTTAAAAGGCTTTTGAGTCTTACGACGTTAAGGCCGAGTTGCCTTGCCTATTGAAATATATTTATTGTTCATAGATCGAGAATGACAGTCTTAAATTCCAACTGGAGGCTTACAAAAATGAGGTAGATGTCATAAAGGCGGATGCTCAGAAAGAAATGGAAAAGTTTAAGGCGCAATTTATTGCAAGACAGGCTCTGCAAGGAGCTATGGAAAAAAATGTAAGTATCTATTTTACTCAACTATTGTGTTAATATTACGTAGAAAAGGTTACAGAACAGTAATATGTTTGTGTTAATTCAGCCGCCGCTACCGTCGCCCATAGTGAAGCCACCTCCTCCGCCACCACTGCCCGATGACCTGGACGCCAAAGTGCACCTGAAGGAAACCGTGGAGGCTGGCTGTGGGGAAGCCAAGCTGATCGGAGTCATGTCCGCATTCCTACAGGTATGGTAATGTTGTATACGACATAGATTTTCAGTGTAACGCATAATTCTCTGTTTTGTTGATAGATATAGCTGGCGCCATGAAAGAATAGCGATGACCGTTATTTTGTGCACTTGTAAAAAAGAAGACTTTCTATCAAAATTGGTTTCTGTGCACACAAGTTCATAACTACTGTTTCATGCCGCAGACTATACGTTGCTTCAATATCTTCCAATCGATTATACTTTTAGCTATAGACTAACGCCTGACCACAATCTCCCTGGCATGCTTTTTTTTACGAGACGAACTTCGTTTACCCTTTCTGGATGGCCAAGCCAGTGAAGACCTTGCACTTTTAATTTTGGCTTTTTCTAAATATTTCGATGACGTTGTTATAAATAGACACTGACATGGGCTTTAATTGCTGGGATATAATAGCAAACACTGTATTTTAAACTTTCATGGTCACTAACAAAAATAGTTATTTAGGCTACGCCACCATATCGGAAAAGTATTATATTTGTGTTTCCTCTGTTGTCTGATATCTGTAACACAAGTGCTTAAGCTACTTAGTACGGAGTCAGATCAATGTATAGTCCGCGGCATGTAAGTATAGCGATGACCTTGAGTGCGCAGAAACGAATTTTAGTAGAAAGTCTTCTATTTTACAAGTGCGCAAACTAACGGTCACCGCTATAGTTATACTCCGGTTCATAATCATGTGGAGTAAACTGACACATGTCCATGTGTCGTCCCCATACATTATCACTCAGTTTGACAGATGCAAAATGTATAGAAACTTGACATTTGCATCTGTCAGTTTACTCCACATGATAAAAAACCAGAGTATAGATGCCGCAGACTATGAGATGTTGTGTTGTGAGTGTATATTACAGGAAATATTGTTATTTGTCCAGGTGCACCCGAACGGCGCCAGCCTAGACTACGTGGTGTCGTACGTGCGCGCGCTGTTCCCGCACGTGTCGCAGGCCACCGTGCACCACGTGCTGCAGAAGCACGCCGACGTGTTCCAGCGGAACACCACCGGCGTCGGCGCCAACATTGAGCACAAGTGGTTCTTCGTCGGCTTCCAAAAGGAAGAGAAGGACATCAAGGAGAACGTTGAATAGTCGTTTGCTAACGCTAATCATATCATTGTCTCCCTCATCTGTTTTTAGGATGAGTGGTTAGTTTTACTAATAAATTACCGAATACATGTAAGGTGAGTTTAATTTTCCCTCATCTTACTTTTGTATTGTTTCCTAAAAGAATACATCCGGTAATGTCTACATGTATTTTTTATGTAACTGTCCGGTTAACTAGCATTATTTTTTGGACAGTTATTTTCAATAACGTAAGTTGACTACCAGATTATGATGAATAGCAATAATGTGTAACAAAAATAAGAACAACCGGTTTATTGTCATTTAGTTCATGTTTTTTATGCACAACCAAATTAATAATACATAATACTACACCGTAATATTGGAAGCATTTGTAATTTAATTTGAGATAGGTATGTAATTAAGATATATTTTATCTGTTTCATATAGTTTCATTAAAATTACATATTGTAAACGTTGGTCGAATGTACGAATAGGCGCGAAATTGCTGTTAGAAAAATTAATAAGGATTCCTAGTGAACTACAAAACCAAGAGAGAGAGATAAGAAAAAAGAGAGTTCATAAATTTCATACGAGCTATGTTTTGTTAGAATAAAATATTTTAATACATCAATTATGTCACATAACCGTGTTTTATTAAATAGACGCGTTAAAAATCTCAAAAATATTGAATTTTAAAATGCTTGCACAAAAGTTATCTTTGAAAATTACTTTCAATTCCACTAGTGGAACTTAGTGGTAGTGGAGTGTAGCATGATTATATTTTTTCATAGAGTGGTTTTTGCATGCGGACTACATAGTGGTCATGTTTTCCAATAACGTGGGCTACAAAACTCGCTCGAGAATTTCAAAATTTTTTGGCCGGTCACTATTAATAGCCTAACCAATATTTTTGTGATGATAACTCTACTAAACCAAAAATATTGGTGATGTTCTTAGAGCATTAGTTTCATGCTCTAAGGTGATGTTAGGTTAGAGCAGTGATGAGCAAAAAAATCTTGAAATAATCGGGTGAGTTTTCCCCTGACCTAATTCGCCGGTATCGTTTCAGTCGTAACTTAAACCTGAGGCCTAATTTGAAGCGGGCGTTACGACCGAATCGGAGTTCGCCTCCCTTTCACACGCGCTCTGCGCGCTTCTGTTTGAATGCGATCGGTATATTCTCATTCGATACGGGACGGCTTCAATATAAGCCACCTGTTACTACTGGTCTTTTTGTTTAGCTTGCAGGTCGGTAATTGTTTGCATATATTCACTTGTCGCCTCTTCCAGATCTTTGTCGTTACTGGTTGGGTCGTTGTCCGCGCCTTGCTGTCCGTCGCCGCCGCCCTGCCGCATCTTCAGCCGCAGCTCCCTCATACGAGCTTCTAGTATTCTTTCACGTTTATTCTCACGGTCTAAGATCTGGAAATAGCGGCTTCAATTAGTTTACAATAATACACTCTTTAGTTTAACGTAAGTCACGATAACTTACTTGAGTCAAAAGCTGTTTGTCGTTTTTGTCTGCTGTGCCCAAGTTATCTGACAGTTCTGCTAAATATACAGTCCCCTTGCTACTACCGCAAGCTACAAGCACGCCCTGAAAGCAGTGGTTATTGTATCATCAAACTTGTATAGATAATTACGTTTGCGCCTATGATAGTGTCTACATGGGTATGAAAATCTATTAAAAAGGTGAAGCTATCAGTCTGGACTGGACAGTCCAGGCTGATACTTTTTTATTTATTTATTAAGGAATAACAACAGCCGTTAACATTACGTATGCTTAACATAATCACTTAAATATTTTAAGCCGTAGCAGTTATTCATAATATTACCTACATAACTTTATACAGTGTTATTACATTACTTCACTTTGACTTTCACTGCAAGGCAAAGGAATATTAGAAATCAAGTCATCGCTAATATAATGAGATTAGGCTTAATCATCATGTCTGCCTAATCACAAACTCCAGTTATGTTTTCGGACAAAAACGTTTTAATAGAGGAAAAATGTTATTTACTCCTTCGTGTGGTCGTAGCCGCAACAGAGGTTCGTCACACAGTTGCGCAGTTACAATGGGCGCGCTGCGTCTGCGCAACAGATCCCAGCAAGAGAGGCAGCCGTCCCATTGCGTCACTAGTATGAGTGAAAATCTGCCAACAAGTAAAGTTATGTACACTAACGTCCATCAGCTATAAATAGGAGATTAGTATGTAGGCCGAATTTGGCGATTTCATTTACTTTACCTACCTAATGGGATTCCATGCACCATCAGTAAGTTTCGTACGATGTGAGTATGTCCACAGAATGGAAGATTCTCGACAGTCTTCACTCCATACGCGGGCAGTCCAATCGCCTACAGTGAGAAAATTCTTCAGGAACGTAGGATTCCGTTGAAGAGAATACACTGGACCCAGATGTGCTTCATACTGAAAGAGTTGAATCGCTGAATAAATAGACAGGTACGGAATAATTTTCTCACCATTTAATAATGCCCATTTTAAATCGAATTGTTACATTGGTGACGCCTCTAATACACGTGGTCTAGGTTTTGTTTGTTATACAGAAATGATCGGCACCTTGATTACTTTGAGCGTCTTCAGCTAGATTACTGACCTTTGATGGCAGTTTTTCCACTGCATTTTTCCCTTTCCTATTACCACCAATAACCAATCCGGTTTCAGTTCCGACCATAAATCTGTAAACATGAAAATTAGTTCCCACGATGCCATAGTAGATTAGGTAATTTGAGATAAGTATGCAAGCATTTATATTTATTGTCACCTTGTGGGTATAGTTGGTTCATATTCTAACGCAGAAATTCCAAGAGCCTTCTCCATACTTTGTGTGTCGGTTGGGTTCTTCACAAGATCGATTATCATAGAATCTGTTGGTTCGCTCATGTTTCTAGTGTCCCACCTAAAATATTTCTAAAGGGTAGTAAAGTAGGTTATACAATACGTAAGGCAGTGTTCACATTATGATTTCTTTACCATTTCACAACACCGTCAGGGGATGATGAGAAGAAATCTGCCCCTGTTTTTGAGTTGATGAAGAGGACATTCCTCACCAAATCACGATGTGCCACGTATGGGGGACAAATGCCGGCCGGGTCCCCGCCTTTACGCATGTCCCACCAACCCACCTAAAAATATACTTTTATACTTAATGATACACGCACATGTCTCACTAGTGGTAGTGGTTTATATGTAGGACCTAAATTGAACTGCCTTGATTATAACTATTGAACTTTCTATTCCGATAAAGTTGTATTCCAGGTGTTACAAACCTAATTGCAAGGCAGTTCAATATTATTTTTCTTTATGACCGTCTGTAACTCGGTACGGATTTAAGACAAACGGCCTATCACACAAAATATACCTGCCCATTCATCATCCCGCCGATAAGGATGTGTTGGTCTCTGGGATTGTACTGTAGATCTAGTAATGGCTGAGGCGGCCTTATTGCCAATTCTGGTGCGTTGGCATTTTCTACAACGAAAAAATATACAATGGGTATTTAACCTTAAGTAATAATTTAAGTACCTATTCAGAAATTCTCAGTGTCAGTCCGAAGTCTAGAAGTTGGCAGTATTGTACCCTCATGTCTGGAAAAGCACGTTAAGAAGTTGATTTCTCTTTGGTCGTGTCTCACTGGTGTCCCATCGAATTAAGAGGGTAAGGGAATAGAGAGTGCACGTGTGTTTGCGCATACACTTTATCACTTAATATATCCAGTGTACGGGCTGATAGTTAGATCGGCCACCGTAGCCGAATATTGGTTGGAAGAGGATTTATAAGTTATTAGAAGCAGTTACAAGCTTACCTATATCCCATATGTACGAGAACTGCTGAGTTCTATTAGCCCTGGTGAGGTCTACATCGGCATGGGCAGTAGCCAGCCTGGCCCCGCCGTCTGCTTGCCACGACAGCGCGCGCACCGGCCTTCTGGCCCCAGGCTCGCGGTACACGTTCACTGTGTGACATGTACTGCGCTCCACGGGAGCAATGCTGGGCAACTCGGAGTAATATATCTGATACATGTCTAGGGCGTTGTTTTGGAGAATGTTGTGTTCCATGCTCTGTGGGCAGTTTTAAATAACAAAAGGTTTATATAAATTTATATAAACGGGTCTAAACGCGACAAACAATCGCAAGTACATTGTAGTACCTACTTAACAAATCAACAACAAAAAAAGGTTTAGGATTGCTCAAAAGATTATTGTTAATATATATTAATAATGTGGGTTTGTGTAGGTATGTATTACTGACAAACTTATCTAACGAGGAAAACACTGTATTTTTTTATTCAGCTCGTGTTTGATTTAATTATTTAAATTGGGTGGTCACTTACATGCCCCAAGTGCATGACAGCGTGTATGTAAGCGTCGTCTTTTTCTATCTTGCGACGGTATCTCTGCGTGGCTTCAGGGTCAGCCATATTAATATCTTTTGGCCATCCGCCTTCGATATGATTTACACCCGAACTAGAGTAATGGGTTCTGTAAAACTAACGAGTAAAATCATTAAGCTACATAGTACTACATTTAATTGTGGGAGAGCCATGCTTCGGCATGAATGGGCCGGCTCGATCGGAGTGATACCACTGCCTCACAGAAAACCGGCGTGAAGCAGCTCCTGTGCTGTTTTTCGCCGAGTGAGTGAGGGTACCGGAGGCCCATCGGGGGGGAAGGGGATAAAAGGTTAGCAGCGCACTTGTGACTCCATTGGTGTTGCATGTGTCCATGGGCGGCGGCAATTGCTTAACATCAGGTGATCCGCCTGTTCGTCTGCTACCTATCACATTAAAAAAAGTAGATCCAAAAAATTACTTAAATATTGATAGTCTCCTTGTAGGTTGATAACTTGATTTTTTACTGTATGAACTGGATAATTCAGTCGAATCCCGTTATCCCGTCACCCCAGGGGGGAGTCCGATATAACCGCGGTCCGCTCCCGGCGGATGGGTAACATGCCTAACGCATTTTCCCTGGGTAAACATAAAAAACCCATACCTAATCTAATGTTGCTGTGCGGAGGGGGCTGTATAAAGTTTTTTGTCAAAGAATAGACCATGATAATAGATTGTAAGCAAAGTATTGAAGTTCTATTTTGGTGCTTACCTTTCAGAATTAACCCAGTGCTCCGACATGGTGCAAGTATGTTGTATGCCGACATGTATAGGGTTGCGTAGAATGTAATTCTTGTATAATGCCGGGTTGTTGGGTATGCAGATAAGCACTTCTGGTCCATGGTCTTCAAATAACAACTGCCGGCCAAAGTCCTTTCGACGTCTTGTGTATTCGTAAGTTAATTCTGTTTTCTCTGGTTTCTCCATGTTTTGCTTGTTAGCGACTGTGTCGGCTCGTTTGATCAATATTAATACTGTCGCCAAGAGAATCTTTGTCCAATCGTAAAGTATGTCGAACGCACGTCTAAGCTATTCTAGGGCTATCAAAGTTTTGGTATGTTCTTATAGTCGAACCAACGTGAAATACTTTGGTAAGTATGCTTATTTATCAAAATCACTTACAAGTCGAATATTGGCTCTGTCACGTGGCTCTCCCACGTAAAAATCAGATTTTTGTTAATGAACAAGTAAAATACATTTATTGATTAGTATCTAACTTTATTTAGGTTCCAATTTAACGCTGAATTAATAATTAGGTGCTTAGAAATAATACATAAGTATGTTTATTTTTTTTCTTTTATAAATCGATTACATGTTATAAGTAGCAGAGTTTAACATATTGCAAAAGAACAGGGATAATCTAGTACAGCGGTATGGGGTCCGCGGGCGAGGCCCTCCGCAGCGCGAGCAGCAGCAGGCGCGGCGGCGCGCCCGCCAGCCGCGCGGCGCACTGCTCCAGCAGCACGCGCCAGCGCAGCGCCGCGCGCTCCTCAAACGACATCGCTTTTAAGGCATCTATCTGGAATATGTCACAATTTTGGCCTCATGTGTGTTGTTATTAGTACTTACAACGACCCAAAATGAGTCTTGGCTTATGAGATGTCGCCAATCTCTTGCAGATCCGCGTTTACTTCATCCCGCCAGCGGTAGCGTGCTGTTATTGAGTAGGTACTAGATTTTTTATGTGAATCTGACATCGCTTTTAAGGCATCTATCTGGAATATATCACGATATTTTTTATAGAATACTAAGTAGCTTTTGCCAGCTTCGCTCGCGCCCCCCACTTCCCTAAAATGGGGGGTTAGAAAGGGACAAAAAGTAGCCTATGTTACTCTCCATCCCTTCTTCTATCTCCACTTAAAAAATAACGTCAATTCGTCGCTCCGTTTTGCCGTGAAAGAAAGACAAATACGAGTACAGACACACTTTCCCATTTATAATATTAGTATGGATGGGCTTGCCCTTGGCTTCATACTGAACTCCTAGAATTGAGTCAAGATGCAAAGGCCTATACATATGCGGTCCTCCGGTGTCATCGTTTTTAAGGCTTTGTAACCGTGGCAGAGCCACGCATGAATACTCGTATATGCATGAATTTGCCGGCTCGACGGGAGTGATACGGCCACGGCCTCACAGAAGACTGGCGTGAAGCAGCATGACCTCCAATCGGGGGGAATGTTTGGCAGAGCACTGGTGACTCCACTGGTGTTGCGGGCGTCTATGAGCAGCTGCAATCGCTTATCATCTGATCCGTCTATTGGTCTGTATCACATGAAAAAAGGCGTCAATCTGGCCTCATGTGTGCTGTTATTATTTACATACATACGAATATTCAGCTATTTTGCGACGCATGTGCATGTAAAACTAAATGTAACTTACTGTATACCCGATGGTGTCTTCCAAAATGTTGACTGGAATGCGAGCGGTTAATTCCCCAGTGTGGTCTGCCAAGCGGACTCGCAATTCGTCGTTGTTGTCACTGGCAACACAAAATAATAATAATTAAACCCACCCAATCTTCTCATTAGTCTGTGAAATCACCCTGTTGGGTGCAGGTCATTAGGTAGGTTAGGTATATATGAGAAAAATATTGACCTGACTCCCTGCTAATATAAGAAACACTGTGTCAGACAACAACCATAACATTACACCCAGACGCAGAACAAACACAAGATGTTTGTCCAGAGTGGAGATCGAACCCACGACCTTTGGCGTACATAAAGGCTAGGTCACCAACTACCAAATACGCCATCGGGTCAGTCAAGGAAGTAATTTAAGTATTATCTTTAGGTTACGAGAAGGAGGGGCTGTAGAAGGTTTGTTGCACAAAAGTTTACAGATCTTACTACTATTAAGTTGGTCTTTTGTTTGCGGTCTATTGGTTTAAGTAGCGGACCGTGATCTCGGGGTTCGATTTCCGGTCAAGCAAAAAGTAGGTACTCATGTTTTCTAACATAGTTCGGATTTGTTTGTGATCACCAATACGCATTAGGCAAGGCGTGGTGATTAAGCCTAATCCCATCATAGTAGCGATGACTCGATATCTATGATGCAGGCCTTTGCGTACACGCCTTCTTCAGTAGGCTGCCCGTGTTGGCAAAGGCCTGTGTTGAAGACGATCGCTTGCTACCATACAGTGGGACAATTTATAGACTGATACTTTACTAGTCAGCTGCATGATCTTATTGCTAAAGTGATCGGTTTTAGACGAATTTGGGGTAGAGGAAAGGCATAGCGAACTACATATTTACTTGACGTGAAGGACATCGTCCAAGTCGAGATGCGTGAGTAAGGCGTGGAGGGACGCACAGAACGGGGCGCCAGAGGCCAGCCGGTCGCGCACCTGCGCCACGGACGCCGCGCTCGAGCGCTCGCCGCTCCACGCCGCCCACGCGGCTGCTTCGCCGCCTCCTAGTGCAAGGGTGCCATACAAAAATAATCATCCATCAAGCTTACCATCAGGTGATCCGTCGGCTCGTCTGCCACCTAGTCATAAAAAAACAAAATTCACACAACATCTCATACATTGACCTAGCTAGCTACTACTAGCACTTCGTACTTGTTACTCCGTACTAGCACAGAATACTTATAAGTACAAGTAGATAGATTTTAAGCACATAACTAATTGTGTAACAGATATCAGACAACAGATCATCACAAACAACGTACCTATACCAGGATGTAAACATTTGTTTACATACCTTTTATGATTCTGAACAACTTTTGTTCTATGACTTTTGGAAATTCGCATAAATAAATTACCGTATAAGGTAGGGTCACTCCTAGGCTACCAAATACGCTATCCAACCAGTCAAAAAGTCGACCCATAAAACTTCGGTCGGGCCGGCTGCATTTCACCAGGGTGATAAAAAATAAGAGTGGTAGTCAGTGTAGTGGTTATCAAATATTAGTAGGTTTTAATCGTGGGAGCGCCACGCTTCGGCATAAATCGACCAGAGTAATACCGACGACGTGAAGCAGCGCCTGCGACGTCAACAGAGAACAAGAGTTACTTGTATTAGCTTGGTTCCGTATGTAAAGCCGCAACGCCTCCGCGTCGGCGGTGTGCGGCTGGTGCGTGACGACCGTGCGGCAGCTCACCTGCACGGCCGCGCCGCGCGCGCGCCACGACACGCGCGGTTACTTAGTACAGAGTCAGGCCAATGTATGGGATTTTATGTGTAAAAATAAGAGTAGGAGTCAGTTGTGGTAATCAATATGGTAGGCCAACAGACCGCGTAGAGACCGCGTCTTGGTAAACGTAGTGTAGGACGACCTCAGGCCAGAGTGACGAGATGTGAGTAGTCGAAGATCAATCAAAGTGGCGAGCATTTGGAGAGGCCTATGTCCAGCAGTGGACTGCAACAGGCTGATGATGATGATGATGAGACCAACAGAGACAAAGGTTTACTTGTATTAGCTTGGTTCCGTATGTAAAGCCGCAACGCCTCCGCGTCGGCGGTGTGCGGCTGGTGCGTGACCACCGTGCGGCAGCTCACCTGCACGGCCGCGCCGCGCGCGCGCCACGACACGCGCGCGTCCGCGATGAACAGCACGCTCTCTAGGGGGCGCCACTCTTCCGCCCTATCATGTTTTTTTTTATGTGAAAGATAGGTAGGACGAGCAGACGAATCACCTGATGGTAACCGATTGTTGCCCCCCATAGACACCTGCAACACCATCAGTCACAAGTGCGCTTTCCCCTGGATTGAGACTCCGGTACCCTCGACACTCACGCAGCGAAACACAGCGCATGCACTGCTTCACGCCGGTTTTTTGTGAGGACGTGGTATTCATGGCTCCCACTGTTACCACATACTTACCACATTTTAACCGTGGGAGAGCCACGCTTCGGCATAAATCGACCAGAGTAATACCGACGACGTGAAGCAGCGCCTGCGCTGTATTTCGTCGTGTAAGTAAGGGTTGGCAGCGCACTTAATGTGACTCTACTGGTGTTGCAGGTGTCAATGGGTGGCGACAATCGCTTTACCATCCGTGATCCGTCTGCTCGACTGCTACATAAGTAATAAAAAACATGTACATTGAAGCAACAGTTCAACGTTGTGGCCAGGACCAGTGGCAGTGGCTTATCGTCGTAAGACCCAAAATCCTTTTAAAAGGCATAAAACAATGGATTTCTTATTGTTTCTGCTGTCTCTATATAAGTAGAATCCAATGTTACGTGTCTGCAACAGGATTACAGTTTCTCCGCCCAAAAACGTGGCTTAACGAGTCAAAATGAAAGTTGAATCGATAGTTACCGTTGTATAGTATCTAAATCAAAGATGTCTAAATTGACTGTAGCTGGAGTGGTGTTATCCATAATTTCCACACCCCGCACTGACATATCGGTACCTGGAAACCGTAAAAAGATAAGCCTGCATGTAAGTTTAAATAGGTACCTACAAATTATAAAAAAAGTTAGTAAATAATTAAGTTGTTAAAATTTACCTGTTTTGGTTTTGATGGTTTTTGCTGGTTTAACCGTTTTTACTACCACCAAAAGGTCTACGTATACATTAGGATTGTTATTATCCTCTGAAACATTAGGGAATTTATTTAATTTAATTGATTCCAAGGTTTTTACAGGTAGGAGTAAGTATTGGAATTATAATTCCCCTTAAATTGTCATTCATAGTTCTTTAAATTCGATGGCTTAATGGAATGAAATATTACTTAAATTGGAAATACGTTTGTAATCTTACCACATTAGATACCTATACCTACTAATGATTATTACCACCATCAAGCGTGCAATGAAATGAAATATGTAACTAGATTTATTTGCACAAATTTAATCACCTGTTAGTTTGAGGACTTCAGAAAGCCCGTAATAGCCGGCGGATGGTTTTGAGGGTATATGAAGAAGAGGTAAGTACGAGCTGAACGTATCTCCACCATGTATCGTCACATCCGACATCCCTTCATTCAGGGATAGGAAGAAAGGGGACGACACCTGTTAATCAATATAATTAACTTATTGAGTTAAATCACTTACTTATGAGTAAGTAGGAAGTAAGTAAACAATTTGCCTTGAATGTATATTAATTAACTGCTCAATTGATGATTATCTATTGGTTGATAAAGAACTCACCTGTGGTCGATAAGCAACACTGTCTGCGCCTTTTACACATATTTTTGGTGAAGAGATTTCAACTATAAACAACCAAATTCATTTTTAAAGTTTTCTCGTTTCTAAAATGTAGCAACTTATGTACGTGCAGCCACACATCAAGGTATACAAAACTGTCAAATTTCTTCAATCGACTCTCATCTTACTGTCATACACATTAGGTTGAATATCAATTGAGAAAATTTTACAGGTTGTGGTAACCTGATGTGTGGCTGACTGTACAACAGATACAGGTAAAGTTCTATGCAGATGCAATTACTTACCGACATCACCAACAAGGAAACGCTCATAGAATGTGAGGACAAAGTACTGGGATCCCCATACATCAACATTTATTGTGTCTACCTCTGAATCTCTTATTGTAAATGAAGTTATTCCTCTGGAGTCTCCATTTTTCTTTTTACTTCCTATCGTCCGAGGGCTATTTTTAGCAATGATAATACCAATGATTAATGCATTTTTCACATTTATATTCAAATTATTCAAACGAACTTTTTGAATTCCCGCCATTATGTTGAAACTTTTCAAACTTTCATGGAAGAAATTCGCGCCTGTTTTTTTCAACATTACGGCCATAGACATTTTCGTTTGTTCCTCAAGGAAAGGAAAGGCAAAGAAAAAACTTTGACAATCGACATTTGGTTTTTTATTTCTTTTTCCTATTGACCATAGATACTTTTAGATGACAGACGTTGAAATAGTAAGTTTGACAGATATCTTAATTTTAGCGCCAAGCAATAATTTTTATTTTAGAAATTTGGATTTGGGTTTGTGATTTGGTTGGATTGAAACAAATATTTCTTTCGATTCTCTTAGTTATTCATTGTTTTAAATAACAACAATGTTGTTTAAGCCTGGTAACAAGTCATCTTCCCAGAGTGAAGGTGATTTTCAACCTCGTGAATTGGAAAGACATGTCCTGAACTATAACGACTGTTCAAAAAGGTTTTATCAAGTATCTCGTGATTTTTCTAAGCAATATGCTCATATTTACTCCGCAAGACTAAATACCTTCCGAAATATACTAGAACCAGTCATCAAAAAGAAATGGTCAAAAAGTTACAAGGTTCTGAAGTTATGTGATCTACGGGAGAAAAATACAATGTGTATTATCATTGGAACATTATTCAAGCTTCAAGAGTTAAAACCAAGTATATTAAAGGAGTTGTCGGATCAATTGGAAATCATTCCTCAACCTCCTAGGTAAATTTATTGTATTCTTGTTGGACTAATACTTGTTAACATGAAACATGCTGTGCCTGCAAACCTGACCTGCATTAAATTTGTTTTCCGAGTATAAATGGTGGCTGTCGTTTCAGAACACATTTTGTACATGATTCGGACAGTTTGGTTTTGGAGGATGAACTGCAAAGGATAAAATTGGTTGGTGACTGTATAGATGTTCATTCTGTTGTTACTGGCGTAGTTTGCGCTATTTTAGGTAAGTTATTTAATTTAATGAGAAAATTATTTTTTGGGAAAGTGATCCACTATTCCTTCTTTTCTTCCCAATTGTGTTATAATACATATTGTCATATTCTACTTAATTAATTTATAGGGTCTGAGGATGAAGATGGTGTATTCTCAGTGAAAGATGTATGCTGGCCTGGTTGTAGCATACAAAAACCTTTACCACAATTAAGTAATGATAGGTATGTAATTGTTATAATAATATCTGAACATATGGTTTTGCATATTCTCAAAAGTCTTTATTGAGCAAACTACCTACTTCAACAAAATCTTAAATCTTTCTCATGTGAGTTTCTTGTGCTAACAGGTACATAGTCCTGCTGTCTGGTTTAAACATGGCATCCAAAAAAGCAGATCATTTGTTTTCACTTCACTTGTTGCTAGAGTGGCTCTCTGGAGTATCCGGAACAAGTCAATATCAAGAAGAGTTATCTAAGATTGTAAGGGTTGTTGTTGCTGGTAAGATATTTTTTCATTGTATGTCTTGTTTTGTATTTAATGCTATTTGCAATTGTATATGTATATCTACTTATATCTGTTGCTCACTATTTACATAAATTAATATTCTTAAGAGGTTTATAAATAGCTATGTTTTTATTCAGAATTCAATAAAGTACCTATTAAAAATACTTAGTTACCTGATGCAATTTTTTAGGTGGAGTATTTGCAAACTCTTCCAGTGAAGACAAGCTCAATGAATCAGACGTGATAGCATCTGCCGAATCAGTGGATGCTTTTGCTGCGGCCATTAGTTCTGTTGCACCACTTGACCTCATGCCAGGTTTCAAAGATCCTACTGGCATCATGTTACCTCAAAAGCCATTCCATTATTGTAAGTTTTATTACATAATTACATTTGATTATTTTATGGTGAAAAATATAATTAAAATTTGGTTTTTTGTTCTAGGCTTATTTCCAAAGGCAATAGAATATAAATCATTCAACAGAGTTTCAAATCCTTATGAATGTGATATTGGAGGTATATCTTAAAAACATTGTTTTCATGAATGTCAACTTAAATTAATTTAAGGGTGAAAGGAAGCCATTCATGTCTTCAAACTTGTGTGTTTCAGGTTTTCACTGTCTAGGTTCATCTGGTGAATCAATAAAGGACATAATGCGCTATAGCAAGATACCTGACAGTTTGGAGGCTATGAGGAAAACATTAGAATGGAGGCATATGGCACCAACATGCCCTGATACTGTGCCCAGCACACCATGCATTGATACTGATCCCTTCATCATATACAACTGCCCTAATGTGTACTTCAGTGGGAATTGTGATGAATTTGCTTCTGATATTTATACAGGTATAATATTCTATTACCAAAATAGGAAGGACTACTTAGATTGAAGCATGCTTTGACATAAAAGAAAGTAGACCTATACTCAGCAGTGGCTACTTCTGAGCTATGATGATTATAATAATTATAATAATTTTATTCATAAAAAAATATATTGTTCACTTGTTTATTATGAAAAACTAACTCTTTGTTTACATTTTATTTTACAGGAGATGACAATCAAAGCGTGCGACTGGTGTGCCTTCCTGATTTTTGTAACACTAAAACTGTGGCCCTTGTTAATTTATCTAACTTAGAATGCTATAGCATGACATTTTCTTAAAGGAGCTTAAAAATTATGTTATAAGGTACTTCATTACTTATTATTTTTAATTTAAAGTAAGGTATTTCTTGAATAAAGTAATTTGTTATTTTTTAATATTTTTGTCTTGATAAGGTTAATGAACCAGTCTGGTATTGCCTCTTGAAATCCCCTAAGTAATAATATCCTTTAAGTAATAAGATCCTTTGAATAAAGAGTGAAGAGATACCTTGTAGGCCATAGATATTGTTCAAAGTTAAAAGTTAGAGAGAGAAAATCTCTATTCTGCAGAAGGTTTGGGAAGCTTGTGTTAATTAGATCATATGAGTTGGGAGTAGACACTGGCATGGCAGTGTAAGCCATTATGCAATCTGGGAGGAGAGACATTAAGCCCTTTATGGCTAGCCCCCTTCTGGATCTCCCGTAGCAATTCTGTGTACAGACAGCCACACATCAGGTTACCACAATCTATCAAATTTCCTCAATTGATATTGAACCATATGCGTTTGACATAAAGGTGAGAATGGAATGAGAAAATTTTACAGTTTTGTATACTTTGATGTGTTGCTGTGGATGCGTACCTTACTAAGTATTCTATGAATCTGTTAATGTTAATTCATTAAAGGTTCTGAATTATGAACCCATGTTAAAAACTAAAATATTTTTTTATTACTAACCATCAATTCCTTATTTCTGAACGTTAAAGCATCTGTCAAAATTTCGCGTTTCGTTGTGAGTATAACATCGATTCTTGTAATCGATTCACGGAATCGTAATAAAATCGTATACTATATTAAATACTTTATTATTTGAAACACCGTGTATAGTATTTTTATCATGACGAATGATGGTGTATTAGAAGCTAATGCAAGCATATATGTATATTATAATACCTAATTATATATCTAGGTTTTCTAGTGTACTGTCTGGTGCTAAACTGTTGAGTGAGCTTTGCTGTTTGATGCGTTATTAACTAAATTGAGATTTATTCCTTTTTATGCCTATGCATGCTTTGCGAATGGTTTTATTTATTTTGTTTTAATTTTAATGACTTTGTGTTTGATTTTGTATTTTGCTTTTGCTTAGTTCTTGATCAATTTTACTGTCACGTAACGTAATATTGTGTGATGTTGTGTGTGAATTACCTACTATAATTAATTTCTTTTCAGATACAAACAAGGAAACTTCTTTGTTTAGTGAAATTAAATTTCTTTCTTCAGTCGGATTTCCTTTGAATCGATTTTGAATCGATTAGTATTTTGTAATTTTCATAATCGAATCGTAATCGAAGCCCTTCATTGGCCTCCTCCCCCTTCCTCTTCCTCCTATTACTCATCAATGTATCAGTGCTAATAGACGTGTATTTTGTTTTATTCCGTACTATTATTGCGTTCACGATGGGTTTCTAGTACCTTAACGTTTGCACACCTGCGTGTGCCTTCAACCACGTAAGAATCAAAATGCTGTAAGTATTTCATCATTTTAATCAGTATTTTGTTATCACGCCGACATAGATGCATACCATAGCGTAGCTTTCACTGCATGTCTTGAGTAGCGCGGGAGACCTATTATAATGTTGCGAAAGACGACAATCACTCGCCGTGTGAGTGCTCAATGCTTTGAGTATATTGATGGGGTCAAAACACTGGGGCTCTATGTCACGCTGTCTTAACTAATCACATTTATTTACTCTCATCATTATTTTCTGCACTTTGTACTGATTAAGTAGTGATTGATTAGGATACATTATTTGAGTTACCACTACCATGGTTATGTTTGATGACTATACATGATTGGGGTTTATTTGCCCTAGGCTGAGTTGCATTTGTACCTGTATTTTGGTATCTTGAAGATCTGACAACTGCCACCACATTTGTTTATAGCACAATGTTTTTCAAATCCTATATGATAGAGATGGATAGGTTTAACACATCTATTACTCATTTTAACGTTTCATATACAAAACTGAATGGTAAGGTAAAACTATGACACTGTATGTTTTGAATATTATATTTAGGGTCTCGTTCACCATCACTGAGTAAAGTTTCAAGTAATTTACTCCTCAATTTAAGAGGGTTTGGAGGAAACTGGCCCCTGGTCTACTGCCTAGTTAACAATTTAAATAATTTATTCAATACAAAGACCAGGGGCCAATTTTCTCCGAACCCACTTTAATTGACAAGAAAATTACTTGGAACTTTACTCAGAGGTGGTGAACAAGGCCCTAACTGTAAAAATAATTTAATGTGTTTATTATAGATTTTGGTATAGTCTAATAGATAACATTATTTGGGTTTGAAGGTCTCCAATCAAATGAGATCTATTTCAAAAGTACACATACATAGGTATATCCAAATTGTCATTAATATGAAAATTAACTTACTTTTTTTACACATCCATTATAACATTTCATATTCATACTATCCATATTAAAGGATTCTTAAAATCTTTTGTATTATTTTCCTCTTCAGGACAGGGATAATAATATAGAATCACTATTCTAGAATACATTCTACAAGCACTGTTTCTGTTACATCTCATGTATAAAGAAAATAAAATAACTTTGCGTCGAGCAGATGGTATGGTCCTGTGTCACAGCCTATCACAAGGATTACCTTTAGAAAATGATGTTGGTTCTACAAGAGTTTCACAAAAGTATCCTAGGTTTTAGAAAATATGTTTCAGTTTGGAAACTATACTTATATTAAACAGTGTTTTGATTTGGATTTATGTTTGCTGTCTTGTTTTTGTGATATAAATAATACTTATCTCGATTAGATTAGACAATGCTTTTCTTGTCCAATTTTTTATCTAAAACCACTTAAATGTTTTTATTTTAAATATATCTATGAGTTTCTTTTATTATTAACAATCTTTTATCAGCATATTCTTCTATAGAGATTAAATACTGAGAGATCATCCATAAAGTTACCTTGAATTATAGTACTTTTATTACATACATGTATACTTACGTACCACCACATTCTACTTGAGAAGGAAGGAAGATTATTTTGACTGAGGTCATCTGGGGCTATTTTATTATCTATTTTAAAACATTTTCTGTTAAATGGTAATAATATTATGTTTCTGATCATTTGAGATGCATCTAAAATAGTAGAATGCATTCTATACTATATCTTTTTGCTACTAAAGTATACCTACTTACTAAGAAACTTGTTAAATATTTTCTTGTTTAATTCTTTCTTACAAATGCATTTTAAAGTTTCATGTTTGAACAATGTAAGGAAGCAGATAACATTAACCTTTAGATTAGAATGTCAGTTTGTCTAAAACTGATAACTCATAAGTAGATACCCCATACACAACTCACCACACTAGGGAAACCCACTAAAACATAGTAAAAATTAACCATAATTAAAATATTAAAGGGCTTTAATTTTGCCCGTTAATGATTTTTGTATAAAATTAAGAACCATCTCTTCTTGCCTTAAGGAACTTATTATTGGGTATTACATATTAGGGGTGTTCCCTGTGTTACTTGATTCCAAAGTAACACAGGGACCACTATGTATATTGTTTAAAATCAGTCATCAGTCTAAATAACCAGATAAGAAGATAATTTCCAGATAAAAATTCTAACAGAATACGAAAACAATCGTTTTGATGATAATAATAATACAACGTTTTGAGATACAATGTTTTCTATTACCTTTCTTTATTTTAATTTCTGGTTTATGTGTTTTCACATTCTTGTGTAATAATTGATGTATTTTTTTAAATAATCTTGAACTACTATTATAGATGGGTACCTACTATTCCGTATGCATAATTACATTAGTATCACGCATCCCGACGTCATCTATGCTTCTACGTCATCATGTGTAGTTAGCGTTAGTCATTCCTTTATTTACCTGCTTGCTCTATTAACTAGTAAATAGTGATTGTTTCGAATAGTTAGTACTAAAAAACTTCGCAAGGTAATCCTGCCAACCAAGATAACTGCAATAATTACATGTCTTCTTTTCGGGAACTTATCTTGGCTAACTATATCAGAGATAAAATAATAATCATCTTGCGTTTGGATGAAAAGTTCTAAGAGTGTTATGCTTGTAGGTAGCTTAAGCGATTGTGGTTCCGCTATCAGACAATAGAAGAATATAAACATAATTAGCATAATAAACAGCGCCTGTGTTTCGTCGAGTGTGTGAGGGTTCCGAAAGCCCAATTGGCGGGAAAGAGTTAAAGGTTAGCAGCGCACTTGTGACTCTACAGGTGTTGCGGCGACCATCGCTTACCATCAGGTGATCCGTCTGGTCGTTTGCCACCTATCACATAAAATATTTTTTTTAAATACATATTTACACCTTGACATACAATAATCGAACCCACGACCATAGAGCCCGTCTTATTAGAACAAGGCGTCCAACAACGCGTGTAGCACGCAGCTTATGCGTGATACAATTTGAAGCATGCTCAAATTTTGATCGGTCGAGCTCAAACATTCAACTAACACCGCTATTAGTCACAGCTTTACAAAACATTTTGCAAGCTAGTAGTTATGTAACCTACGCGTGGTAAATCTGGTGACGACATCAAACGCTACGTAGTGAAGCTAAATTACATTATTTCATTTATACCTTGCTGTAACTTGGATGATATTGCACTCATGTGTTCACTTATGATAAAACGATTTTAAATTACCTAAGTTTTAAACGTTAACTGGATTTTTGAATTATTTTGACGATTTCGCTGGCGTCCAGCTATGGTGTGCCTAAGCGGAAGATCCCGGTCCCGAGATCGTTGTCGAAATTTCGAAAAATCGATTCGACTCGATACTGATAAGAAATGATTTATTTCTAAATTGATTCGGGTCTGGGTATGCTTAGTGTCGCTAGCACTAAGATTATAGTAACTATTTTAAACTCTTATTATGTACTAATATGTTAACTAATAGTGAAATAAATATAGATACTGTCCTAGTATAAGTTGGATGCGATTTAAATCTTTGGTTGGATGTAGATAGTCTAGTGAGTTTTTAGAAAAAAAAATGGGCCATATATTTATTATAGATTTAAGTCGTAAGATCTCGCTAGATGTAGGTTGCCTGTGATCAAACACGAAGTCAAGAGGGGAACATTTTGTTGTGTTCAGCAGTGGAAGACGATAATAAATAAAATTCACACAACATCTCATACATTGACCTGACTCCGTACTTAGTAGCTTAAGCACTTGTATTACAGACATCAGACAACAGAGGATCACAAATATAATACTTAAATACATATATTACATATAACACCCAGACTCTGAACAAACACGAGTGCTCATCGTACGAATGTTTGGCCAGGGTGGGGATCGAACCCACAACCAACCTGGAGTTTAGTACCTTTGGCGTATGAGGTTCACTACCAAATGCGCCATCCGGCCAGTCAAATAATGACGAATCATTTAATTTATAATATTTGTTTGATGTTTTCCAGTGCCATAATGGCGCCCTCAACGGACAGCTTCGTCCTACGACCACAACTATCATCATCTACGGACCCGGATCTCGCTACGCTTGTACTCTTTTCTTTGGTAAGTATCATACTTTTATATCTTATCAAGTTTAAAAAACATGATAATAATAGTTACATATTCCGAGTTTCAAAGGGTTTACGTGTAGGGCGTGTAGAAAGCATCTACACGGCTCAAGATAGACCACGATCCACATTTTATTAAGAGACATGATTAATGATGATAAGCTTAGTTAACTTTAACGTAATATACCTATGAACATCCACACGTTAAAGTGTAGAAATCTGTTAAATTTCTTTTTAAATTCTCAACCTACTGTCGAAGACATTTAAGGCTAATAACAAATTTCCTATTTAAAAGATTTAAGTATCCCAAAGTGTGGATGTTTGTGTCGTTGACATATCTAACCTACTTAGTACATATTTCTGGCAGACAACCAATTTTCATCCTTATGTCTAAGTCATAGAGTTCAATTACATTGAGATATGTTTCGGTAGGTTGCATGTAGCCTTTTTTAAGTAATAATAAAATTCGGGAATTTTGTAATAATAAAATTCACTATCGTCAGAATTAAATGTTTGCGGATATAGAAATTGTACACATACTAGTATTGATTTGAGGTCAACATTAGAAGAGAAAGTCGTGTAAGCAGTTTTGAGATTAGCCGATCATTTTCTTGCTTGTCAGTTTGTATTTGAATTTCTAAGCGATACATATATGTATTACGACGAGCGTGTGAATAAAGTACATCAATTCATGATGTTGGCGTTTTATTTGCGTCAATGCATCATTTGTGCAATTAAATCCGCTTATTGTCTGCCGACGATTCACATTGCAGCTAATTAACACTTCCATACATGTATATAGAAAATATGCACGTGTTACGTGGTGGATTGCGGTTTTAAAACAGCATACTAATTAAATATAATAATGTATTTTGAGTGAATCATAAAATAGAATAAAAAAGTGTTTCATTTAGGTACACCTGTGCTATTGCACCTGTAATACTGTCGAGTTACAAGGTACTGGTACATAAAAATGACGGTCCTTGTAGTGATGACTTTATAATTATGTTCTTATTTAATTGAATGCTACCCATATATGTAGTACACTCTGGGCCTCGTCTCGACACTACTCCGACCAATTTTTTCATGTAGATATAAATATTAAGTTGACGAATCGACGAAACTAGTGCCGCTAATTGTATGTACGTTCACTTCTTTAATTATGGTTGAACGCCCCGTTGGTCTACCGGTCTGTGATTTTGGGGTCCTAGGTTCGATTCCTGGGTAGAGCAAAAAGTATGTTTGTAATTTTTCGAACATAGCTCGGTTTTTTGATGATCACCAATCCGCATTAGGCAAGCGTGGTGATTAAGCCCAATCCCATCATAGTTCGGATGACTTGATTTCTATGATGGAGGCGTTTGCCCTGCAGTGGGACGGTATATAGGCTGACTTGTGGTTATACAGTTGACATGTTAAAACAAATTCCGTTTTTCTAAATTCCAGAGTAAATCATCAACCTCCAACAATGAGTGCAAGCGAATGGGATCGGTCGTTGGCTTCGGCCGACGGCCTACTCACTAATGAAGAGTGCTCTATGCTGCTCGAGATCGACATCTTCTCCGACGACAATGGTGGGTATTCGATTACAGCAAAAAAAAGTTTATTACGGGCGACACGAGTCCCTCGCCATTTCCTCGGCCTGGGCCTCACGCGGAACCAGAAAACAAAGAAAGAGTTAAGATATTCTACAAAACAATGGGTTTAAACAAAAAACATAGATGCGAGATCCGAAGTAGACTTTCGCAAAATTCCAAACAAAGAACTTTTGCATGCAAGGTCCAATAAATGGAGGGCAGCTCATAGTAGAGCTCTGAAGTTAAGGAAAAGGTAGGTGGTATAGTTTCTCAAACGGGTAACCATGATTCAAATGGTCTGCATCCCCTGTGTAAAGTTTGTGAATTTCATACGGCATTTCATTTTGATTTATCAGACTCACCAATTCTTGGGCAATGGTTCGAGCGTACCCGGGGTTCTAAAGCGATGGCTTTAGACGCAACTGACACGCTGATATGATGTTTTCATAGAACACTACTTACTACTACGTACTTTTACAAGATTTATATTGCAACAGTCTTCTAACCAACCTACAAACAACCACGTCAAAGGCATTTCTTCTGTTCAGCGTGAAAGTTATATCTTCTATTATCTTATACGATTTATGAAACGTAACCTAGTAGTGGAAAGTATGATAATATCGGGCAATTCCTTCAAGAGAACTGGGGACTCGCTTGATCGTTTGTCGCCTACTATAAAAATTACGATTAGACCTATTATGGGGCCCTATCATCATCATCATCATTTCAGCCAATAGACGTCCACTGCTGGACATAGGCCTCCCCCTAAGTTCTCCACACAGATCGGTCCTGTCTCACTCGCATCCAATGGACTCCCGCGACCTTCACCAGATCGTCGGTCCATCTGGTGGGAGGCCTGCCACGGCTTATGGGGCCCTAGCCGTGTGTGGTATGGTTCTATATTATCACGATTATAACTGGTGTTGCAGGTGTCTATGGGCGGCGGCAATCGCTTACCATCAGGTGATCCGACTGCTCGTCTACACCTATCACATAAAAAACAATCCCAACTAGGTGTTCAATCAGTCTCTACATTCGCCGCTGAAAAGATCACGTGTTACGAATAAGTACTTTAGTTGACTTTCATATTTTACTAACCTTGAAATGAAGAATCAGTTACTCACTGCAATATTTAATGGAGGTTACTACACTCGTGAGTATGTAGCTCTATAATTGTGGCTTATGTGTTGAGGAAATGCCACGGGGAATACCACTTAGTGTAATGACGCCGTACATTAATATTTGCACCGTAAAGATAATGCCAGTCAAAATCTAGGCAATCCAGTTATAAATCCGATGAGAGGTATAGTTACTTGTTTTGAAAGGCACGTTATTACTTAATTGACATCTCATAATGGTTGTGCTGATCCACTGTTCACTATAGGGAAAATGATAGTAAAATAAAATATTTACAATACTTGTGCTATTCTTGCTTCTAATAAGGGTTATTTTTGCATGCCCATTTTATTGCTTACCTTACAATATTTTTGCAATAAAGTATTTTATGATCGTAAGAGCGTTGAAAGCTCTTATTACTTTGCTCTATGGTTAAAAACGACTTAAATGGATCCGAATGTGCATCTTCCGAACGGGAGGTTGTATTTTTTTTATGTGATAGTTGGCAGTCGGGCAGACGGATCACCTGATGGAAAGCGATGGCCGCCGCCCATAGACACCTGCAACACCAGTAGAGTCGTAAGTGCGCTGCCAACCTGTCAACCCCCTTTCCCCCCAATTGGGCCTCGGGTGCCCCCACTCACTCAAGGAAACAGCGCAGGCGCTGCTTCACGTCGGTCTTCTGTGAGGTCGTGGTATCACTCCGGTCGAGCCGGCCCATTCGTGCCAAAGTGTGGCTCTCCCACTGTAAAATTGTAGTTTCAAATTTGAGTAAGGTTCTCAAGATTTTTCGAATTTATGTGCTTATTTTACCTGCAGGTTGGTGGTGAGGGGAAACGTGATAAACCTCCACATAAACCTATCTGAACGTAGTTTCTCGAAATGTAATGTTATAGTTTCTCGAAATGTAATGGAAAAGTTAATAGCCACAGTTGTTGAGATAGTGATTACTGAATGTGTAACCATGACCGAGTTGGTCTGTTTCAGTTGTAAGGGTTGCGGAGGTCAGTCTACAGTCTGTTCATTGCATATATTGATCCATGTGTACCGCACTCTCTGTATTGTAACTAGGAATGAATGGCACGCTGAAAACCTTCAAAGTTTTATTTCCAATTTCTAACAAAAAGTACTATTTTAAGTTTTCGTAACATTTTTATTTTACCAGCATCTGGAAAAGAAAGTGTTAATAAAAGTCTTAAACCGTATGAAATTTTCGTTTCGTCGCTGTAAATTGATCAGCTATTGCAATGTAAATATTGTATTATAGGACAAGGCATAAGTATTTTTTTAATGATATAGGTGGCAGTCGAGCAGACGGATCACCTGGTGGTAAGCGATTACCGGTGCCCATGGATACCTGCAACACCATGCAAGTATTTTTATTATTTGAGTTATGTATGACATGTGTAAGCGAAATGGATGACATTAGGATCCACGAGCGAATGTGCTCGCCTTTAAAATTCCCGCCCTACCGTGTTAGTATCTGACCTTAGTTTACGTTTCCTGCCAGGACGAGGAGCCAATGTTTGCCCGCGACGCCTGATAGAGGGCGCTTGTCAGCCCGCCTATGGCTACGACGCGCGCTGCGCTCGATTATACAATCTGCAACAATTAATAACGGCACACACCTACATTTCTTTTTAGTACTACATACCTACTTATTAGTGTTTTGAAATCGTTACACTGTTGTACTTATCAATGCTTTAAGTGAAGGTTTCCTTAGTTACTCTACGCGCCTTATCTTAAAATTGCTGCAATTCAGCGTAGAGTGGTGTTTAATATAGTGGTTGCCGCTTTATTAAATACTAGTGGCCCGCCCTCTCTTCGCTTCGGAATCTTAGTTCCAATATTTGCCAATAGATGGCTTGGAGTGTTGATTACATCGTGCTAGTGTTTGTCTCTTTGGGTAACATATAAGTCTTGTAGTTGTCCATAGAATTTATCTCTTTATAAATAGTAAAGATCAGAAAACAACGAAATAAAATTCTCAATTTTTATCACCGTCCCTTTCACAAGCGCTGTGCGTCTTTTTGTTTTGATGCGACAGGTATATTCTCGTTCGTTACGGGACGATATCATCGTCAGCCCAGGACAAAATACCATCTAGGTACTGGTCTCAAGTACATAATTGTAAAATTGTCTGTCTATTTTGGTTTTAACATATTTTTAACGCTGACTGTGCGTTGACTGAAATTGCCTTAACCGAGACTATGAAAATGGGTACAGACACGTTGAGAAGTTGATACTACTACATACGTATTGTCAATTTTTGTAATACCCTTTTTTCAATTACTTAAATTAACTAAGAAAATATCCTTCCACTTATTTATAATCACATTATTATAAATGCAAAAAGTTAAATAACATTAATCTTCATTGATGTATAATATAAAAACTACTTTTGCAACATATTTTCAAAACCCTTTAAACGAAACTTTTCTATGCTTAGGTAACGGTCATCTCATCTATGTCATTCTTGATTGCATTCAAAGCCGTTATTTTTGCATTCGCATTCAAAGCATAGAGTTCGGTGGAACCATTATATGGATTTGGCAAGACTGGTAATTAAACAATGAATTTTAGTATCCGCGTGGTTAGCTAGATGAGGGGACCGCCGCCTGATCTTTGCAACCGTATTTATTATTTGTAGGTCTGGGAGCGCACACTGCGACCAAATAGATTTATTGTATAGCAACCCTAACACAGATGAAGTCGAACCACCACACACACACGTTTTGAGAAACTTTTTAAAACGTGCAACTCTGACGATGTTTTCCCTCACGTCGAGACAGTTGTAGATAGACAAAAGTAGTGAATTCCAGCCGTGCGTGGTCGCTTGATCCTTCGGTTTACGATGCAGGCAGACACCGATCAATACTTCGTCACATACGTCACTTAAATATCACTGTGACTGACTCGATTGCACCAGTAGATTGTGAAGTGGCGCCTTCCATATGGGGGTCGTGTTTCGAATCCGCGCATACGCCACTGGATTATTCAAATCTATGTGCGTATTTCTTCCCTATTAAAGGGTTGCAGTTGCGACGACAGTCGCTACATTGTAATCACCAGACTCCAAATCTAAGCGTCATCTTAAGACGCAATTGGGAATTACACGGTAAGATGAGAGAGACATAATAATGTAGCTTGTATGCCCGTTTGATCTATCGAAAAATAAAAACAGTATTTCTCTATTAAATATTCGTTAGATAAAAATCATAGTTTCCAGAAGAAAACGCGTGATATTGACGTATGCTTAGATTAATTTTATTATTGTAGTTATACCGATATCATCTACACTCCACATCTATTTATAACTAAATTTGTTTACCAGGATCATGTAGTCCGTGAACGTGTTAGTAAAGGGTAACATAATATTTGCCACGTTTCTTAGTATTGCTTGCAGATTTTAGTCTGTTACTTTTTAATGCAAAAATCGTTTGCTTACGCAGCAATAAAGAAGGCGCGGCTTCACGTGCGATTATACTTCGTTCGTTTACCCCCTGCCCCCTGATCAATACCTAAAATTCTCACACGTGCCTATCATGTCATTGCTTTTATTATCTTAGTTCATAATGCGGGCTTAAAATGTACTAATTATAGTTTTAATTAGGTACCTCTATTCACATGATACGCAACGGCTCCCCCACGAATTCACCTCATGCATCCGATAAACGATAGGTCAGACTCTGCAGACATAATTGATCCCGTTAATTTGCGTACATTTCCACCGTATCAATGCCAGATAGCTGTGATTACGCAAATACTCCCAATTTATTGTGGTTAACTGATATTTTAACTATAATTTTACTGATAGTGATTATTCGACATTTGGTTGCTAAGCTATTCTCAGATCTGAATATATCGCTAGGTATTTAAATACATTCACTGATTAAAAGATGCGACTTACCTATTCGTTTTATTAAAATTAAATAGTTATTTTTATAGAAAGTACAAGAAGCTTACTATTTAAAAACTACTATTATTATTTTAAACATATCGTAGTAAATAGGAGGCCTAACGATAATTTTGTTAAAAACTAATGAAACGATTATGAAAAATATTACAAAAAAGCAATAATTATGTAACCTGAATAAGGAAAATCCAGTATTATCACATCATAGAAGACCGGCGGACATTAGCGCCGGCGCTGTGTTTCGCCGAGGGAGTTAAGGATACCTGACGACCAGAGAGGAAATGGGGTAAAATGGTTGGCAGCGTACTTGTGACTACTAGGTGTTGTGGGTTATTAAAAATATTTTAAAGTACATATTCTCATGTTTATCAATGTAAATTAACGTAGTTATCTTAAACAGAAAAAAACCTATTGTTTTATCGGAAGTATGGTTTTAAACTGTACGGAACCATAGAGGGTGTGTAATAAATAAATTGAAGTGGCGTGATTTATGTACAATCTGGAACCGAATTTATCAGTTTATTGTTGAGAGGAATTTTTTGTTTAATTGGTTAGTTGCTATGCCCAAAGCGTGGGTGTGTCTGCAGCACATCACTTATTCATTTCGTGACCAGTTCTTATTTGTGATAACATAATACATAATGACGTTCAACATATCTAAAAACATATTTGTTTGCTGCTAGTCCTCTGGCCATGTTTTCAATTGCATATCACCAAGTCGACTGTTTTTCCACTATTTATCTTGTCTCCAATGAAAATATGTTTTGACATTTAATTTTATAACATCTTGTTTATCATTAAGTATCTATAAATTACCTACCTATATTATGAGAATATAGGTAGATAAATTTATTGCTCGACTTTTCACCCCAAGGAAGAATCAACGTCCAATTAACGGATTATAGAATCGAAATTTCTCAAATGTATCGTACAGTTGAAGATAAGGAGATTCAGTTTGGAGATCATTAAAAGAGGCCTAAGTCCAGCTGTGGGCGTCTCTCGGCTAAAATTATGACAATCGTAAACTTGTATGGATTTGACTGCTGATCTGTAATGTTCTCATCCTATAGTAGTTGCACAGTTATGTATAGAAAGCCGGGATGTGTTAACCAAATCTGTCTGTTTCTTCCTGTCCTGTGGGTCGGCCACCAGCGCGGTCCGATGATATTGGCATATTGGCGGAGGGAAACAGGACGATCGTGACTGTACTCAGCAGTGGGTAAATGAGGGCTGAAAAAATGTTTCTCAACTATATGCCAAACGCATTTGGTCCAATATCAATTGAAATGACTTTTAATTGTAAAATCTAATCCACTCAAAATTAGGACCAAAACTATAGACTTTTCTAAACGACTCCTAGCCAGCGCGAATATTCACCAAAGTTACTCTGATGACGTCAGTTTCACATCAGTTCTAATTCTCTTAATCACACATAAGCCTCCCAAAAATGGAACCCCGCTAGGTGTAAACACATACATCCATTACTTTTCTCTAGTAATTTTGACAGGAGAGGTCGGACAAAACGTTCAAACTTCAGAATTTAGACATTAGGTGTCCAGGGCGTAAGTTATAATAAGACTGGTAATCGGGAATTGTATACTTAAATAAATTTTACACACTATCAAATGCATTATTATTATGTATTTAAAACTTGATATCGAAAAACTTCGTACAATAGGTGAACTTAATGCATTCGTTTAAAATGCAAAGAATTATCTCTTTATATGCTTTTTATACAAGTAACTCGTCGGATAAATATAATTTATCTATTTATAAGTAGCGGCGAAAGCAGGAATAAGGGTTCCGTTTATAATTAAAATATAATCATATTGCGTCCGAAGATCGGCCTCCGGTCATCGGTTCCGAATAAACATCTCTTTTTTTTATTTGTTTCGAAAGCGAGTTAAAATGATCAGATCAATTTTTTCGGCAAATCCATTGTGGATGTGCACCTAAAAATTAAATAAGAATCTCGATAGTCTAGTCTTTATTTTATCGATGAAAAAGTTTTTGATAAAATGTCAACTTATGGCCCACTTTTTAAACTATCCAACGACCAACACATACATACATTTTTATACTTACAAGACCTTTACATATCGATGGAAAAAATTGATTATATTGACGCGCCACTACGAGCACCGACCCATTGAGAGTGGTTTCAACTTCGTGGCGAAAAGTAATCTTTTATTTAATTATAATTTCAGTTCTTGCAGTGCCTTTGGCTCTCATACATAAGTTGGATTCAGTGTAGTCTCAGTATTTCTAGAAAGGGTTCCTAGTTTTTATTTACGATTTTTTTTCAAGTTTGTAACTATTCGATGATGTGGAACCCTAATATCACAAATAGAAACAATTTATTGAAGATGTTTTTATAAAGCGACATATTGTTGTCACATTATCGCCTAAGATTTAAAGCATCACGACATCTGGGCGTTGCTTTGACGTAATATCGTGCGACAGTTATCGACCATATATATATTGACGTCTTCATTCTCCCCGATGTATTTTGTCCATTACTTATCTAAGCTCCTTACCTTGAAGCTCCGCTGATACACTTCAGCTCTTGCGCTAATTATTTAAATTATAATTGAACTGTTTTTGCAATATTCACGTTTTAATATTTATTTTAAATCTTAATTGAGTGCAATATGTGTTGTTATAAGAATTCTGGCATAATGTGTGATTTATGTAGAGAGTTCCAGCTGTCGCTTTTGCAGAGTAAGAATGAGATCTGATATTTAAATATAAACTTAAATTAAGTTATAATTAAGTTTCTTGCTGTTGTTGCGTCCTTATTATTAGTCTAACAAAATTTAACGGGAAATAGAAGTATTTGCGAATTGCATTTGTGTTCAAAAAATATTTAAAGCGTCTTTTAACTATCAATTGGAAAATTTATTCATCATGTACTTTAGTGGTTTAAAAGTGCGTGTGCTATAGAGAAACGTTTGTCCATAGATCTGCTCAAGTCTTTCCCGAGTGCTGCGCCGAAGATCGAAATCGGCAAGTACTTCCTGCACGATGAGTCCAACACCAGCATGTACCCGCCGTCGCCGCCGGACACCAAGCCCAGCCGCGCCGACCTTGCCAACGATCTTCTGCAGCAGCTAGACAACCAATGCAAACAAGGTTGGTGACATCTTAACACCTCCTGGAGTGATGTGGTTAAGAGCGTTGTCTCTAACACCTGTTCTTAGTGGGTTCGAATCCCATGTCTGCCGTCCGTTAAGTCAATGGCTGCAAAGCCACATAATTAAGGCCTGGAGTGTAAACGGGGTAAATGAAAAATATGCCCCTTGAAAAATGTTAATCTGCGCTCTTTTAGTTAACGAACGGCAGTATTTCCCGTACTACTTTTTGCAAATAGCTTCAATTTGTTTAGTACATCTTGAATCACTAGATTGTCTGAAAAATAAAGAAGATTCCATGTTTGATTGTGTACGATATGCAGCTGGGCCGTGGTCTCGTTACAGAGGCCGTCACGTAGGACAATGAAACGTGGTACTCCGAAAAGTAACTCAACTTTAATGTTGACCAAATGTGCTGGTTTTTCTCTTTGCATAGCTGATAGATTAAATTAGGTGCCTATGGCATGTAAACTATTTTCGAAAACTAGATTATTATTGTATCGAACAATTGAGTAGGTACTTATTTAGTCATCATCACAGGCCTTCGCATCTTTAACAGATGATTTAAGCAGCATCACGCGGTGTAACTATTATTTAGTAGAATCTATCTATATCTATACTATTTATTAAGAGATAACTTCTATAGACAACCACATGGCTTTATGTAACCCGAAAAGTCGAAACATTTGCGCGATGTAATTGACACCCGGCGCCATCTATTGGCGAACTTATTGCAAAATAATGTCACGAAACGAAGTGAGGACGGGTCTAGTCACCCGTCAAAGTACGTGATTGACTTGCAAAAAGCTCAAGAAGGCTCTAGAAATAATTTGTTCGATGTGATAATTAAAAGAGAGACATGTTCAGGTAAAAAATGCAGATACATGCAGCGTTTTTTTTTATCTCAGTAACCTAGCATGTGGGTAGGACGATTTTTTGCTCGTAAGTGTAAAAAAATCGGTTCATATGTATCTGATATTAAGGAAAATGGTAAGTATTATTATAGCTCATTATAAGCTACCGACTGCATTCTGATAATATAACGAGAAATAAGTACGCCATCAGTGGATACCAAATAAGTACAAAACCACTTGTAGATTTATGAAAATTCTACTTGTATTGTCTTCACAGAGTACGGTTTATTAAAATCATTTTTCTTTGTAATTAATGAAGGGCCTGCCTTTGTCTTGTTCCAACGGATTATGAGATAGTTAGTGGGCTACAAATCGCTAACTAAACCGCTCTTTATCTTGCTACTATCCTACCATTCATAACAAATTATGACGATGCAGCCCGAGCGATGATTGTGCACTTTCAAATCGGACACACCCCCAAATTTGTCAGCGAACCAAACGAAAACTCATAGTCACGCTTCTAATAATACGGATCGATAGGAATGATCGCAAAATGTTCTCTAATGAAATTGTAGTCCATTGATTAATGTTTAAATGTACAAAAATTGCAATATGTACTGTAATTTCAGACTGCGCTATCATTAATACGAATAACGGTAGGTATGTGACATAATTTTAGTCTTTGACCGGAGCCACACCTCTGATAGCTGATATTATAATTGGGATGCGTGATCTATTGCTAATTTATCTCCCTCGCCAATTAAGAAGTTTTTTCATGATAACACAAATCGTTAATTTTAGAATTGGTATGAAGAGATGTTTTACTTACTAAATTATGAAGTAGTTTTCCATAGTAGAAGTAAGTAGTAGTCGAGTTGATATCTTTCGAAATATTTATTAATAGACTAAATAGTTGATGTGGGTAATCTGCTCAAATGCTTTCTTTCTCCAAATAATAATCGAAGACAGTATTCTAGGTTTTTAAGAAGGAGTAGTAAAGAGAGTAGAATACAATCTTCTTACAGCGTAAATGCGTTAAAAGTGTCACCGCCATAGAAGTCTCCCTTCGCGAAAGAGCGCTAATGGGCGTTTACGGAATTTAAAACCAATTACATACTATACTATAGATTGGAGTTGACAGTAAAATACTACACTTTTGTTTTTACCTCGACGGCATAATTCGAAATAAGAACTACTAATGACTTACAGTGTTCCCACACTTGTGTATCTAGAGATTATATCGATAATTACAACGTTAAAATAAATAAGAAGGAAGATTTGTGTCCAAAACAAATATACTCAAAACTCTTTCACCAATAGAAAGGTGTTGTCATGTATTTGTCCTATACCTGTTAGGTAACATAGGCTACATAAAAAGTATAAAGTTGCAATTCCTGCAGGGAGATAAATGACTAAGTATCCGCGGGCAGCACTACAATCGTAAAGCTATTTAGTTATTTTTAATCTGAACCAATTTTAAAAACGTTTTTTATTATTTCTATGAGTTAATAATTCAAATATAAAGTATTATTTAATATAATATAAATACTTAGGCACATTCTCAGGCACCAATAGATTAAGCAGTGGTGTAAAGGTTTTTAAGGGGTATATGTGCATCGCGGCTAATCTCTTCACGTAACGCCCTTGCTGGGATAGGTTAGGTTTGTTTATATATTAAATCACCTAGTTAACCGATAAGTCTACTTTTCTAGGCAAATCCAACTGCTAATCTTGTTGCTAGCTATAAGTACCTACCTACTGACAATAAAACGGGTAATTATTTTGAAGTTCCTACTTGCATTCGTATGGCACATGGAATCACATTTAAATTAGATTTCTCGCATTATGTGCGAAAAACCAAATTTTGAGATTGCAGTGAATTTTAAAGTCATAATCAAGTTTGGTTGTAGTATGTGCACTCGCGGATGTCGCTCATCTTGCAGTGCTATAACGATTACATTTTAATATTGGTGGCCAAAATTTAAATATCGGTAGAAGTCTTTTTAATTATTGTATATGTAATAATTATAGAAATACTTATAAAAGTATGTGCAAATATTATTACGACTTAATTCATTATTACTACTCGTACTTCGGATTAGCTATGCCTGTATGCTACTACTACTAACTAAAAACACTCGTGTCTCCTATAGTCATTGAAATACTTATCAATATTTATGTTGAGAAATGGAATGGTCCATACGTTACTTTTCCATTAGTTTGCTGATAAACAGTTTCTTAATAACTTAAGGGCATGTATGCCATGCCATAAGTACAGATACAATTTTTTTTCCTTCTCCAATATTTTATCAGTGTAATTTTCCACAGAGGTCGGATGTCTTGACATATAACTGTATTATACCGCGATAAGTGTACGTGAGTACTTTATCGTGAAAGTTATACTTGTCACTGCTCAAAATTTTATTAACGAAGGTCGTTACGTCAAGGGTTCGGGACAAATTAACATTTTCTTTCGAGTTTAAATTAAGAATTGCACGCTCCAGAAGTGAGGAATAATTGTTTTGATGTCAAAAGCAAAGAGGCACAGAGTTTTTTCCTCGTCACAACGAATGTTTCCTGAATTTTGGATGGACAAAAATGTAATTATTCTTACGTAATGACACTGTTCAGCCCTTTAGCTGGCTTTGGAATTTCTTATATTCAATGTAAATCTGACGATATTTTTTTGTTTGCTTACTTCAGATTTACTTCTAATCACTTGGTTGAGTTCTCTTTTTTATCTCGAGAACGATGACGTACATCATTGAAATGGGAATCATTTTGCAACTTAGTTTGATTGAGATAATTCGGGAATTTTTAGGATGAATAATAGTAATATTATGAATAATACGGGAATAACCTTACGTGTTAGTACGATCTCATCGTCTTTGTTTACAATATATCTATATACTAATAGAAGTCCTTTATAATGCAGATACAATCTCGATTACAATCCTGTTGTCTTTTCTTCAGTGAGTTACATCAGTGGCGGGAGGTAGTTTTCTTTTTTAACATAGGCTATATATTTTTACTGTTGAAAACTTTGGTAATTTAGTTGGCATTTGCGAAGTAACTTTTTAATTAAAGAAGATTCTATTATTTTTATTAGATGATTGCTAGTGTCGTGCCAAAGTTTTAATTTAAATGGTTTTGTTGAAATGTATATTAAGAAAAGCCTGCTCGGCGAAAAATTAGAAAACAGTCTATCTATAATGACTGCCCAGACGAAGAAGACATTACAAATTATCTTATTTATTAAACAATAACCTTCATCGTCAATTGTATAACTGGGAATTAAACATGAATGAAACATATTAAGAAAAATAAAATCAAGATAGAAATTTGGTGTTAGCTGTTTGGAGTTGTTTGCCTGAAGTGTTAGTTAAACTGCCTTATTTTCATTTTTTTCTCTAACATTACGTGAGTTTTGTAATCATAGCCCTTGATTTAATTAATGACTTAGTGATGTTGGGTGTTGTGGCTACTATGTCGGTCGGGGCGGGGCGGGGCGGGGCGCGGGGGACTCGGCGCGCGCGCACTTTGCTTGCTCAGTACCTTCGTGCGCCGCGTCGCGTCTACAGGTGTCCGCGTATTGTACTGATCAACCCGTGACAATAAATTCGATTCGAGGAGAACATTGCGGGCGTTCGCGCTCCTTCCGCAACCTATGTCTGCCGCAACTCATGCGCCCCCTGGATTCTGTTAGAATGAAGTGCCACTATCGCTGCATTTGGAACAAAGAGATCGTTTTTAACTCACAAAAACTTGTGAAGAGACGTTAGACCTTCGGTGTCTAACTGGGACTTTTAACGACGACCATAGCTCGCTTCATGAGGATTCCATTATTTAGGATTTCGTTAACCATATAATTGTAATCAATTTATATTAGAACTGTATCTTAGCAGTTAGGACTTCAGGACTATTTTGTGTTCGTCTGTGAATCGGTTCCTTGAACCTGCCGTCGTGATGGCAATGACAGATTTTTATGTTGGTACGTATTGTTGCATTATGGAGCATTTGATTAACTAGCAGTAAGGTTGGCTCTGTTTGTTTTGGCTCACTGAAAGGCATCGTGGCAGAAAGGCGCTCAAGGTCTGAATGCTCTGGTTACTATTCGGTATGTGTGCGTAACTGCACTGTCAGTAATGATGACGAACTGATGATGCTTTCAACTTATCAATGCAGCAGTTTAACGAGACCTACTCGTATCATGGTCTCAATTGGGTAACAGAATTCATTGGCGATTGGAATTGGAGCGAGTATTTACTGCGCAACAAACTTGTTTATGTTTGCCATGTCCAGTGTCCACACTTCCACGTTTCCGTTTATCGATTACAATGTTGTAACTTTAACTCATAAACAAATAACTGATAGCCTAAAGGGCTAAATCATTTTCCTCTTGTGACGTCTACTATAATGACTTTTTTATTGATTTCTCATTAACACAATAAATCTGTAATGGATATTTGTATACGATTTCTTGAGTAATGAATTCATAATACCTATGAATTTATAGCTATAGCTCACAATACGTGCCTAAAACGTATGAATTATGATATCAAAACATTTATTAGGCATTGAAAGTGCATGGAATGCACGTGGTTTCATGCTTTAATATACCGCGACGTTTGGTTTGGTACAAAGGATTAGCGGAAAGCGGTGCAAGTTGTTAGTTTTGTTTACGTTTTAGATGTGTATGCCGATGTGTGCACGAGTCGGTACCGCCGTAAACGAATCGCGGTCTCTCGCCGCTCGCGCTGCGCCGCCGCTGATAAACCAGTTAGCGCACAGGCCGACCTCGCTGGCTGCGCGGCCAATAATTAAACCAACTTATTGGTCACTTTTCAATTCCTACACATTGATACAGATTTGACCGAGTGGTGCCTTTCGAACGGAGGACGAAATGTTACCCGTCACGAGGCCTACGCGTGTTTACACAACTGTTTTTTTTCTACATACAAACTTTATTTTCGCATTAACATTCAAATTGATTTATAAAAAATTATATCCGTTGTTTATGTACAGAACGTGTCGTCGAATCGCTGATCTAGTATTTTAAAGGTTTTTTTTTGCATAAATAAATAACATATCCACTCCACATGTACGAGTAGATGTAGACGTAAATATATTTTCAAATTGCTTAATTAACATTTGTCATAAATATCCGGAAATGCTAACGTATACTTGAATCATATTTATAGCGGAAAATTTTTGCATAGTCGTAGTGTCATTGACACTAATGATTTGCTAGAAGAACAAATAATATTCCTTGTGCCGTTGTTGACGAAGTTTAAGAGTTTATCACCGAGCTTGTTGGTATCGAGGGCGCCAGTGGCGGCGAACTCGGAGATTATGTAGGTTTATCAGGGGTCAGCGCAGCGGACTGCTCCTTGATATTACGTTACCAACACTTGCAGTCCCGACAGTTCACAAGATACAAAGAAAAAATCAAGGTTTAAATCGATTTCTCCGTTTTACTTATAATCCGAGACACCAGCCCCGCCAATTAGTTCCAATTGATTCTGAATGCGGCCGGCCATCACTGAACTGTATATTTTATCTTTGATACGCCCCGGTTGGAACTCCTATAAATCATTAAGTGTTTGAATTGAAACTGTCTGTATTGACACTTAAACCTGCTATTAGCGTTGTTGCTTTAGCTATAGAGACTTAAAGATATTGCATATTGAGTTTTGTTTTTATCGGTTTGGTAGATAATGGTAATTAGGCAGCGGACGTGAAATAATGGAGCAGCACTGTGGGTAACAGTAATTACGCGATGGCCCTAAGCTAATATCCACCGTGAAACAATGGGCTGCAAGCGGCGCGCTGCGTGCAACATGAGATGCTGTTTATTTAGTTCAGGGAGCCTTGCATGCAACTTTGCCCACGTACTTACCAATTGATATTCGCTGACTTGATACAAAATAAAACAAGTTTAGTTGCATAATTTGCGCATAACAATATTGACGCCTAGGAATAATCTCGAGCGACACATGGTTTTTATGAATATTAATTCAATCTTAGCTACATAATAACGCCTAGGTGTCATAATAATGCAAATAATATCTTTGTCATAAATGTTATCATTAAATGTATAAATACTTCTTGCAATCGTTTCTATTAACATACCAGTCACACTCTATTACTGACTTTGATAAAAGCGTTCGTGCATAACGTGGCGGCCTTTGGGTAACCTCTAAGCAAATTGTTATTGGCTATCCTGTTTACGAATCTTAAATTATGTAATTGTAAACAGTCATTGAAAATAGCAAAACAAACTCCCGATAGCGGTCGGCTCGCATAGTAATCGTTAATTAATTAGCATATTTCTTTGCAGAAAACATTTTCTCCAACTGGCTGGAGGAGAAGGTGGAACTGCCCATCTTCGAGAACATCAATCAAGTGCCGGAGCGCGTGGAGGCGCTGCCGACGCTGCCCGTGGCGCCGGCGCTCGCGTACCCGCCGCAGCCGCCGCCCACCGAGGAGCTGCTGCGCGAGTTCGAGACCGTGTACGGCGCCGTGGAGCTCACGCACCTCACGCCGCCGCAGAGCCCGCCCGGCCCCGCCACCCAGCTGCTGCTCAGCTACGCGCACCAGGCGCAGTGCCCCGCGCCGCCCGCGCCCGCCCTCGCCGACCACTGGCCCCTCGCCGCGCCCGCGCCGCTGCCCGACTACGACACCGAGCTGCAGGCCGTCGAGGAGCTCGTGCGCCACCGCGCCGCGCAGCTGCCCTCGCCGGTGCCGTTCCCGGACAGCGCCAGCAACTCGCCCCGCTCCTCGCCGCCCTCCTCCCCGCGCTCGTCCTCCACCGACGAGGAGTGGAGCGTGCCGTCGCGCCCGAAGCCCTACTCGCGCTCGGCCGACGACCGCCGCTCCCGCAAGAAGGAGCAGAACAAGAACGCCGCCACTCGGTACCGCCAGAAGAAGAAGGCCGAGATCGAGGTCCTCCTGAACGAGGAGCAGGCCCTGCGCCAGCGCCACAACGACCTCGGCGACAAGTGCTCCGACCTGCAGCGCGAGATCCGCTACCTGAAGGGGCTCATGCGCGACCTCTTCAAAGCCAAAGGGCTAATCAAGTAAATTCATTTTCACCGCCGCCTCCAGCGAAAGAATACTGTCAGAGCAGCTGCAGTTACGAAGCGCAGCGTGTACCGTTCCAAAAGATGCCATGGAGATCTTTGTAATTTGATGATTTTGTTGTTAAGTTTAAAATAATCATGCTAATCTTGTTTGTAATTCGTATGAGCAGATCTTTAACTTCACATCGAGCAGCATAATTCACTCGCATTACATAGTTGAGAGATCGTAACACCGGAAAACATCAGGTGGCGCCATATCATTCATCTCATCATTTAGAGGATAGGTCGCATTTTTATTGCTATGGAAATTTACAATTTTAAAATTTGACGCAATGAATTGTTACAAATAATTCGACAGATATGAAATATTTTATTGTACCCATGTTAAATGATCTATTTTACAATGTCAACTATCCGTATGTTATGTTTTCATGCAATATATGAAATGCGACGGCGGAATTATTGTTTTATTGTGTGCATAATCCTTTTACTTCATAAGATCCTATTATTATATTTGTTGTCTCTATCGAATTTGATTAATAACTACAAAACAAGGAATTTAATTAAATAGAAGAAGTGGTTAGCGTTTTATGCGACTGTGGTTGGCTAACTCGCCAGATGGTAGGTAAGCGATGAATACTGAATATTGCAGTGTATCGACTGGCCATTTAAAAACTTAGATTCCTATTTATTTTTGAGGAACTACTACAGAGTTGTAATTATAAACAATGGGACTACCATACTCTATGACGTAAGCGGCAGTGGCGCCATCAACAAATTCATCAACAAACTCTTGATGCATTATAATACCGGTACACCTGTACCATCCTGCTACTATAGAGTTATCTATGAAATCCTGTCTAATTACCAAGATAAATATACTTATCTACCTTATTTACCTTTAATGGTATGGAGTCTTCAAATGATCTAGGCACTTTTGCCCAAAATCATTGCTTTAATTGGATGGCATTAATCCCGCTTGACGAGTATATCGGTAATTACCAGTTCGCTTAAATCGAGTATTAATATATTTTTGCATTAAATAAATTGGCTAAGTAGTTATATCGCCTTTTAAGGCGGCAATAGGTCCTTTATTTCGTTACGCATTTATTTTACAAAGGTCTTGCTATCTGGCTATGCTTTTAACATCAGGAAAACTTTACATCGTTTTATTTTTTTTAAATCAAGTTTTGTTATACAGCCTGTCAAAACGTGTTTAAAGATTATTAAGTGTAAATCTTAATTCCAACGCCTGCAAAAGGCATCGAGTGTAAGCTACATTATACTTAGTATCTTAGAATAATATTATTCTAAGGGTAGTATTTGAGATCCTTGTACTAGGTACTTGATAAGCAATATACAATTTTGAATTTGGGTTTTGACATGCGTGTATGTAAACAAATAATAGAACGCCGCCTGACCAATGTAGATATAGGGTCATAAGTATGCATTTAACGTTCTTGCTAATAGCATGACGAGAGAGATAAATCTCCCCGCATCGGAGGAATCCCGAAGGTTATGAATGTATTAGGAGAGGGCGCCAAGGCATATCATGGAGCTGCCTGCCCTTTGAAGGGCGTAACGACCTTGATCACGGGTACTTTCTCGTCTACAAGGTTGGCTGCTTAAACCGGTTGGCCCTTTAGGTATCTACTGTCATCACGACTTGACTATAAAGTAGATACCAAGTAGCTATATTTACCTACATAGGAAGTATGTTGTTTGTTAAGAGTCCTACAATATCGGACACTCAAAAATACTTATCTTACTATCAGTGAGAAACATGGTCCCAAACAAATGTTTTCCCTTGTGCTATGGAATACGTACAACAACCAGACCGGATAGGTACAACCAGCATCAAAAGTTTCCTTGGAAACATAAAATGTTACCTACTTCACAATGAGAGACTAAAGTGTTAAGTTAAACTTTCTGCTGACCGTACCTATGTGGGTAAAGAAGCATCTCGCGGGCCAGTGTGGCAAGTACCGAGAACCAACGGATGTGTTTCGTTTATATTTCGGTACCTACTACCCGTGCGCATAAACGCTGGGATTAGAAATGGCGGCGCAACTATTCACCTCTCGCTCGCACACTATTTGCGTCTTTACTCGCACACGTGGGTACAGACTGACAAAAAAAAGCTGCATTTTAATAAAAATTTGTGAGCTAGTTTTTCCGTGGTTTTGAACCTTTCGTTAGTCCTGTCATATTTTGTTAGAAAGGTACGTTATTCCTCATTACCATAGGCTATGTATGTACACACGGCAGCACATCAGGTTACCCATTATACATAACTATAACTACGACGCATCAGTTGTGTTAGAAAGAAAGTCGCTTTGATATTATTGGTGGATTTTCTACAGTATGCCTAAATTAGCCAATGGTTGACCTGACATAAGCTGAGCGCCAATAGAATGGTTTCATCGATGGTAAGCCACACCGCCTGCGCGTACGTTAGAGATGGGACTCAAATCGATAGGTAAAACTAGAATCGAGTTGACGCGTAATTCGAATCATCGCATCGATTTGAATATTACTAATTGACTTTTTCCAAAAAGTCTTGACTTTCAAATAATCCCCAAAAATTATACAACGACTACCTTCACCAGAATGAGTGTATAAACTTTTGACTATACCTCATTCTTCACAAAAAAAAATGCACAACATACCTACCCTATAATGCCGACTCGCGGCGCGAGCGGTCATCGAGTCGAGTTTTCCACCGTCACGATTCAAATCGAATGTGGTTCGAGTCCTATCACTAGGCTAAGATTGTCACTTCAAATAGAGCTAGTTATCAAAATTTAAAATTTTATCTATCTTAAATTGAATAAATCTGTTTCATTGAAAATGGCGCCTCAACTCTCAAGAGTTGAAAGGGAGCGAATAATTGCGCTTAGAAGAAGTGGTTACAGAGTAAAGGAATTTGTGACCAAACTGGCGTAACGGTGAGTTATTTTATTTTGTTCTATTTATTAAAAAATATAGCTTTAGAATCATCATCATCATCAGCTTGTCTCAGTCCACTGCTGGGACATAGGCCTCCCCCAATGTTCGCCATTTCACCTGTTGGCGGTGTGAAGATTGTGTTTACGAGAGTGAAAGATGCGGATTTTATGACGATGAAAGTGAATACCACAGAAGATGATGTGAGTGAATGTTGTAAGAGCGGCGAGGATGTAGATGTTGATGGATGTTTGCACGAGGAGCCAGAAGTGAGCACGACTGAACAGCTATCTGAGTCGGAAAGTGAGTTAGGCGAAAAATCCAAAGAGAGCATGAGCGTGGAACTTGAACAGCGGCTGGAAGATAAAAACATTCAGGAACAAAGATTTAAATCATAGATATGCCTTCGCCATACTTGGACCGCGCCGATTTGAGGTCGAAGCTCAAATAACCTAGTGTAACTCAACTGGGATTAGCGCGTTATAGTTGCCGTTTGCACACGGTGACAGTTGGACGATACAGCTGCCTGGATTTTTGACAGGAAAAAAGCACTCAAAATGCCTTCATGTGCCTTTTTATTGTGCAAGAAAAATACTACAAATTCAAATAAAGCGAATGGTGTAACATTTGACTCGTAAGTATTTATATTTTATCAATTATTTAATTTATTTATTTTGTTGACAAAACATCAAAGTCTGATCGGCCAACGCGTGACAGAGAGAGTAGTATTGGCAATTAATGTGAGACAAAAAGAGACAACATCATTATCTCGGTGACCAATATACTTTGACCCGCTGTAGTACTCAGAACTCAGTTGATAACAGCTCATTTGTTAATGGTTTACAATAACCGAGAAAAATTACGGTAGCGACAGCAGTTTCGATAGGCATTGTTTTAATAGCGGTCAGATATAAAATAGCAATTTTATTTCGACTAGAAATCAATAAACATGCGAATAATTATTACGTATTATTTTTAAGTGAACGTTTATTGTTTTAGATTTCCGCGTTTAAAAGAAAAAATGTATCAAAGTTATCCAACGGGATCGAAGGGGATGAATACTGGTTAACTGGACAATTTAGTCGTTCACAAAGTTATGTTGATAAAATGTAAGTCCGTTATTGGCTGTAAGAAAAATATGTTTACTGTAATTATTATATTTAAGAGCTGTGGATTTTGTAAGAATAAATAAATAAATAAATGAATTTGCTCTTCTCATTTCAAAGAAAATGATTTATGTTTGATTTTCCTAGGTCTTCTAGGTCGTAAAGTTACAAGTATTATATTTGTGTTTCTTCTGTTGTCTTATTCTATAACACAAGTGCTTAGCTTAGCTTAAGCTATTTAGTACGGAGTCAGGACATTAAATCTGGGGTTGTGTTAATTTATTAATTAATTATTAAATTATAGTAAATATTACTCATAATTTTTCTTAAGGAATAGTAGGGCAAAGGCCTTTATCACAGAAGTCAAGTCATAGCTACTATGAAGGGATTAGGCATAGTCACCACCCTTTATTCGGTTTGGTGATCAAACCCGATCAAATAGATAAATGTAGTGTAACATTTAGAAATAAAATATCCTATAAGTAAAATTGCTTTTAAATTTAGGAATTGTTTTATTTTTACTTCCCAGCAAAGATTTAAATCATAGATATGCCCTGACACCTAAAAACGAGGCAATATTTTGATGACATGACGTGTGCGTGTCATCGAAAGTCACTTTCTATGAGGATAAAATACGGTCAGCAAAATTTTCATACTGGGAACTAAAAATAAAACAATTCCTAAATTTAAAAGCAATTTTATTTATAGGACATTTTATTTCTAAATTTATCTATTTATTCAAATAAATTACTCTAATCACAGAGCAAATATCGGGTTTGATAACCAAACCGCATAAAGGGTGGTGATTAGTTTATGCCTAATCCCATCATAGTAGCTATGACTTGATTTCTATAATAAAGGCCTTTGCCCTACTATTCCTTAAGAAAAATTATGAGTAATATTTACTATAACTTAATAATTAATTAATAATTAACACAACCCCACATTTAATGTCCTGACTCCGTACTAAGTAGCTTAAGCATTGTGTTATAGAATAAGACAACAGAAGAAACACAAATTTTTTTTTTAGCAAAACTTTCTATTGCTTATTTACACCTTGTACGGGTTAATGACCGCACAATAGGTATAATGTCGATGACTCAGAATTTAGGTCAATAACGCGGTTATAATTATTGTTTACCTACGTCTGGTTAGTTAGCTTTTAATATCTACTTATGAATAAAATCAGTGTTTGATCGACTATCATTGGGTTTGTTTCGCACATTAACTTTCCCTCATCTCTCACTCATCTTATAACTGTAAACACACTACACACCTAATAAAACATTTTAAGAGACATAGAATGTTTTTGCTAAATAACCAATTGAACTTGGTAGATTTTTTAAAATGCGTTAAGTGCTTTGAAACACTTTTGTAAAATTAAAAACCGTTGCAGTTGTTGAGTAGGTTTAAGAAACAAATCATGTCTCTTGAGTTGTTTTTGAATATTGTAAAAAGTATTTGAGCGGATAGTTTAACACTTAACTTATCCGCTACCTAAAAGATCATTCGCTACTCCATGACCGACAATATGGTTTTAGACCGAAACGCTCCACAGGTGATCTTCTAGCGTTCGTATCACACTTCTGGGAAGATGCTATAGCGAAGTATGGTGATTGTTGGAGAGCCACGCTTCGGCATGAATGGGCCGTCTCGACCGGAGTGATACCACTGCCTCACAGAAAACTGGCGTGAAGCCGCACCTGTGCACGCCGAGTGAGTGAGGGTACCGGAGGCCCACCCGGAGGGGGGAGGGGGAAGGAGATAAAAGGTTGGCAGCGCACTTGCGACTCTACTAGTGTTGCAGGTGTCTATGATCCGCCTGCTCGTCTGCTACCTTTGTCCCACTGCTGGGCAAAGGCCTCCCCTAAAAGTCTCCATTGGACTCTATTTGAAGCAATGGTTCGCCAATGGTCGGAGAAGTGTTCTAAGTCATCACTTGTCTACTACACTGTTCGCTTCTCTCCAAACTTCCGGGTTCCGGCCCTGAAACCTCGCTTATATGCGATTGGGTTGCGGGATTTTTGGTGGGTTGCAGGATTCGTGTCCTTCGGAAAACATCGTGAAGAAACCTGCACGTCTCTGAAACGTGTAACCGTGAATCGGATGGTCTGGTTCCCCTGCTGAAGGGTTGCAAAGGTCGGAAGGCAGTCGCTTCATTGTAATTGCCAGACTCCCCAAATCCTGGATCATTGTCAAAGCGTGCCCCGGACTCCGAAGCGACGGCTTTGGACGCAACCGGGAATAACACGCTGAGATGTGGTGACTCTAGTCTCAATCGTAAAACGTGCAAAAGATACTTTTACGAACGTTTACAAATCATCTGTCGTAGGTATTCCTAAAAAAAATCTTTAGGATAATAGTTGTTTGGTCGAATGTTTTAGGCCGTATTTTTAATCGCACACTTGAAGGTAGAATTTTATTTAGCATAATTTTCTTATCCAAATTTTAATTTTGCATATTTTCGTTTAGCATAATTATCGTTTATTTAGTCGAAATGTTATTGAGTAGAATTTCACTTGGCATACTATGAAGAAGGCAGAATTTCATTTAGGATAATTTTATTATTAAGTCGAACTATTATTTGGTAGAATTTCACTTGGCATACTTTGAATGACAAAATTTTATATAGGATATTTTTAATAGCATATCGCTCTTTACAATAGTATACTTATGATCCTACTATACTATTATAAAGGCGAAAGTTTGTAAGTATGGATGTATGGATGTTTGTTACTCTTTCACGTAAAAACTACTGAATGGATTTGAATGAAACTTTACCACAATATAGCTTATACATCAGAATAACACATAGGCTACAATTTTTGAGGTTTCTACGAACCTGAAGTCCACGCGAACGAAGTCGCGGGCAAAAGCTAGTTTAATATTATATTACTGTAATATATCCTACTACTATTATAAAGGCGAAAGTTTGTAAGGATGTATGGATGTATGGATGTTTGTTACTCTTTCACGTAAAAACTACTGAATGGATTTGAATGAAACTTTACCACAATATAGCTTATACATCAGAATAACACATAGGCTACAATTTATAAAAATACATTGTGTGGATTGTCCAAAATATGACGGTAAGTGTCAATAATTAACCCCACGCGTACGAAGTCGCGGGCGGCCGCTAGTATTAAATAAAATTGTAATATTTATTATAATAAAATTGAATATTACTGTTTTGTCAAAAACGAATCGCTGCATAACCGACTCCACGTAGTCTTGTCTGCCCTACCCCTAGATGTAATACAACCCCGCGTAAGCGCGGAGGGGTGAGGCGGCCCGCGTACTGAGGAGCAGATGGTTTGTTAGTCTAAACTGCGGTGATGAGCGAAAACCCTCTGCGACGATGAGCTGTGAGTGAAATCACCGGAGCCTCGCAGCTCCGGAGCCGAGACAGAAATCATGCTTGCATTCCCGAGAACGACACGAGTCTTTGTGAGAAAGTTGCAGCAGCAATAAGCATTATCTTCGAATTTGTAATCAATAAAATTTTCTGTTCTACGATTTTTGTAAGAAATACGAAATTATTCTATGAATATAATAAATGTTAATTTAATGAATTTTAACTTATTATCATCACAATGTGATCATATTTATAATTGGCGATTCATATGTCATATATATGTCACGAGCAAGAATCATCTGCGACGATAAGCTCGCGTGGGACCGCCGAAGCCTTGCAGCACCGGAACCGTGACAGAATCAATGCATGCTGCATACTTGAATGCCTGCATGCATGCCCGGTTGCATGCATGCTTCACCTGAGCCACATTACTTGTCAAATTAATGATTGAAAATCATAATAGAAATACATTTTTAAGTAATTGTTGTATAAACTTATTTGTTTTAATAACATAGAAAATGAAATTCGTACTAAAAAAATTCGAATTTAAGATAGGTAACCATAAGAAAAGTATGCCTAAGGATGATTCTAAATGTAAACTTTCTGCGTATAAAAGTTCAGTCGTTTCATAATTATGGATATTGAACTTACCTTAGGCATACCTAAAGATGATTCAACCTTACAAAATTATGCGTTTTGAGTTATGCTTAATGATACGAGCCAAAATATTTTCGGCGAAATGAAGTTTCTGCCATTCGATGTTATGCAATTCAATATTATGATATAAAAAAATCCGAAATAAAAGTAGACCCTTCTTATATCCAATTAATACACTATAGTTTTCCTGAATAAGCAAATTTACAGTCATAGCTGAAGGTTAATGAAACAATATAGGTATTCAACATCATTTACAGATTTCAAAGCTAATTCTTACAATGTTGTAAATAAAAATCGAATCGCTATCTCTAAAGTAGATGTCAAGTATTTCAAAGTGCCAAATGTCAAATTTTGAATTTCCCGCTTTAAGTAGCCCGTTTGCTTGTTAAGTTTTTCAAACATTGTCTATCTAACAATAAGTTTGGTCTTTTAGCGTTGCAAAATAAGGTTTAATTCGCGTTGCGGGCTGCACTGAGCGGCACGAAACTAGTGAAGTAGAATCTGCCTAACGCTATTTGTCTCTTTCGTGCGATTTTCTCCGTTCATCTTTCGATGCGCTCAAGGTCAAAGTGTAGTAACTTGATGTGCTGGCCACTGTACCACGGGCGAAGCCGGGGCGGACCGCTAATAAAAGTATATTTTTGTGAGAACAAATTCGTTTATAAATGCGATAATTATAAATTATTATTTGTTTATAAATAGAGATGGGCGACGGGTAAATACCCAAAAGGTAAAAACCCGGGTAAATTCCCATTTGGGTAAATATCGGGTATTTACCCGGGTAAATTCCCGAATGCTGGGTAGTTTCGTCTTTGTTGCATCAATCGAAAATCCAAACATTAAACTGGTCGATAGTAACATTTTAAACAAAAAAAAAAGTAGTAACGTCTTTTAATAACGAAATAGTCCAGAATTCCGTAAAAAAATAAACACACTATCCAAGTCGTCGTCTATTAAATTCAAAACAAAGCAAAGACACAGGTGCGTTTCATACGATGTCGAGACACGACTGCTGCTCAATCCTTTGTTTCGCCACGCGCGGACGGACGGGGATGGAAATGCGGGACGCGCGGGGGTGGCGACACGACGCGCGGGAATGGTAACGCGGAATTGGCGGGGGTAGCGACGCGAAATACACAGTAGCTGCGGCGACGGTGTTCATCCCTCAAAACTTTTTTTCTTGGAAACAATTCATCATCATCATTTCAGCCAATAGACGTCCACTGCTGGGCATAGAGGCCTCCCCCAAAGTTCTCCACACAGATCGGTCCTGTGCCACCCGCATACAAGAGACTCTCGCGACCTTCACCAGATCGTCGGTCCACCTGGTGGCAGGCCTGCCACGGCTGCGGCCTCCTGCACGTGGCCACGTGCAGGCCTCCACTCAAGGACCTTTCCACCCCAACGGCCGTCTGTTCTCCTCGCAATCTGCCCTGCCCATTGCCACTTCAGCCACGCAATTCTTTGGGCTATGTCTGTGACCTTAGATCTCCTGCGGATCTCATCATTTCTGACACGATCACGCAAGGAGATTCCGAGCATAGCCCTCTCCATTGCCCTCTGAGTGTCTTTGAGCCTTCTTAAGCGGCCTATTGTAAGCGGCCACGTTTCAGTTCCGTATGTCATCACTGGCAATACGCACGCATTAAATACTTTCGTCTTCAGACACTGGTAAATGGGCCGAAAATATGCTGCGTAGCTTCCCGACCGCTGCCCAGCCGAGTTTGATTCGCCGATGGACCTCTTTCTGGAAGTTGGACTTACCAAGTTGCACTTTTTGTCCGAGGTAAATAATATTCGTCTACAACTTCCAGTCTAGAGCTTCCAACTTTTACAGGAGTGGGTACGACATGAGAGTTCAACATGACTTTCGTCTTGTCCATGTTCATTTTGAGACCCACTTGTTGAGAGACTCTACTGAGGTTGTCTATCATTCTGCTTAGGTCTTCCAAGGTTTCAGCCATGACTACGATATCATCGGCAAATCGAAGGTGCGTCATGTACTCGCCATTCATATTGATGCCAAGTTTATCCCATTCCAGAACCTTAAAAACGTAATCCAACAAAGTTGTGAACAGTTTCGGCGATATGACGTCACCCTCGCCTCGCCTCGTGTTATATAGGCTTAGACTTCTGGTCCTGAAGACGGACTGACATGGAGGCGTTTGCGTACAGGGACTGCAAAACTTGTATGTACCGGTAGTCTATGCACCTTTGGAGAGACTGTATCACGGCCCAAATCTCGACAGAATCAATCATCATCTCAAGCTTTCTCATAGTCCACAAACGCTAAGCACAATGGCAGATTGTACTCCTCGGTCTTCGGTACAACCTGCCACAGCGTATGAATGTGGTCTATGCTGCTCAAGCCTTTCCGGAATCCGAATTGTTTGGGAGTCTGAAAGTCGTCAAACCTACGTGCGAGACGGTTCGTCATAACTCTCGAAAACAGCATGTATATGTGACTCAGCAGCGTGATGGGCCTGTAGTTCTTCAATTGGAATTTATCTCCCTTTTTGAAGAAAAGCCTCACCACGCCAGTATGCCACGCTTTGGGCGTCATTTCCTCGATGATGACGGAGTAAATAGCGTCTGAAGGGCTTTTAGGACCGTTCGTCCACCTGCTTTCAGAAGTTCCGCTGTGACTCCGTCATCACCCGGTGCCTTGCCGTTCTTAAGCTGTTTGAGAGCTATGCTGATCTCGTACAGGTTGACGTCCGGGATATCTTCGGTGTAGTGCCGGGTTAATTTGGCTCTTTTATCAACGGCTTGGGTGATAAAAGTTTTCAATCTCGGCCAAGAGCTCATGGCGTGACGTGACGATCCTGCCATTTTCTGTTTTCAGCTTAGTCAGCAAGCTCTGGAAACAATTACTCTATAATATCTCGAAAGTTGTACCTTTTTTACAGACACAGTTTATTGGACAAACGATGTTTAGCGGGTTTAGATACAATAGGAGATCACTGGGATTAAATTATATTCAAAACAATCACTAAAATGAAAATACCCTCATATTTACCCGATCGGGTGCTTTCAGGGAATTTACCCGGGTAGAATCCCATCTCTATTTATAAACAATTTATTTTTAGGAAAAAAGAATTTATCGCAATCTGAATTATTTTCGTAGATTTTTTACATAAATACAGTAAAAAATATTACTTACAAAATAATAAAACCTATAAAACATACTTATATATTATTTGAATTAATAAAATAACAAAACATTTTCAATGCTAACGATATTTTCTACGATTTTTCAGTCTACTTATATTTAATTATAATTTTACGTACTTAGTATGCTGACGGTACCGACTCGTCGGTCCGCCATTTCTAATCCCAGCGTTTATCCGCACGGGTAGTACAATTATCTTTTATGTTTTATTTTTATTGTGTCCTTTCAGAATGGTCTTATCTTGTTTTATACAGTATCCTTAAACTTACTCCCTTTGCAAGTTAATCACTTGCTTTCCTAATTTGTAGCGCGCGCCGTCTTATATGTAATTACTCTCTACCAATAGATGGCTCTGGGTGTCGTTTGCATTGTGCTAGTGTTTCGCCTTTTCGATTAGTATATAAGGTCTGTCAATGTCTATAGAATTTGCCTCTTCATAAGTAAGTAAGTACCTAGTTTGGATGATTAAACAAAATATTGTAAGTTGACGACTTTGGAAGAAGTCTTGGATAGTAGGTTAACGTCGTAACGCCCAGACAGCAGACACAATGGAAAATCAATTGTTTTATGCCTTTTAAAAGGCTTATGGGCCTTACGACGTTAAGTAAAAAAGTCTTATTTCTGACTGGCAAACACAGAAGTGAAAGGGCGATCACTCCATTTAGATAGGTAAATAGATAGATATATCTACCATATAACAATACTTTTAAAAAAAGGCAAACCGGAAGGAGGAAGCAGTGCTTGATATTTTTTAATACCTATGTTTTCTTAATCGTCACCCTGTCTTTTGTGCTGGCTGGTGTGATGATTTTGAAATTTTCATATTTGTCCAGTGAGTAGTATTCACGTTGTTAAGTGCCACTGGATATTTGGTTGACGTGACGAGTTATTGTATTTGCCAAAGACATCGATACTTGACTTGAGTTCAAGGAACCGTCTCTTTACCCCACTTGAAATGGAAAAGGACTGCGAGCGCTTCAAATCCATAAATAACCCTGCGAATAAAACGTAAATAACAGGTAATGAAAGTATAGGTAGGTAGGTAGGTAGGTACAATAAGAATCCCGAGGTTGCCTACATATCAATAATTTAAACATATAGTTTGATGTTTTTAAAATACATTTTATTTCTATCGAATGCTAAAGCATCGTACAAGTAAATTATTATTAAACTGTAATTACGATTATTTAACTGTAAGACCGTTAGGTGTAACAATTTGGCGCCCAACGTGGGGCAGATACAATACTGGAAGTTTAGGAACTAACAAATCCAATAAGAAACACGCATGTAAAACACATCCACGAACACTTATTCCAAGAGCATTGAAAATTAAATATTTCACACACGATGCAATACTTATTTGGCCAATTATATAAATTGGTGGAATTTTGTGAAAGTAAGTTATCTATCTATATTTTCGATAAGATTCCGTAAGTTCCTGATTTATGACATCGCAAATACCTTTTAATGTGTGATCTAATAATATATCTTTAACATCTTGATCTACTTACCAATATATAGGACGTCAAATGCATAAGCAAAGCAAATGCCGACTCAACAAGAAAACGAAAAGGTATTATAAATTCCTAAAGAACCTAAACAAGTTTCCCCTTCACAACTGTAATGGGCGATAATCCACTCCTAAACCGAGATTTACGTCGGTTAGTTTTAAGAATAATAGGGTACAGTCAATTGGTGTTTGTTGCTGAATTTCCCAAATGCGTTCAGACCAGAAGGCTCGAGGCCATTGGATCTACGAGCCCCCTGAGGCGCCCCGGGGCCAACCCCACACCGTCCTTTTCTACAAATTGTTTTATATTCCACATACGAAACTATTTGGGTTCAAAGAACCTGCCGCTTTATTTGCTTACTCCGTCATGTAACTGTTTGGCTGTTTCACTATTTAACCTCGGGAACAACAAAAAAAGACAGATGGAGAGTGTTTTAAGTTTGAAGTGCGTGTTTGTCAATGTGCTGTTTCATTACCTATTTATTTTTGATTTATAATCAAATCATAGAACCTCTGAGTAGTGAACCTGTCGGTAAAAGATCTATCAAACCTAGTAGGTTAGCAGGAACACTTTCAGAATCACATTTTAAAATTACATTCCAATTACAATGCATTTTACCAAAATTTTATACAAACACAATTATTACGTCAATTTGGAAGCGGCAAAGGACTGATCTGTGTGGAGAACATTGGGGGAGGCCTATGTCCAGCATTGGGTTTTTATTGGCTGAAATGCATAAAATTGATGGCCTGCATGAGAAGCAACGCCTACCAATTAACGCTGTTTGACTTGTTAACATTCCTTTCAGTTAGTAGGTTAGGTATCAAATCGACAGTTCATAGTTAGAATTCAATTGAAACTTGAGAAGGTACGATGATACTTTGTCGACAACTCGTGCCTGCCAACTTGAAAGAGAAGGTTTCAAGTTCTAGCGAAATTGATAGCTGATGGTAACAATATCAATCTAAGTAACTAGGTGCTCGATAGGTAAGTACTTAAATCTACCTTTTATGCCAAAATTAATGATTTCATGTCTAAAACTGCTAAGGCCCAGATAGCTATATAAGTAAGTACCTAAGGTGTAAATGTTGTGCTGTGTGTATGTAGATACAGTATTATCATAACAATAGATAAAAAGTACCTACCTACTGATAGGTCTACCAATTATTTGTTCTGTTAAGCGGTTATTATAAGCTTACTAGGCGACAGAGAAGACGTGCTGGCTGCCTAATTGTGAGGATTATCGCAGATCGCTTCCCGAAGACACGCGCGATGGATGTTGGCTGCCACTCCACCAATAGTTTGCTTTGCCATTCCACTGCAGGTAACGTAGCAAGGTGGAGTAAAGATATAAGTACCTATACCTACATAATAATTTACCAATTTATCTATCAACAATGTATCGAAGTTTTAGCACCTAATGAATTAGGTGTAAATAGTAGGTTATGTTAAGTATAATTTAAGCATTTTTATCCTCATTCAAATATGCCTGAGGTAGGCGGGGGTATGCATAGTGCAAATATTATTACCTATTATGAAATGAGTTAGACCAAATGCATTTTAATACCCACGTTGCGATAAAGTTACATGCATAATTGATTCCAATACGACGCAGAACTGCATTTTGTTCGATTATTCAACGTTACAATGGAATGTTTATGACTTGATGCCATTTGTTCCACATCGATTTAATTAACGTTTGAGGCATTCCCAGCCACCGTGGAAAAGGCAGAAATAATAAAATCACTTATGTAAAAAAAGCAAAAGATTTGAAATGATACACGATACAATCTACCATATAGGTACTTAAGCTGACACCGGGTTTCGAAGCATTGTAGCTTGGGTGATGTTGTTGGGTAGGTATATAAGATTGTATTTGTAGGCGTATAAAGATTGGCGATATCTATAGAATTAACCTCTTTATAAATAGTAAAGATCTAAGCATTAATAAATCCTACAACACGCCACAAAATTACTTTTAATTTTCACTTATTGATGTTTACGACTCGCTAATCAAAGAGAGTAGGTACCTAACTTCCTTTGATGTTAAGACGTTATCGACTCCAACAGCTAGGCGTTATATTATATGGGTATTGTAATCCAAGCTTCCGCCCACGGGAACTAAGGTAGAACTTGGTCGTCCGTGCCATTAAGCCGATACTTCACTTAGGAACGAACATTACGTTACATCAAGAAGTTCCGACATGTTTTCTCATTTAATGATAATATCTTGTCACGTATAAGTTTAAGAGGCTTGATTGTCAATTTTCCAGGATTACTTATTACCAACAACGTGTCTAGGTGGAGAAGCTCTTCTGAGGTAGAAGTACTATTAACGTGACCATTAGACCATGATGTAGCGCAGAGTAAAAACATAAGTAGATATGAAATAGTCGTGACAACGAATAAAGTAAATGTATGAAATTGAAAGTGATATGGGTAGGTAAGTCAAAGTGGTAAGCGCCACTTTTCATCATCGAAGTTATTAGAACAACTAACAACGCACGCTATATAATTATTAAGTCTAAAACAGTAGTCACTAATTCTAGGTGCTGACTTAATTAAAGGTTCTAAAAACTTTATAACGAATTGTAAAATAGACCAGTGATCATGGGTATGTATTTTATGTATTACTTAACCTTAGCGGGCTTGACACTATTAATTCGTTATTTCTCTTTAACGTCGTAAGGCCCATAAGCCTTTTAAAAGGCATAAAACAATTGATTTTCCATTGTGTCTGCTGTCTGGGAGTTACGACGTTATACATATTTGCATACTTACTATGAAAGTGAAACCTTTAAAAAATACTTTATTTGCATGGTAAAAAAGTCTACTTAATATTGTAGAAAAATCAAATCGCAGAAATTTGCTGAAAAGCTTCAATCAGCATAAGGCGGTAAGTATATACGCAGTAGGCAGCAATAAGGCAAACATTGGCGACAAATAACACGCCATGTTACGGCCCGTACGAGTATATTTAGAAAGTTATTATTTCCTGTAGCCATCGTAATGATCCTCCGCCCGCGCTGGCTGTACGGCGGAATGCTTTGTAATGTTTATTAAAAAATAGCTTTCCGCCCTGACGACTGGCGCGGATGCGTTCACGTACTTATTCATGCCCTTCAACCGGATTATATCCAGGTAAAGCTGTCACCTAGGCAACGGGCCGCTTTCCATGGAATAGGAGCTTCTTTATAGAGCTCAGTGTAGGTAGAACCTACGCCTTCTTAACAGGAGTTGCGTAGGTTGGAATATAAGCATCGAAATAGAAGCTAAGATTTCGATTTTTAAATCATCCTACTTATTTCTACCATTTTATACTTGCTGGGATGTGAGGATAACATCGCAAGATGACCTGCTCGTAGGTAACGGATTGTTTCTGGAACGAGAATCATGATTATTAAATTACATAAATTCACACACATCTCATACCTGACTCCGTACTAAGTACTTAGCTCAAGCACTTGCGTTACAGATATCAGACAACAGAGGATCACAAATATAATACTTCAATACATGTATGATGTATAACACCCAGACACTGAACAAGCACAGTGATCATCACACGAATGTTTGTCCGGGGTGGAGATCGAACCCACGACCTTTGGCGTATGAGGCAGGGTCACTACCAAATGTGCCATCCGGCCAGTCAAATCACAGCTGATTAATTTAGTTGTTCTGGTTCGCCTGTTAAAGAGTTTCGAAGGTCCGTTGGCAGTCGCTTCATTGTAATTACCAGACTCACCAAATCATGGTCTAAGTGCCAACCGGGCTCCAAAGAAATGGCATGCTAATATGGTGACGATCCATCAGGCAGCTTCTACTAATACCTACATATAGTCAGTTATGTGCCAATACTTCCTATCTAACAAATTAATTAATTTCAGAAATCGCGCTTAATTTACATAATAAAAGTATTTTTTACGAAAAAGCTATGTTAAATGGTATGTAGTGGCACTTCACCGTCGAACATACACACAAGTTATTTAGTGAATATACACGTTTAGCCAATGGAAGCATGTTGAAAACTGCTAAGACAACGAACACAGTTGTTGTAGGTATTCTGGTTAAGCATTGTTTCAGAAAATTAAATGGATAGGAAAATACGCTTGGAAACCTTAATCAGAATCATAATTGGAATCGTTGAGGGTTTTGAGTTCGTACTTGTATACTTAGACAGATACGTCATTCTTCATTTGATTAATTTTGCATGCACAAGCACGGCTACACTTCAAGGGCGAGTTTAAAATTACTTACTCAACTCGATTTGGTTCATATACGAATCTTTCGACGAAGCTTTTCAGTTTGTTGTTTCGTGATGTAGTTGAATGAATATCGCCGCGTAGCCAGAGCTGTGATAGGCATGGTCACATCTCGGGTGACACCTGAGAAAAACGATCTCGGGTGGACGGTCGTTCGTAGCTAGGTGAGTAAGAAGGATGCTGCTAAGTGGAGGACCCTGTGATATTGGTGAGCGGGGCGGGGTTGGCAGGGCGGGCGGGGAAGCGCGCGGGGGGCGGGAGCGGAGCCGCGCAGGGCGGCGGGTGGCACGTAACAAGTGAAGCGGCCCCGGGAGCAACAGTCTGCCGCAGCCCGGCCACGCGGCCTCACACATCACAACAAGTGTCGTGCCCCGGTCCGGACCGTGAACACCGCGTAAGTAGCGTTTAGCGGCCTTAATTGCTTACCTTGTAGTCCGGGAATGCGTCCGCACGCCCCCCGGGTCGCCCGGCCAGCCGCGGCCGCGCCGCCGCCGCAGTCGCCGCCGCCGCCGCACTCCTACCGCGCTCCTCATACCGTCTACACTTTCATGGACACTGGTCTCGATATTAACGTTTACCTGTTGAACGCATGATAAGGCATAAATCAGAAGTCTTTAATGGAAAAACCTCCATCCAAAATATTTTGACACCGTTTTGTATACTGCTGATAACACATTACTGCGTTTATCTTAATTGGATACTTCAGTAATTACTCACTGAAAATAATCTACTGCATGTTTCACATAATGTTCAGGATATCAACGTTCATACTCCATTAGGGTGGGCCTTATTAGGGTGCGACCTCAACAGCTGAACAAACCTTGATTGAACCAATAATGTTAAATTCGCTCGCGTGAGTTTATTTTTAGCTATTTCCAATTCTTTATGATGTCACACGACACGTCATCATTATTCACACGAGAAGCGCCAAAAGCAATTTGTACTTCACTCGATTTCATTTATAATTACGTACCTACTTGTACGGGTAAGGTTTCTTGATGTTCTTTGTTTCTTGCTATGGTTGGATTGTAGCACAAAGCCACAAAATGGGATATAAATAAGAGGATCGCTTATAATGAATGTCTACTAACTATGCAATATAGAAATTGTCTGCTACAATGAGTGGTTTGCAGTACTAATGAAGCAAGCTACGTACTAAAGACTGGACCAAAAATCTGCAATACCCATTGTTTTAATTATATTCAGCAGTAGATAATATATTATGGATAGCGTAATTAACCATTCTGAAAGCTTTGTTCGCAGCGAATGTAAAACAATGGGCAAATCATTGAATATAGAGGAATTGTTCCGTAAGCTACTTAACTGTAGGATACTCGCCATTTCTCTTTGTGTGATGTCCAGAGGGACTGCGAACCTTCAGTGATATTCACTTATAATTAAACTATCAATGAAACCAGTGCAAAATCACATTAGGTGTATGTATAATAGAACAGTGTGCGCATGTACCTAGGTATCTTGTTTATAGAGTATAGTAGCTTCACTGTTATTATTATGACTTATTATCAAGGTCACCTACTACCTAGTAGGTACCTATTCTGTCCCCCATATCTCGTGATTTTTGATATGAAAAAATGAAGACCATTTTATAAAAAAACTATCATTTTTCGATTTATCGTTTATCGATAAATATCACAGGCACGAGAATGGGGGCCTGTTGTGTTTTATGATCCATTTTACAGTTTGATACAGCTTAGGTTGGCTTTTTTTACCAGTTCAGAGTAAAGTGTCAAGTAATTTACTAGTCAATTACAGTGGGTTCGGAGAAAATTGGCCCCTGATATTTGTATTGAAAAAAATATTTAAATTAATCTAGTCCGCAGGACTAGGGGCCAATTTTCTCTGAGCCCACTATAACTGACAAATAAATTACTTGACACCTTACTCGGCGGTGGTGAACGAGGCCCTTATACTTATAATGCAGTAGAGTTTTGGGTAGAGCAGTGTTCTAAGTATTTTTGGATAAAATAATTAACATTATTATGTGTCCTTTTGTTTCATTTGTTTTTTCAAATTTGGGTACCTAGGTACCTGTTTAAATATTTTTTACTTATATTAAGTTCATGTAAAGTTATAATTGTTTACATAGACAAGTTTGTACGATGTGAAAGTGTATTTGCATGTTGTCTACTTAGGTATAGTGCGCTCTCAGAGATAACATTAGTTAATTAAGTACTATCCCTAATTACCTAGTTCCAGTGCGAAAAGGATCTGTTTGGCGGATGGATGACATTGACCGTGGATTGTTGTACATACAGAGGAACCAGGCTGTTTTGACGTGTAAAGAGACTGATGTTGTACTGCAAACTAGACATAGAGAAATGACACTTACTTAAAACCATTTCGCCAAAACGTCTTTATCTTGATGCTGTTAGTAGGTTAGAAACAAATGTCCAATGTAATTTTGAAACTATAACTTTAATACTAATTGATGACACCTAATACCTAATAACCTGCGGAGTGAGTTACCTGTCACGTTTTTCAACACAAGTTAATTTGGACTTAATAGTTTTAAAACCTGCCTATCGTTAACAAGAATCTTCTCAACTGAATTCGTAAAAAGGTAAACTTTTATTAAGTGACTGTGACTTTGACTGAGTGGGGGTGGGTAAATGTTGACTGTCCACTTTTAAATTTAAATTAGGTATACAATTAACATTGGCAAATGACACTCTCACAAAAATTTACAATCCATTTTAATTTAAATATAAAAACTAACTTTAACATTTTATGAGTTTTTCTGCAACTGAGTTAATTAACTCAATCAAGGCGAGCTAGAATACTTGCTTCAACAATTTCGCGTAAAATTTAAGGTGTTTTCTCTAAGTGCAGAATTTGGATTAGCTAACAATCTGCAGAAGTAATTATTCATTTAACAATATTTAAAGGGTGGCTTTCATAAAATTATTATTCAATAAACGATTTAAGGCTGTGCATCGCACAGAAGGGACGCATTTTTATTAATTTAAGATATTTAAATACTAAAATTATATTGAAGTTTAGGTTAACTGAATACTCTAGGAACATAACTTTAAAAAATAGTTAAATATTTTACTCGATTGCACTCCTGAGAGTTCTTGGAAAAATGTCTTAAATTAACCACAGCACATACTTATTAAAATGTATGGCGGACTGCACGATGCACAGCCGAAGCATAGAAGGTTAAATAATATTTTACTGCATTCTAACCTAAAATATATACTTAAAGCTTATTTATACCTACAATATTGGGGCAAAATTCAAAGCATTATTTCTAATTTGGGAGCTTTGGTCTCCTATGTGAAATTTTTGTTGAGGAACGTTTTGAGATGTCAGTGATAAAATTTAGTAGTTTTCTTTAGACTATACAGGGATATTATTACTTTTCACATTTTAAAATAAACAGAAGGATAGAAAACAAGATATGTCGAATACTTGGATTCTACTGAGAGAAGATTTTGTAGTTGTAGATAATACCTACTTACTTCTAGCTTAATTGTCTGTAATATATCACACAATACTGCGTCAACGAACTAAGAGTAGGATAAAAACTGGTTTATTTGTAGTTAACCCTTAACGTTTGATCAGTTTTCGATATAAACTGGATATTAACCGTGATAACATCTTTAATTAATTCATGAGGTTAACGTTTAAAGATTTATTTTACGGTAATGTGAAATAACATCATAATTTACACAGCATTTTTTGCTTGTTTTCTTGGTAAAATGTAAATTTTCATTTTGTTGGAACATTGTTAATATTCAGTTGTTTAACTTTTTCATCATGCTTACATTTTATAAGCAAGTTACGTCAGTGAAAAACGTGAGGTGCGTTCGTAATTTGGCAAGCCAGGAATCCTGAAAATTTAAGTTTTTTAATCATAATTATGTAAAATTTCCTTAGACATTCAACTTATTCTGATGAAAGAAAAAGAAGCCGAATGTAGGTCATATAAACGAAGCTAATCGTTCTATTATGTAATTATCTACATTTTATGTATTTATCCCGTTTCTTTACCACAACTTAAAAATATTTATTGCACAACTTTAGAAGTAAGCTTTTACTTATGCTTGATACATTATTATATTAAAATATTTACGTTAAAAACAGTTTGATTGAACCAATTTTTGAAAAAAAAAACTTTATATAAAAAAATGCAAGATTCTAATTATATATATGTTCTAGGCTATATAAGGCTCATGTTGTACTTACTTACTAACCTAATACGAGCACTAGGTACCTTAATCATCATCATCATCATTAGGCTGTATTTCAACCCCACTGCAGGGTAGGCTTTCTCCTGTGCTCGCTATTTTAACGGTCTTGTGCCATTCAGGTCTTTCTCACCACTTTGTACCTATATGTCATCTGCTCATCTTGTCAATGGGCGTTCTCTGCTTCTTTCACCTTGACGTGTACCTACTATCCATTAAATTTTACCTCGAAAAAAGTTAGCCAATAACTCAGTAGGTAATTAAAATCGAGTCAGAAAAGTGCCCCATCATCCTTTACGAGTGGCGTAAAGGTAGCCATCCCGAAGCCGTGTCAGTCCGGGCCGGCCCAGTAAAAAAGTAATTGTTCTCTTCCAGTTTTCGTTTAGGCCGTAACCTGCTGGAGCATATTGCTAATGCCCATCCGGGCCGGCAATAAAAAGATAAAGGCACGGCTCGCGACGAACGGGGACAATAAAGAAGGCTTATCGTTACAAGGGGCTGTACTCCACCTGAAACGCTCCTTGTACACGCCAGATCTAATTGCGGGGCTATCTGAACTTTACACAGTGATTGTTTCGACAGTCGCCGAGTTACCTACAGACGAGGGTGCGCCATTATTTTGTTCGAGATAAAGGCGTCTCTGAGTTACGCGCGCTGAGATACGCCTTTGACTTTGAGATTGCGCTATGCAACTGTCGACGATTAAATCTATACGATTTATAAAGCGGCAACTTCTATATACATTGGCAATGACTAATAGGTGAACTGGAAATACAAAACACTTGCGCGATATAATGGATTCCCAGCGCCACCTATTGATTCAGTTTGGAACTAATGTCCCGAAGTGAAGTGAGGGCGGGCCATTTGGTATATAGAGGTACGCATTACCCAGGTATGCAGTTTGCTGTGATTACAACTAATGTTTGATTCTCTCTGGAAGGGTCGGCCGCCCATTTTACTCGGTGGCAGGACAGAGAATTAAACGTGACAGAGGATTCAATAAATGTAGCTATGCAATGGCCCAACCATTATCAATGTTGCTACGAGTATACTTACCTATTCGGGAATCGGATTCGTAGGACGAACAATCTAAAATTTAAGTTGTTATTGCCACGTCTACGTTCGTTATATAAAAACTGCATTGTAAAATCCAATATCCGTCCATGTTCATTTTAATTGGTTGCCAGTTAATAATTTATAACGGTTCGGTTGGGCACAAACAATGCTTGTTATTGTATGTTGTCTCTTTCACTGCACGGACTGTTTTCCTATAGGTACCTCTCGCTTTCGAGCCTGTTCCAAAATTATGTTTTGGAGAGGGAAATGAGCTTTTAACGATTCATTTGCTGGCTATCTTTAATGTTCTTTTATTATTATGAGGGATGGATTTTTATCGCTCTAAATATGCCGTTTAGTATCAAGCCTTTGTAGTAACCGACCTCTTAAATTTAAAGGATCCTACGTAGAAGTAAATACCTACTGTAGATACCTACCCATTGCCCAGTCACGATGTTACTTTATCGACCGCCTGTTGTACTAAGGTATCGGTTAGAAAAGTAAATTACAAAGGCAGACAAAGAAAATGATGTAGCTGAACGTGGAAAAACTTTATAGTGAAGGAAGAAACCTCTAACCATCGAATCTCGAAGTAAGTTCGTAAGTTAAATGAATGCTGCGCGTAAATACGTACCAGTAGCAACTCCGACGGCCGCTACAAACTTGTTAACGAAATTAAAAATAAACTTACAACACAAACAGCTAGTGCCCATTGTTGTTTGCGAACATTAGTTTGTATTTTGGACACTCTGTAATAAATCATGATGCAAACTTTGTATCTAGTGGATAGCTATTTAGGTAATAGGTACTAACCAGCTAAGCTAAATAGGTATAGTTACGACACGTAGCTACACGTACGTAGTTACCACCTACTGCTTCGGTGGCGCAGCGGATAGTGGGTCGTATTTTAAAGCGACAGCTGTGCTCAGGGTCCCAGGATCGATCCCAAGGTCACGGCAAAAAAATGTAACCATAAGTTTTTCTGTTGAGAAATTCACAGGGTCAGGCAGAAGTCTGGAAGTTGGCGGTCTTGTACCTCCGTGCCTCGAAAAGCACGTTATGCCGTTAGTCCTGCGCCTGATCCTTCTTCGGTCATGTCACAGTCTGATGACTCATCGTAATATTAGGGTAAGGCACATAGAGTGCACTTATGTATGCGCACATTCCTTGAGCATTATAATATGCTAGTGGCCCGCCCTCACTTCGTTTCACGACTGAACTTACACCACTATCGATAGATGGAGTTGGGATTTGATTACATCACGCATGTGTTTTGTGTTTTCGGTTTACATATAAGCTTGACGTTGACTATGAGATTAACTTCTTTATAAATAGTAGGTATAGATTAGAAGAAGAAGATTATTCTATGTGCCTATGTGGCTGATCGTTAAGATCGACTGCCGTAGCCGGAATCAGTTGGAGGTATTATTAATGTACCCAATTATGAACCAGATATTAACCTAAATCATTTTGTAATAATTGACAACATTAGTTGTGTATAGGCATTAGAGCGTAAAGGTCCAAAAATAGGAATATTGCGGTATCTAATTCGATATGCCATTTGCGGCACAGAATATCATTGTTTGCGTCATTAGTATTGGTTCTGATACTTACTATACTGCTGACTGCTAACACATCGGTAGTATCCTCGTGCAACTAATGAAATGTAATTGTGGGAGAGCCACGCTTCGGCATGAATGGGCCGGCTCGACCGGAGTGATACCACTGCCTCACATAAAACCGGCGTGAAGCAGCCCCTGTGCTGTGTTTCGCCGAGTGAGTGAAGGGTACCGGAGGCCCATCCGGGGAGAGGAAGGGATTAAAGGTTGGCAGCGCACGTGTAACTCCACTGGTGTTGCAAGTGTCCATGGGCGGCGGCAATTGCTTACCATCAGGTGATCCACCTGCTCGTTTGCTACCTATCACATTAAAAAAAAACTATTATTGTTTAGGTCTTAATGCAAAATGTGAAAAAAAATTTGCTTGCCCTCATTTTCACGTTACAATTTCACACAATTTTATTAAAATGTTGATTAAAATATCTCAATTTCTCGTCTCCCATGTCAATGGGAAAGCGTACCTCTAGCGGAAGCAAAGCCACGGGTAAATTATCAGTCGTTTTATACAGCCTGATGAAAAAACCAATACAAACTTGTTACGTTTTCAACATTTGAATGGATCAAGCTCGGCATATTTGTGGAGCTCTCAGCGACATTCTTTCGATAACATTGGCATTACATGCTCCTGCTGTATCTTTTTCTCGGGAAACCTGGGAATCTCGAGAATAAATGGTTACGAGCACGCCTCCCCGTTCCCGGATATATCCCGGACTCGGGAGCTCCGAGACTAGATGATCAGCGAATTTTTATCTCTTCAATCCGAATGGAAAACTGTATTGCTACGTTACCTCCGCTCAGATAGAAATTCTCTCTGTACATTTTCTTGACAACTTGACCTTAATTTAGTAGTCGCTAGTTCCTAAAAGTAAAAGAACATCTGCGACTGCGAAAGATTCTGTAGATATCTATTTTAACATTCAGTAGTCACTTTTTTTCTGTTTGATATTATATTTTCTTTGACTTAATGTATAAAAAAAAAACTAGGTACCTAACTATTAATAAACGTTTTTAACGGTATTCTAGATTATAGGTATACATATTTCTTATGCCTTAAACATTGTTATTGCATCATTTAAGTGGCAAGATGATAAGTATTAATCTTTGTACCTAACTGCGTATCAATACGTAGACAAAGCTATTAATTTTTGGTGGTAGGTACTTTTCTGCACAATAAAGTACATACATTGAATAACAAATACCCTATTATTAAAAAGTACATAACTATTTATCATCGTGACATGACCCACTTTGCCGATGACGTCGTATTCTAAAGCGGCCAACTACGCAACTATTTGCGATACCAGTCGATTAATTCTTTGAGAAACAATAACTTGAACAAAGACAGCTTGATACAAGCTCATTCAGAGTCTCCGGGGAACCGTTAGTTTCTAAGAAAGTAGCTGATAAGTACCTACATCTGGTGGGGTAATAGTTGTAATGGTACTAGGTGTAACGAATAGTATTGCTTAAAGGTAATAATCAATACATATAAAATGCTTTATCCTGACGGATGGAATAATCCGCTGATTGTAGAGATGTGAAACTTGGAGGGTTCACTCATACTATGACGTATGCATCCTATAAGAAAGTTTTTTATTTATTTTACCCCTAAGGGGATGAAATAGGGAGCTAAAGTTTCTATGAGACTACGTAATTCCTTGATCCAATTTGCTACAAATTTTGCATAAACATTATTTAAGAGAATTTATGGAAGTTGCATTTTAGATATTATTTCATGCATCCATTCTCTAACGGTATACTTAAACATTTTTTAGGAGTAATTCCTTTTGAAGTTGATATTTCTACCTAGATAGTGTTTTTTAATTTAAATAGGTAATATACCTTTTAGTTTCACACAATATAAGGTCACTCAATTTAGTTGGCTTTTTGCCTTGATTTGTACTTTGAGTGATTTAATAAACTTAAGTTTTTTTTATTGTGGTAGGTATCCCAATTGATATAAAAAAATCGACGGCTGTTCAGTCGAGGATTTATATTCTACAATATTGCATAAAGTCCCAGAGTTTAGCATGCAAATCAGTTCTTCAACTAAGCTGTAGGTGCCCATTCTGAGAACTTTTGCATTTCTTTCCTGCATTGCACGAAGTTCATTAAGAAAAAAGGCCGTAAGCTTGTATATTTTATTATTTTTTTAGAACTCGAGGCATAAATATTTCCTTTTGAGTCTACATTACGTTACGTTTCTTTACGGTAGACCTACGGCAAAAACTTCTTCTTCAGATAACTTTTATAAATAATATTTATTTTTCGAATCGTTATACATAAGAAACGAAGTAATTTCGATCTTAATGATTAATTAATACCTATTTAAATTAAGAGTATAATTACTAATGATGAGATACCATTCTCTAACAAGCCAGCGACACATCAGCGATATCTCATTAGCACAAACATCTCAAAGTATTGTGCCCACGCTAGGATTACGCCATTACGAAGCACCTTCGATGACGTATCGTATCGTACTATTAATTACAATACGCATACACTACGATCCCGCAGATTTTCATAGACGGCATTGATCACTTACCATCAAGTGACTCTCTTGCTCGTTTGTCATTGCGGCCTTTTTTATTAGCAACCGATCGCTAATTTATAAATAACTCCTCAACATTAATTTAGATTAATCACATCCAAAAAACACGCAGAATCAAGCAGTGTGATCTTAGATTACGCAGAAAATTTGAAGTACTTACCTACCTACAACGCTTCCCTGTCTCATAACTTTTGACTTTCGTGCTAAATAAGCGTTGTCGCACCAGTGTGGCATCCTAAATCTATGGTCACACTGTAGCCCACTTTGACGTCAGTTGTTTATATTTGGATCCTAGGTATAAACCACGTTATTCGCGGTGGGTGTGGTCGCTGTATATCGAACATTTGACGTCATATGCACCTGCCTACGTACTCGTATGCGCTGGCAATCGTAGCCCGCGCTCGCTCCAGTGCGGTCAACGTGAACATTAGTAGGTAGTAGGTTCATATTATCACTTACCACCTTGAGTGAGATTGTAGCCAAATGTCTGGCTATACTAAAAAAAAGTAATTACGGAGGTTTGGGGTCCGATTTGCGGTTGAGCCAATTTAGAAAACTATTTTTTTAATTGACTCTGGTCTGGATGTGCTGGGTGATTCTCCCGCCTGAGAGAGCCTCCCGCTCTAGGTTGAGACTAGCTGATCGTGTGAATTATATGGCGCATTTATTTTTAGTTACTAGCTAGTGGGCTGCCCTCACTTCGTTTTGGGACATTTGTTTCAAAATAAAGCAATAGATTGCGCTGGGCGTCGATTACTTCGCGCAAGTGTTTCGCTTTCACAATTTAGGTACATATAAGCCTTCTTGTCCGTCAATAGAATTTACTCTTTATAAATAGTATAGAAGATAAGTAGTATAGGTTAAATCCACCAGTGTGATTAAAGCAAGCTCTGTATTATTGAAGCATATCATAGGCACAGGTAGGTACAGGTACTCTACAATATTTCTGGGCTCACATGCCTATTGATCGCCTCGGGTCGGGATTAAGGTTCCTTATAACGTTTATCGGGATTTACCTTTTGGGTTATTCTGGTCAAAATTAGGTGAATATCGTGCGTTAATTTTACTGGTAATGAGCTTTCATGTTTCACGTTATATTGCTTAAACAAAAATACTGCGGTATTTGCATGGATAGAAACAGGGAAGAGGGATTTGTTGTGTATTTGTAATTTTTGCGCAAAAACCACCTTTGAATATTAAGATTCTAGAAAAAGAAATATGGACTAACTCTTTGTAGATAAGCTTTAGGGAGAAAGGTACCTTATCCGAGTACTTTATTTAGGAAACTTGTTTATAACATGATTCTAAATAAACCTGCAAACTCTGTCGATGAATAATAAATGAGTTTCTCAGTACTAAGTTTGTTTCCTAGATCATGTCAAGATTATATCCTTTGTTAACATTGAATAAGCCCTCCAATATTCCTAAAACGGTAGGATGGACGGTTCAAAAGTACCAATTTCTATTCTATTAAATAACATGGTAAAGAATTCTTTGTTGAACCTCAAAAATCTTTTTTTACTGCGATAAAAAGGGTTTTATCGGTGTTGGGTCAGCAAAGTGTATGTAAATGAGAGCGCGCCGGGTTCGCGATAGAAATAAAGGGGAGCAGGCGTCTTGGGCCATATAACTCATGTGTGTTTTATAGAACCGCGGCGACGGTGGCGCGCGCACTGTGTACCTACCTACCCGACGTTTAATTTAATTGTTACAAGTCAAAAAGCCTCGGAACACAGCTCGTAAGCTAGTATGTTTACACAGTAACATTGTTTGCTCAGTGTAAACGAAAGGATGACAAAAATAATAACATAACTGGTCACTAAAAGCAAAAGACGACCATAACTTATATATGAAAATTGCGTAATAGACAGAAAACAGTGTTGAGCATATCCGTAAAATGTATTACATTTCATCCTCGCACTATCCGACAAGGAAACTTTGTGTGTTTTGCCTTTGTCAGAGGTTTTTTACTAATCATTACGGTCCGACCGACCCCACTTTGTTTCCGAGCACCGGGAACAAGACCCTGGGTTGATTTTCGGCCGAGACCTAGATTGAGCTCTCGGCTCGGTCTTATTAATCAAGTTAAGGTTGTTTAATACCTACAAACAAATTATAAATTTACTCTCTCTCTCTCTGATATTTGGTCAGTCAAAGGCTTATACGGCAGCATAATGTTTTATTCTTATGTAACTTTGCCTTTGTTCAGGCCCTAATGCCCAATAAGCCATGTATGAAACACGGACACATGAGCACAGCGTTCTTTGTATTTTAGAGGCCTTTTTACAAAAGCTAGCTCAACTGACGTAATAAAAGGAGGGTAAGTAGGTATACCTACCCACTTAGGTACTTGGGAGTCCCTTGTTAACGTGTTCTATGTATATTGGCGAATTCTATGACGCCGTCGCTAAGGTGTTGCGCCCAACGCCCAAGCGTGGAAGGTTCCGGGGTCGATGATGATGGGGGGCATTCGGCTCGTTACAACGTAATACCCACATTTTTTTTCTATTTTTGTATGAAAATCTTAAAGCGGTTTACAAAATACATCTCATACCAATTTTACGAGTAACAATAAGTTCTTATCCATACTAATATTATAAATGCGAAAGTAACTCTGTCTGTCTGTCTGTCTGTCTGTCTGTCTGTCTGTCTGTCTGTCTGTCTGTTACTCTTTCACGGCAAAACTACTGAACGGATTTAAATGAAATTTGGTATACAGATGATCTAGACCCTGAGAAAGGACATAGGGTACTATTATTGCAAAAGGGGGTTGTAAGGGGTTAAAAGGGGGGTAAAAAGTTACTTTTCCACGCGGACGAAGTCGCGGGCGGCCGCTAGTATTCTATATTTCCGACAAAAGTGTCTGTGGCATAGGGACGACCATATAGACATAACGAATCTTCTGGGTTCCGTTTTTTGCCCCGTACCTACCTTGGAGGACACGTTATAGCACGTCAGTCCCGTCCCGTCACATTATTATTGGTAGGTCATCAGAGGCCCATGACACAGGACATAAAGGTCCACGTAAATATGAAAATTTACAAAATAAAACCTGACAAACTTTTCTAAAACGTTGATTCTAACATTATTCCCAAAATCCCAATCGTTTTCGAGTTACCAGTTCGGGAGAAGTGAAAATTGAACCTATTCAGCAGCCGACTTACCGGCTTAGATACTATAGTTAGTGATATTGACCGTTCAAAATTAAGTTATGAGCCGAAATTCGACACTTGTTTCTTAGAATAAATGTGATAGACAAGGAATCATTTATAAATAAATGTTCATCTCTACCTATAAAATGCTTTGTCCTGACTGATTGTGATGGATCAACGCACAGGTCGCACAGCCTAGTATACCGCTCATTGTACAGTGTGTTCGTTGTATTACTATTAGACTTATTACCACTTATTACCAAATGTCGTCGAATGTTAGCCTTGTTTTAAAACTGATGCTGATGCTGTCACTTTTATTTACCTTTATGAAAGTGACAGAATAATTTTTAAACCATGACTAATTTTAGTCCGTTAAATTTCTACGCAAAAGAAATCGCGATTAAAAGTTTACATTAGGCTTAAGACTTAAAATATGCGTGAAATTATAGAGGTACTCTAACTCCAAGTGTTATTTTATTAGGGCAATATTTTTTTTGTTTCTAAATACGCAAGTCAAATGTTGAAAAACAATTTTTTTCTTACTTTTATCATAGCTTATTTTAAAAGGAACAATGTATAAGAGGGTAGGTATACGAGAATAATAAAAAATGACGGTCCCTGGACACCAATTACGAAGTAACAAACTCTGAGAGTTTCGCGGAACTCGGAGAACGTAGCAATGGAGACCCGCCCTTCTTGTTATACCTACGTAATTAATATTAATCGATATACAATAATACTGTTAAATTAATTATTGAGAAAAAAATACTATAAGGGGTTTCGAAACTTATCTGTCTGGAAAAAAAGGGTTATTAATGCTATCATACAGGTTATCGATAGATAAATCTATATTATTTATAAAGAGATAACTTCTATAGACAACGACAAGGCTTATACGTAAACCGAAAACACGAAACGCTTGCGCGATGTAATTGGACATAGCGCCATCTATTGGTTCATTTCTGAATTACGGTCCCGAAGCGAAGTGAGGGCGGGCCACTAGTAACTCTATACAACATCTCATACATTGACCTAACTCCATACTAAATAGCTTAAGCATTTGTGTAACAGATATCAGACAACAGAGGTAACACAAATAGATACTAAAATACATTAAATTACACCCAAACACTGAACAATCATAAGTGTTCATCACACGAATATTTGTCCAGGGGATCAAACCCACGACCTTTAGTGTATGAGGCAGGGTCACTAACTAATGCGCTATCCGGCCAGTCATGAAAAATATTTTTAAACTATAGAGTTTACATATTTGGAAGTAGGTAAGGAAAAATGTACTGATAGTAATTCATAGCACAGAATAGTTGTAGATGGTATCAGTTATCTTGAAACCAATATCCAATCTATCTTTTCTTCAGAATAAATTAAGTCGAAGGGCTAAACTGAAGTCTCGACGAATTACCCCAAAGCGTGGCTCTGACAGTCGTATATTCAAAGAGCACTGTGCTCCTGGGATTTCTAAATCAGTAGCTGATCCCGGACACGGGGGACGAAGAATGAAGTGCCTCTAGCGATAAAATGAAAAAGTAAAGTATCAGCCTATAGACCTCCATCATAGATATCAAGTCTGCTACTTTGATGGTGTTAAGCTTAATCACCGCGCTTGCCTAATGCGGATTGGTGATCACAAACCCGAGCTATGTTCGAAATAATCGAAACACACTTTTGCTCGACCCGCGAATCGAGCCCGGGATCCCGAGATCACGGCCTAGTTAAACTTAAACCATTAGACCAACGGGGCGTTGGTGTAAAAAAAAAGATAAAAGAAAAAAAAATGTGCTGGAAAATATGCAAATGAATGAGTGCCAATCCACATAATAAATAAAAATCCTCATAAAATATTCTTAAATTACAAAAAATATCTGCCTGACATAGCTTGGAAAGCCTTTTTCTATTTTGAGGACATCGGCTCACAAAAAAGTCAGTTTTTAGTCTCTGAAGTGATAAATAATATTCTTAACGGGAGACTTGCCTTACCGTACAAGCTTCGAGCAGCTGTACGTGCGCTACGGTGCTACGCTTGTAGACTACGGCGCTACGATTGTTGGCTACGGCGTAGTATAAAAGCTCGCTAAATTGGTAATAATCGTTTTTTAATCTCACGTGCTGCATTATTTGGCTAATTTACAAAACGACTGAATTTATTTAAAAAAAGTGTGTTCTTGTTCTTAGAATTTGTGTCCGTGATATATAAAAAGTAGGTATCATTCTGTAGCCCGTTTTAGGGTTCCGTACCTAAAGTGTAAAAACAGGACCCTATTACTAACACTCCATTACGTATGTCGTATTTGTCACTTGTATCTCATGAATCGTGATATAATATATACCGTTCGAAATTTTCACACATGATGTCTTTCTGTTGCCGCTTTAATAAACATAACAAATATTTTAGTAGGGCTCCCGGAGCCCGGCTCGTATACAACAAACGTGATTCTATAGCTTTTTTGTATATATGATGGAACCCTTCGTGTACGAGTCTGATAAGCATTAGGTAGGTTATTATTTTATTTGACCATTTCAATGATGACCACCAACCAACCAAAATGATGACGACCAAGCAATATAGGTATTTACTTTGACTTAAAATTATGACGGGAAACAATTTATAAATTGTCGACTGAATGTCTAGTGTATGGTGTATTGGGGAACATTTACATCCCTTCAGCCACTTCTTTTATCAGTAATGGCCCCCCTTACTTCGCTTAGGGACCGTAATTCAGAAATGAACCAATAGATGGCGCTGTGCTCAATTACAACACGCAAGCGTTTCGTGTTTTCGGTTTACCTATAAGCCTTGTCGTTGTCTATAGAAGTTATCTCTTTATAAATAGTATAGATTATTAACAACATTTGATGTTGTGACTTTTTAAATATTCGCATAAAATAATTAACTTTTCAGTTTCACACAATGCTGAGTTATATCTTAACATCGTGACTCGTTCTTGTGTATGAGAAGTCGAAAAAAAAATTCGACAAATTTTCAAAAGTCGTAAAACAAGTGTTGTTCAGAATGGTTGGCAGAAGTTCACAGATACACCCTGTATGTAATCTGCAATTGGACTTCAGTTCTATCAAACATTTGTTCATTACACCGACAAAAGGGAGATAATTAGAATATTCCAATCCATTAAACGCGCATGTCATTATACTAGTTCTGAATTGGGAAGCGAGTGCTGCAGGGAGCGATACGATCGGTATGATGGCCGAGGTATCGATTTATCGGGACGTAGTGTATTTGTAAGCATTGGACGTATCGTATGCGAAGAGGCAATATCGGCGAGAGCAGCTGTTGCCTCGTAACCGGCTAACTGTCGCTTTTGCCTTCGCCCATTTTATGTACATTATTTATTATTATTGTTACATGTCGTAGCCTCTTTCCTGCAAGTAGGGGACGGATGCAAAGCGGCTTAAATGTAGAAGTGAAAACGGTTTTTTGCATAAGAAATGCGCCAGACAGAGCACATCACTCATCTGGAATTTAAAACTAGGGCATTGTCGGTACTGTAAGCAAACCGCGGCTATAACTAAGGCCGTAAAGTCTTTTGTAAACCTAGATCCGTGTCAATTTAAATATTCATTTTCTTTCCTTCCAGATTTGATTAGTATATATTAACTCTGTAACAACTCTGTTAAGGGCCCCATTTACAGTACGATTCATCGTTAACGATCCATTGCGTCACTTTAGAGCGATCGTAACGATGATTCGAGTGTATATTGGTTCGTTCGGTTACGATTAACGTTTTGATTTTGTTTCTCTTTTACGCATGTTAGTGAAATGGGAAAGAAGGATGCGATCAATCGGTTACGATATCATAACCTAACTTTACAGATGTAGTGCCTTGATTAATGTTACTATAGATTTTTATTCAGCAGGTGCTTAGTATTCATTATTGAGGTACGAAAAAAACATTTTCATCAGCGAAATCCGAGCATTTCTATTAAATAAAGGAACAAAGAGAATAAATCCCAAATATTATGGTGCAAATGTGCAATGTATTCGGGCGTTTATATTAAAAATCCACGAAATCTAGTTTATTTTCAATTGTTATGTGATGAACAGGTAATTTCGAAATTGAAATTGCGTCGGTCATAGCAAATAGCATGAATTCCGTCTGTTTATGTTCCGAAATGAAAGGATGAAAGGTTCACGTGGTGACGGATGGACGGGGCGGGCCGAATCACTTACGAAAGTAATGGGGTAGTCAACCCTTCGCAAGTAGGTACGAGTAAGCTCTTGCCTGACCTCAGCGCCTTCAAGTTTCGTCACTCACTAACTTCAACATTTTGAAGTTAACAGTTTGTACGTAGGGCATTACTGGGAACTGCTAATCCAGAATTTGTAGATTGACAGGTCTTGTTAAATTTGAGACACTTAATTCCTAGCGGAGTTTAGATTAACTCACACCAAGCTGATCGTGATCGCAGTCGAAGTTTAAATTCGAATGTTCGCTTCGGGAACATCACGCCTTTGTGTCGTGCTGGCATGTCAAATGCAAATGAATAAAAATATAAAATAAAAAATTGTACCTTCAATCTATACAAATAAGTAGTGTGTATTGTGAAAATGTCTACTATTTCAAATGTGAACTGATTTGAAAGTATTTCTACAGGTTTAGGGAGTCGTACCTATAGGATATCTACTTTATAGAATACAGTTGCAATTGGAAACCCACCTTGATATAGATAACAGGTTATTATTCTAGCGGAAATCCGCAATGGTGCTCATTATTCAACGCTTTAAATAGTACTTTACAGGCTGATATTTTAATGAGCTACAGGGGAAATGTAGTTAATTAAACAATTAATTAACCTACAATTAATTAATCAACATTTAATTATGTTCACATACTTACACACTGTTGTCATACAAAGCTACCACGTAACTACGAGGATAAGTAGGTACAGGAGAGGAATATAATTTAAAACAGTAGGTAGTCCTAATATCTACTATCATTTTATATTTTCTGTTAGGGAATTGATTGAAATTTGTAAAGCTCCAGACGTCGTCTTTCTTGTCATCAGAAATTGCTCAACGTATTGACTAAAATTTTCCTAAGGCACTATAGTATTTAATATGTTATAGATTATATGGGCTGCTGGAATTCCACATCAGGAGGCGGTCGAGACTGTCAAGAAAAAAGTTACCTATGTCATTTTTCATGGTTTAATCATTGTACCAAATTCATTTAAATCGGTTCAGTAATTTTGGCGTGAAAGTCGGACAGACAGACAGAGTTCCTTTCGCATTTAGAATATTAGTATTGTTATGCAAATAATATTTTTTTGAATGGAAAAGCGGCTATCGTGTTGAGTGCTCAGGTGCAGAAGGCCCGGGTTTGATTCTCAGTCGGGTAAATTACGGTAATTAACTTTTCTAAATTGACTTCAGGGTCAGCTCCTACTCATACAGGGAACGCCCAAGTTTGAGAATTTTGATGAGTATTGTCTCGCGCATTATTTATTTATTAGATTACTTTCCCCAATTCCTCCCTCTACTCCACGAAAGCGATTGTTGCTTAGCTACGTCAAAAACAACAGACGCGCGTATCCTCAAACGTGTGTACCCCAGGTGTGTCTCCTGAAGCACATAAACAAAGCGAATCAGGTCATCGGCTGCACGCAACGGACAAACAATCGCTATCGGCGATGCGATGCGGGCGATACGTTTAGCGAATGAAACGAATCGGATGCACACACTGCTGGCCTTGTCAAGCGGATTGACGCAGATTGTTTGTCAGATTTATTTGTGTCATGATGATGTACAGTCGCCTGCAATAAAACGTAAACACTATAAGGTTCATATTTGAATGAGGTTGTTTACTTATTTGTGCACGTGAGTGCTGGGAGGAAGAGGCTGCTGAGCGGCCCGAGTGGAAGGACTTTAGTGAAGACTTTGAGGCACAGCGGCGGATCTTGACTCTAAGCGTGATGGGTTGATTGATAGACCGGCCACCTACGTCTATAAGTTATAAATATGTCGATGGTGTTCTCACTTGCCCACAGTGTGCAAGAATCATCGCGGAAAAGATTGGGTACGTAAGCCACATGCGAGCTCTCCAACGACAACTGGCCAGGAGTTAAAGCAGTCGCCATGGTCGAAATCGGCCGGACCACACCATCACATCAGTGCACGTCACTGTGCAGTCGAACCAAACTCAAATCCAAAATATTTATTGCTTTTATTTATGTAAAATAAGATGTAATAAATAATTTTCCGGCACATCTTCATTGTACTCATAAATGTAGTATGGTTTTCTTCTCTGTCATGCATGTTGCACTTATTACGTTTTAGATATTTTTGTTAAACATTAGTGAACTAAGTAGACACTATGTAGTACGTCGTAGGTATAAGCTGCATAGGTTCTACTATCATTTAAGTAATATTTAGTTAAGTTCACGTTCATTCAGTATTAAATAAAAATGTGTCATTGAAAGTAAGGTAAGTACTGCATTTAAAAAATATTTAGTCGATGTAGACTTTTTGGAACTTTTGAACTTGTTTACACTGAAACTCATTAATTTGTACTTCATTACACTTGTTGATTTAATCTGATGCGTAAGATAAATCAATGTAATTGCTTTCCGGCCTTATAACTAAGATCAAAGAGAGATACCGAGGCCGAAACCAAATTCAACCTGATTCCTGTGTATTCGGGATACTTCGCTTTAATGGTTTGAAAATTAATGTAAAATTTGTAATGTAAATAAAATCATTATGATAACATGCACTGATATATTGAAAATGTGTAGGTAGGTAGATAAAATTATACCTACATGGTCGTTTTTATAATTCTTTTTTTCATTTCAAAATCATTTACAAATCATCATCATTCACATCGCAGCAGCATTTATTCTTGAACAATTTGACATTAAGAGCTTTACTTACATATAGGTATGTGTTGTCAATCATTTTTTTTATCAATGATCAATAATTTATTTTATTTTGATCAATTATCAGTAATTTATATTTTGCGTACACTATAGGTCGTATTTACAATAATAGTAGGTTTAACATGCAGTTCCTCTATATACCTACCGCCACTAGGCATACAAAGAAATACATATTACAATTACATTCACATATATAAATTTCATTAAATTAAAATCGTCATTTGACTAAGATTGCAATGCCAAATTTATAGTATAGGTATTGTCTGGTATTTCGAGATGGTTAAAAATTGTATATATAATGGTGTGTTAATGCAGGGTAACCCACAATAAACCACTCGTGAGATATTCTATTTACCATATCCTTTGATTTATAGATAATTTTCCGGTCGTATAATAATTTACATTTTACGTTACCAACCGCAGTAAAGCTGTCAGCCAATAATTTATGTGCCTTTCACCCCTACACGCGGCCTGCGTATAAACATCTTGAAGGCAAATTAAGAAGTCGTCGACAGATATATTGAATATTCTTTATTGCATAGGAAACAAAATATGATAGGTAATAAAGATTATAGATAAATTCATACGATGATACGATTTGGCACTTGTGTTACCTCAGACAACAGAGATCAACAAACACAAATGAAAAACATTACAATAGAGGAAACAACCATATGATTTTTGATGGTAAAATTTTACAGGTATTTACTAAATCAAGTGTGTTTAGGCCAAAAAAGGACTACGAAAAAATGAGCCAATTTATTGTTAAGAGGATACAATGCTTGATGCTCTTTTGCTCTGTTTTCTTTCGTTATTATTCCGATGTTCGCTGTTGAATAAAGAACTGCACTTTTTACGCTTGTCAAAACACGACTGTGAAAGGGTTGGAAATTAAAAATAAAAGAAGTACCTTCGTTGGTGAATTGACGGCGAGCGCGCCGCCATTCAGCGGAAAGCTCGGAAGTGATTCGCGTGGCGCTATCAATCTATTTAGAAGTCGCAGAGCTCCTTTAACAGATTACGACTGATGTCGACTAATTGGCCGATCCACTCGACTATCCAATAACAAATGTTTTCTCCATCGCTTTATTTGATTAGTTCCTGTGCTCACGGTATCGGCCGCGTATCGAGTACAAAAATAAACAACTGTCACTGTAACTTTCCTATGAAAGCAATTTGTATTATTCTACCTTGTGTTCATATGTTACTTTGATATCGTTATTTGTCTAACATCACCAATATTTTTTGTGAACATATTCCCTTACCTTTTAACATAAAGTACACACTCGGTTGGTAAGTCGACGTTTATTATGTTGACTAAGTACATAAGCTACCAGTATTTTACCTAATCGTTTTATATAACATACTTTGTTTTTGTAGAAAGTTACTAATGGAATATACAAGTTACTTGCTTAAATGATATTAAATACAATTGCTATAGGTACATGATGGCCTTTAGAAACATGAAATTACAAAGAGTAAACTTGATTAATGTAAATAATCACAAAGAAACGGATTAGTCTGACGAAACTTTCAAGATTGTTTCGACAACTCGTTGAATAATTTTAGATGTTTTTCGAAGTTCGGTAAAGTTTTATTAAAGTGAAACAAAAGTGTTTGGTCGCGGAGCATGGCGGCCGCGCGTCCTGTCAAACAGAACCGTCGAATCGCCGCCGAGCGAAATGAAATTTCATTTCCTCCTACTTTCCTCTTTAATAAAATCTTTGCCAATGCTTCAAACTTAAGTGCAATTTTTGTGTTTACGATTCGGCAGGTTGTGTTGCGGCTATCCAGTTGGGTAACAATAGAGGACATTAAAACTGATTGTCTTTTTTTATTCCACATTAAACGCCCCGGCTGTAAAAAAATGGATAACTTTTTTTTCATTTAAATACAGGTACCTACCACTGAATAATAATTAGTAAAGTACCAGCCTAAATACTGTCTCACTGCAGAGCAAAAGCCTCCATTGTAGAAATCAAATCATCGCTGCATGATGGGATTAATTAACCTCAATCACCACGCTTGCCTAATGTGGATTGGTGATCACAAACCCGAGCTATGTTTGAAAAATTCGAAATATACGAGAACACGGCCCGGTACTTAAATCATAAGACCAGTGGAGCGTTGGTTAAGTAAGGGCATTAATTAGAGTGTAGTAATAAGTATATTATTTAATATACCGCAGTTTTCTAATTACAACTCTTTCAACGAGGACACCTTGAACTCCACTAAGTGTAGGTAATGTGGCTTTTTTATACATAAACCATGAAAAAAAGTTAGTGGACAAACTGTGTCAAAATCTTGAAATGATAAAACATCAGTCAGGCGGATTTGTGGTCTTACACGGTAACCATCAATCCGCATTAGGCAAGCGTGTGATTAAGCCTAATCCCATCATAGGTAGTAGCGATGACTTGATTTCTAGTAAAAAAATTCAGACAATCGGATTTGCGGTCTTACACGGTAAGACCGCAAATCCGCTTGTCTGATTTTTTTTTGTAATGTGATTTCTCCGGCTACCTCCGCAGTACCGCGGGACACGCGATAAATGTTATAGCAGTTTCGAAGCGAGTTTACCCAGCGCACACACTATTAGCCCCTTGTCTTTGCTCTGCCGATATCTCTTACCTCTTACATTTCATTATGACTTGTTCAGCCAGAGATAGTACCGGTTACGATTAGGGATTATGTCTGCGTCACAATAGAGTATGAGAGCAGGAATATACAGACAGGCTTTTGTGGCAATTAGATATAGCGATTGTACTCATACAAATAAAGAGGTAGGTAGATCGATTTTATTTATCTAAGAATATAATGTGAGCTGTAAATTAAGAAAAATACGTACCTTGGCAATATTTACCAAGGTACACGTATTTTCTACCTTACTCAGGTATCCTACATTATTTACCTGACACTAACTATACCTATGCTTATCAAGCATAAAAATTAAAGTCTTAAATTGGAACTTATGGTGCATTACAGCAACTTACGAAAATCTTTGAATAATTTTCACCACATTAAAGTTGATTTTTGTTTTCAGGTACGCGTATTGCGTTGTTCCCAAAGACGTATAATTTGGTAAGTATTCTACTATAATTTTTTAAACTAGAAAATGCATTAGATCGATTTTTGATCCTACGACATTCCTATACCTATTATGTAAAATACTTGCGGTATTGAATCATTATTATATTGGTTTGGATAAGTCACAATATAAACTAAGCTTATATTTTTAATCTGGTGATTGTACAGACAGCCACACATCAGGTTACCACGACCGATCAAATTTTCTCAATTGATATTCACCTTATTGTGTCTGACGAGATGACAATTCATTGAAGAAATGTGACACTTTTGTATACTCTGATGTGTACTTCGTACCTAAACAAAACTGAGTAAAAATGCACCTTTTCTCGGTCGCCGTTCTAAGCTATCCATTACGTGGCAAAGCTCCTCGTGTGACGTAATAATGTAAACCAGGCGAAGGAAATGAAACGTTACGATAAACTACGTGTCCGCGAATAAGATTGATAGTGTCATGAATACTTAATAGACCACAGTGTAGACGAAGCTTCGGGCAATGACAATAATGTGCATTGTAAGTGCACTTTATACCTCGTATAGTCTGCCGCAAGAAAGTGTAGTTATGACCTTGAGTACGCAGAAACCAATTTTCATAGAAAGTCTTCTTTTTTACAAAATAACGATCATCTCTATACTTTCGTGCCTCCAGCTATACTACAAAGCTATGAAATGGACTACTGCCTGCGGTATTTTCTGACCGGTACGTTCTGCCAATAGTAAAAAAGAAAATTTTATTTGCGTGAAAAATGGATGGTACATAATAGACATGAACTCATAATATTCCTTTTTTAAAGGTCGGTGGGGCACTTGTGATTCCTCTTCATGTGCGGCGGTAATCGCTTACCATCAGGTGATCTGTCTGCTTGTCTGTTCTCTTTATCATTATCATAAAAAAATCGTAAACTCATTAATTCATCATTTTCAGAGTCATGGTAGATACAAAAATATGCGCCTTCCAAATGGAAAGTATTAGCTTCGAATCCAAAGATACCATTAGCAAGACGTTGAAGTAAAACATCGTGAAGAAACCTACTTACACGTTTCGGAAATAATTCTGAACGTGTAACCATGATCCAATTGGTCTAGTTCTCTTGACTAAGGGATTTGAAGGTAGTCGCTTTATTGTAATTACCAGACATCCCGAATCCTGGGTAATGGCTTCAGCGTACTTCCAGCACCGGGCTCCGAATCAATAGCTTTCGACGCAACATTATGATGAATCTAATCAGTAATCTGAAGTAATTTGTATAAAGCTATAAGTATGTTTTTTTATAAAGGTATATTATGAGTTAATACTATGATGGGATTAATGCGGATTGGTGGTCATAAATCCGAGCTATGTTCGAAAAATTCGAAACATACTTTTGCTCGACCTGGGAATCGAACCCGGGATCCCTAGATTACGGCCCTATACATAAACCATTAGACCATCGGGGCCTTTTTTAAAAGGTATAAGATTAAGTTATAACGATCAAGATGTACAAAATGTTATCAAAGTACATTGTAACGATATATTTTATCTCGTTCCTATTATTTTATCCACAGAAAGGATTATTGTTCAATCTGTTTCTTTTAGTTAACGTTTGCCCAAAAGCAAGCTAAACAAAGATAGCTTGTCCTTTGAACATTATACTCGTAATTGAAAACCTCTTTGAGATTTCATATGTTGCGAAATTCGAAATACCTAAACAGAAAATTTGTTGCGCTAAAGGCGATGTAAGAAAATGGCGTCCATAATGTAACTCTAGTAACCTAATACGTTTATTTTGAGATGTGATTTTGAGCTAGTCATAATCACCATCATCGTCAGTAACTAGATCAGACAATATGCAGAAGCGTTACAATTCTGTTTAATTTTATGTTACCGAGTAATAAATTTTCCTTGAAAACATTTTGAAGAAACCTGCACATTTTGGATAGTATCTAAAATTTGTGATACCCACCAAAGAGTAAATCATATACTGATGCCAACCATTACTGAGTTAACGATGCTAAACGTAATTAAGTTGGCCTGGTTCCTCTGCTACGAAGGTCAGATGGCAGTCGCTTCATTGTAATTACCAGATTCACCAAATCCTTAATCATGGTCCAAGCGTATCAAACCATGCCTCCAATACGACCGCTTTGTACGCCACCGGGAACAACACTCTGATGACGTAATAAGATTCTATCTGTTGTAGAATCAGACTAAAATACGTATCTAGTCCTATATTTTTTTAATTTTAGAATCACATTGCACATTATTTTATAAATTTTTGGCATAGGTATTTTCTGAATTAGCATCGACATGGTGTCTCAAAATTTAAGGATAAACCGGCGACGTAGGATAAACATGGTCATGATTACTTCAGGAAAAATAAGAAAGAAAAATTCCGCAAAGGTTATTAAATTACAAAAAAATATGAAATTCTTTAAAAATTTACAGTATTTTAAATAACCCCACCACATATTTTTCAGTATCGGCAAGCTAATTATTATAATTCATAATAATCCTTAAAACTCCAGAATGAAAAGTTGCGAACTACATTTTGATGCGAACGGCCATAAGGTCCCGAAATATAAACTAGTCGCAAAAATATATGCGCCCCATTTTATGAAACACTGTACATACTTACTTAAGTATAACTTAACTAAATGTACCATTTGTAACTGTGGTGTAAAAGCCAATGCAAATAAAGATATTATTAATTTGATTTACATCAAAAACGTGGGTATTTATATTGTGGCTAAATAAAGAGGAGTCGATTTCCAGTCTATGAAAGAAATCAAAACAATGATTTCCTTTAATTAAATTGTTAGAATGAAGCGAACAAGGACGACGGCAATTAATAGCAAACAAGTAGGTATCTATGAGGAAAAATGAGGCTGATTTTTTCTACCAAATTGGAAATTTGAGACACAATTTTCCTGCTCCGCATTGATTGATGATTAAGTATACATCACTGGTGCGTTACCGAAGGCCTCCAAAAGCCGCTCTGGAAATTTACCTTCGATTTTTATGTGAAAACATCCACTTTATTTAGTACTCGTTACGAAAGCTGTTTAGGAAGGCAAAAAAGTGAACGGAATTCGCCGCCGTTTGTCGCTTTTTCCTCTTATAGACGTTTAATCTGCTCAATCTGGCATTAGAGTCGCAAGTTGGGCCATTCCTTCGTAATTTATGTTGGCTCAGGCCTGGGCTTACCGGGCCTAGTGTGACCCGACTCGGTATATTTATACCCACCTTTATGAGTGTTGGTGTGTACACACCATCTAAAACGCATTCTTTACTTACTTATTATGACACTATTCGTTGCTTCTATTTTGTCTAGGGCGTAGGCTGATTTTATATTCTCATTTAATATGATTTACTTATCTGCAGGCATTCGTTTATTTTATTGCTGATTGCTCTTGTCAATTCGTTTATTCAGTTGCATCTCTACTCTTGTACTATCTACATACCTCTATTTATCATGAAGCATTATACCTAGGTATTAAAATTATCTGGTTCCCTATTTGTATTATTTTGAAATACTCGTAATGTCACTGTACAAAATGCTGATAAACCTAATTTTACAAATTTTCTAACGGTTTTTGTTAATGATAAAAACAAATGGTATCATTATTCATTCATTTCATTATCAGGTATCTGAGACCTTTTAGACAAAATCATCCTATCAAAATTTATAGGTAATAAACCACGTAAAAAGGTTAAATCTACCAAAGAAAAGGAAATAAGTTTTACCTCACCTTTTCACGTATGATACAATGTGTCGAGTCACCGGTGCCCGACTCGTCAAGGTGAGTCCGTATGATCAATTTCATCGACGAATCGACTATAATAAAACATTTTTCCCTAATGTTCACAAAGCGGCCATTTATTTTTGCTAGAGAAGAGTCTCGTGTGTTTATTTATTTATTATTTTTATACTAGAGGCGGCAAACGAGCAAGCGGGTCACCTGCTAGTAAGTAATCACCGCTGCCCATGAACATCTGCGAGATCAGAGAGGTCGCTGATGCGTTGCCAGCCTTTTAAGAAGGTTTTTTTTATTTAGCAAATTCTTGTGATGTAAAGGACTTTCAAATAATATATAAGAGTGGTTTGTTTGACAGCTTAAAAAGTACCTAAACAATAAGTTGACAATAACATATTATTCAAAACGCCTATTTAATTTTTAGTTGCACTAAGATTTACCAAATAAAACATTAAAATTGCAAATAGTTTAAGAGTAGTGAGTAATATAATTAATAGTTTCTTATTCCAATTTGGTGGTAGTTTTTTTACGTGATAGGTAGATCGAGATTGCCGCCGCTCATAGACATCTGCATCACCAGTAAAAACTATATGAGCGGCTCTGCGTGAATATCGGTTGCTTTATTCCATTCATTTGATATGTAGTACATAAGCAGCATCGTTACATTGCTCTGCAATCGGCATTGATTTTAGTAAAAATATGAATAGATACTTTGAGCCCGGTTGTATCGGCAGTCGATACCTAAGTCCCTAGGCATGTTGTTGTCGAGTCAGGTCGGATGTGGAGGCGCCACGTTAGGAACGTCTTCAATCGCTGCATTCGAAACGAGGTCTACAAAAGAGAAAATTGCTTTTAAGAAATTTGTATTTAGAGCGTTTCGTTCATCAAATCCCATTAAAACTTTTTCCATTAAACATTTTACTTTTGGTAAAGATGCTTTCATCTAACATTAAAGTTAATAATGGTATACGATAACAATTTACTGCTAAATTATATTATTGCTGAAAATTAAGTATTTCTATCTTACACTACTTTAGTCCGAAATACTACTATTATATTTATTATGAGCCAGTACTGTTCCACTGCAGGGCAAAAGTATTACCCACCCGCTTTCCACCATTTTCAATCAAGAGCCACGGTAGTCTATTCTTTTAAATAGGCGTAATATTCGTCCTTCCATCGTTTTCCAGACCTGCCGCGTTGTCTCTTGTTTGTTTTGGTTACCACTCTATTGTAATCTTTGCTCAAAGATTATTCGGATGTGGCAGACATGGCTAGCCCAATTCCATTCCCATTAATATTGGAAAATTAAAATATTAATATGCAAAGGCAGCCTTTATAAGGAGGACCGACGACGCGGTTAAGATCACGTGAATCCCTGAGTCGCCCGCATTCAAAGGATTCTAAAGGGACTCTGATCAGTTTTGAAAACTTTGGGGGAAGCTTAAATCAAGCAGTAGATAGGCGTTTCTTGGCTGAAATTGTGTATAGCCACAAACTAAGGCTTTCTTTTGTAACCAGAACCTACCAAGGTATTGCATATACGTACAGCCACACATGAAGGTAAACAAAACTGTCAAATTTCTTCAATCGACACTCATCTTACTGTCATACACATTAGGTTGAATATCAATTGAGGAAATTTGACAGGTTGTGGTAACCTGATGTGTGGCTGACTGTACCTAGACTCGCCACAAATATCCTAAGGAATCGGGTCAATGTATAAAATACGACGTGTTATTAATATTAAAAAAATGTTTATATGTGAATTAGGTAATTATTACATTTTACTGTAATAAAGAATCATATATGTATATATTTTTTATTAATAATAATTTGTTAAGGCGAGAATTTAATGCATGACTTTTTCGCCTCAACTGGCGCTCAAACCACTGCGCTAAACTAAAACTGCATCCATTACTATACATTTTCGTTACTTTGAACTCTTGTTTCCTTACTCAAGGTAGATGTACTGTACCCGTATTGTGTGCAAACTTTTGACCAAATAGTAATAGATGATAAAGATATTTTGGCAGAAGTTGCATCATTATATACACGTATTCTGCTCATGATTCTGAACAACTTTTTCACACGACTCGTACCTAAGTTGAAAGCTAACAGCATGACCCCACGGTTTCACCGCAGCCGAGTATCTAACCGAGATGAGAGTTTATCATTCATACAGGGGCGTATTTTTGTTTGAGAGCGGAATTGTTCCGCGATCTCCTATTTAACTTTTTCCATTAAAGCTTTTTATTTTCAGAAAAAATGTTTTATCCTTTTTTACATCCAGGTAAATGTGTACCTGCCTAGAGTTTACGTAATATTTGAATGTAAATCGTATACAGACGTGTTTTTATTCACAGGTATAATATATACATTTTATGTAACGATTACTTTATGTAATGAATGTTAAGGGCAACATACATTATAAGAAAAAATACTTGTTTTAGAGATTTATGATCTACATACAAAGATTCCTGAGCGTGCTTGACTCGCATTGCCCCTGTCTTTTAGTTATAAAACACTGTTAAGAATTTTATATCTCTACGATAAATTTTTGATAACCAACCAAATGGCGAACCATTAATTTGTAAATTAAAGTACCATCACGGGATAAAATTAAAAAAAAAACAATCGTATATGATAAAATAAGTGTATTTTTGTGACGTAATTAAAAATTGTCGCGCCGCTGACCTCACCATTTGCGACGCTTTTTATGTCGCAATCATGGACGCACAAAATGCCTGCCATTCCCTGCCAACAAAATAAATAAGTTAGCTTAATTCAACTCTCATTTAGAGAAGAGAAGTTTTGAATTTTTATTTCATGCGAGGTATTATAAATCTGTTGAGTGCTCCATAGAAATTATTTGAGTGTTTTTGAAAGGTTTAGAGGTACACTATTCACCTAGTACAAATGACTTATAACTACTTATTTGTAACAAAAATATTAAGCAGACAGACGTTTTTATTGACTGAGCCCTTGTTAAATCCTTACCTTACTATTAAAATCAAGGAATGGTTGACTCAAGTGCGCATGTATTTTTGAGTAAGTAGTTACATACCTACCTACCGTTATACAGCTGAAAGGGTAACAATCACCGACATCTCTACTCTCTGCACCCTTTAAATCTGGGGGTTTCCTAATCCCTATCCAACCACCTACAGGTAGTTAACCCGTGGGTTTAGCAACGTCGGTCGCGCCGGGTAGAGTAACACTAAGTGGGTTTTGCTTTGTAGATTAACCACAGCTTCGACGCAAAATAAAAGCGAATCCTTCTTCTAAAAAACGGAAAGTTAGTCGTGGTGTAAAAATGATCTGTCAGTTTTAAAGTCACAAATGAAAGTGTTATGAGCAGTTTTAAGACAAAACTAACTTTAGACTATGTTTTGGGGAATATGTTTAAGAAAACGAAGGATATTTACACACTAGATTGGACCATTTATTTAAGGACAGCCGCACATTTTTTTTAGATTTTGTTGAGTAGAAGAAGCTTTTTAATGAAGTTTTTCATTGAGACTTGATAAATAATGCTTTTTATAATTTATCTATATCTTCTATACTATTTACAAAGAGATAACTTCTATAGACAACGACAAGGCTTATACGAATTACGGTCCCGAAGCGAAGTGAGGGCGGGCCACTAGTATTCTATATAAGTAAGTCGGAAATTGTGTCATAATGTTAATAGCTCGATGATGGTACTAGAGGTTAATAATTCAGCTAAGCGTATCCACTAAAGCAACAAAGCATAAAAGGACAGCAAAGAAAGCGTAACGTGGAGGGTGTTTTATAGCTTCACAGTAATGTGCTTACTCAGTATCTAAATGAACAAGAAGCGCAGAACTACTTATCTTCCGGCGTGTCCTCTCACTCGGGGTCATGGCGGTCATTTGTAACTTGTCTTTATTGAGTTTACCGAGTTCTGTTATCAGTGCTACCCAAAAAAAACTAAGTGCGTGTCCGTCCACGCGCAATGCAAATTTTCCGTCCTTATCCATGGTGGATGTCTCTATCTTTATGCTAAACGTGGGTCGAAATGGTTAAAATTCTATTAAAATATCAAATATCAACCTTTCTACAATCCTTGAGTAAGTAACTATCTTTATTCTCACGAAGATTTTTTTCTTTTTAATGTCTAATTATCACAGTAAATAAAAATGGCGGCACTACCGCACCGGACCTGCAGTCTTGACCAATAGTTAAAAAATATATTTTTTATAGTATAGACGACAAATGAGCAGCGGATAACCTGATGATAGATAAGTAATCGCTGCCCATAAACATCTACAAGATCAGAAAGATCCATTGTCATAGGTATTTTAGTCATGCTCTCATAAATATCCGATACCGTATTTACAAGTTTATACAAGTGCCGTCCGTTTGTTGAAGGTAGGTACAGCCTACTAGCATAGCATAGCATTTGATTTTAGATTCAGGTCTTCTACTTCTTGTGACATTAACATTATAAGGCCAGCTTTTATGTAATTTATGCTTTTGTATTGATCAAATGTATTCAACATGAATTGGTTCTTTTTTCTACTGACAATATTAATTTGAGAGCATGTTGTTTTGTTTGCTATCGCTTCAGTAAAGTAACTTATACCTCAGTTATACAACAACGTATGTCTATGAAACTTGAAGTTATCCTATATATTATCCTAATACCTATAACAATAGGTATTAGTAGACAGTACATTTAAATGAATTTGGTATGATCTAATAAAAAAAAATTTTTTTCGAATGCATTTAACTATAGATATTTATGAATATGCTTAAGCTAATTCGTATTGTTATTTAAAAAAAAAGTACCAAACCATTGATAGAGTTTTAAATCGTTATAAAAGTGACCTTTATGTGAGCTATAAATGTTCAGCCTGAAACAGAATTGAGATATAAAATGCATATTCGCATGGATGTCGAGGAAGTTGAAATTCTGGCTATATTCAGCAAAATATCGAGAGTGAAATACTGAGGCACTGACAGATATTGAGTGTACACACGTATGCGAAATATAGAATAGTGAGTTTAAAATCACGTAGAATGAGTAAGTTAATTCAAATTGTACAAACTAGACGATTCCTAAAATACCTGTGAATATACTGATCTATATCTTCTATATCTATACTATTTCTAAAGAAGTTAATCTCATATTCCATGCCATGGCTTATAGGTTAACCGAAAACACGAAACACTAGTGCGATACAATCAACGCCTAGCGCCATCTATTGGTAGACAGTGGAACTACTCTCCTGAAACGAAGTGAGGGCGGGCCACTAGTGTTATTAATAAAACCTTACTGAAAGTAATGTCGTGTGAGTAGGTACTAAATGTCACTTCATGATATAATCTGCGTCCTCCTACGCAGGTGTAAATGTACGTTTTAATGAAGATCTCACAAAATATAAGTAGGTACTTATATCTAATTAAAAGCGTGTTTGCTACATGAACAAATTAAGCTATTAGTTGAGTAACCGCAGTTAGGTACTGCGGGTACAATATCTTTCCGCGTTATGATATTTTTTCTTCAAAACCGGGCAGATCCCCTTTCAGATCAAATTATAAACTGTTAACATTGTCAGCGATGTGTAATAATTTAGCGATACATGTTATCATGTAGCCCTCAGGCACTGATAACGTGTCGTCGTAAATTACGGGTCGGGCTCTTTCGGCCTCGTAATTAAATAGGACGTGATGAATTAGTAGTATGACTAGGTAACTTAATCATTGTCGATCCGAACTGCGACGTGTCCTCTGCGAGGAGTAGAGAGCGGCGGGGTGGCGCTAGTTTGTACTAATTACTAAAGTGTGTGCGGTCTCACCAAGAATGCCTTTACTTATACTCAAAAAGTAGAGAAATTGAAAATATAATTTTAAGCTGTATCTTATCATGTCACTAGACCATTTCTTTACTTTAAAAAGGGTTACTGTACTAAGTGATGATTTTAATAAAACATTTATCAAACAATTAATTACTATGATGATAAGATTTAACGTAGTATCTGAAACAAGTTTAGTGTGATCTTCTTTTACGAGGCGCATTAATGTAAGCGGTTCAAAAAAAGAGTTTGGGCTCGTCCGGTATTTGAACCCGGGACCTCTCGCACCCTAAGCGAAAATCATACCCCTAGACCAACGAGCCGATACGTCTCAATTTAAAAAAGTACAACGCTTGCTTTTACGTATTTTTTTTTGGTGAAAGGTGACCTAAAACATGTGTATGGGCGTTGCCACATAACAGTGCCACCAGGCTGTTATGGCGACAGAGTTGTAATCAATTATGTAGGTAGTGAGCTGATATTGTAAACTTTAATTTGCTCAATTGACAGGACAATGCCATCTTCATAGTTCCTCATAGATTCACCATGTTCGTTTCCGGCTGCAGTCTAGCAAAGATACTATTAGTGTTAGAAAGATAAGATTATCACGTTAATGATTGTGCTATTTTATTTTTGTAGAACACGTATGATCAAATAATAAAGTGTTTCCCAATTATAAAGCCATTCATTGTCAGCCGGTTTTTCAGCTTAATTAAAAGTTTCATATAATGGACGGTTCTGATTGGACAACTTTCTGTATCATGAAATGAATCTCCATTAGCATTCGAATTTTAAAATTAATGCGAAATCAGTTTACTCACATTTCAAACCAAGCGATTAAAATAAGCACATCATCATATCGATAAATACTTATGTTAGAACTTTATAACAACAACAATTCAACGCTCGCTTACTTAGCTAGTTACGTAGTCGCTTAAGTAGTAGTTAATTGACTAGTGAACAGTAGTAAATTTTGGCAACAATTAGGTATTACTAAAAGCGACCGACCGGATAAAACGTATAAAATTGCGGTTTTGCAAAGTAATCAGTTATTGTTTTTTTATTTTAAAAAGCTAGCATACCAAGGTGCAAGATGATGAAGATGTTCTCATATTTTAAAATCTGTCCATTGAGCAGTATAGAGTTATTGATTTTGTTGAGCTTGTGTGTTATAATATTATATTTATTATTACTAATATTGTAAAGAACATTATGGAAGGTGCCAAAATGCATGTAGGTACCTACTTATCTAATTTACGTTCGATTTTAAAATGCTCATGAAGCAGTGCTATGCGAAATCCAGGAAGATATTCATTGCCAACACCTATATCTCTTGCGAGACCAAGCCTTTGAAAGGGTTTCGAAGATATCACCTGGTTGAATAAACTCACACTGGTATGCTTTACTTACTTAATTACTTGAAAGGGATCATTCTTGGTATAAACTATAGCAAGCATGTTTCATGGCATGGTAATGTAAATACATTGAACTTCGTTGGACATAATAAAATAATGCCAAACGTTTACACTAAAATTAACTAAATACTTACCAATTCATAAGCCTTGGATTTCATCAGCTTTCGTATTCCAACACAACAAATTTAATCTTCCTGAACTTTTCCCAGGATATCCGTGATCCAACACAATTATTAGGGTATTAAACAAAAAAAAAGTTTAATTAATTCCAATCATATCGTTTTTCTAATATATTTCCCACTATTCAAAGTGACTTAAAACTCCCCAGTACACTTTGCTTAATATCTACCTATCATCCAATGAGATTCTTAATTAATTTCCATCAGGAAATTAAAGTTACTCAAGTTTTTTTAATATCCAAAGTTTTTTAAATGTAATATTGATAGTTGAAAACGGATGGGTACGAGTATTCAATTAAACTTGCTCCGTGATTTGACTAAGGTATTTTTTTTTACATTATGATTTTAACTTTAATATAGGTGCATATAAGTATCACACTAATGTGCGTGAAATCGTGAATACGTATCACAAACTACATGCAAAAGTTTTTTTCAGTATACCTAGTGCAGCAGTTTAAATATAGGAAAATCCCCGTTGACTATTTATTTATTTATTTAAACTTTATTGCACAAAATTTTTAACAATAGGCGAACTTAATGCCCATTGCCAAAATTCTCTACCATTCTTTTAGGGGCAGGGGACTATCGTCTATTCTGTTTTTGTAGGTACCGAGCAGTAATGTACCTACTTCCTTAGGTACGTATAAGTATCACACACGTGCGTGAAATCGTGAATATCTTAAGCAAACTACATGCTCGTACCTACCTATTAAGTTCCTTTTTAATACAAGGTGAATTTTTAATCACCATCTAAATTTTTAAACTCGACTCAGAATCTGTAAGTGTAGGTAAGTACAACTCTCTCCAAAAAACATTAGTCGTAATACGACAAAAAAATTTGAACTTCCTACTTACTAATATCGATCGCGTGATCAGTCTGATTTGCATGAAAAGTAAAAAAAAAAGACATTATTCGACCCATGTTTCTTACTACGAGAAATCTGTTCACTTACAGATTCTAAGTCAATCTTAAAAATTTGGATGGTGATTAAAAATTCACCTTGTATAGTGCAGCAGTTTAAACATAGAAAATCCCCGTTGATTATCGTCCATTCTATCTCTTTAAGTTTCTTTTTAATGCCTTCATCAATGATATTTCAAGCTGCTTTCAATATTCTACACCCTTCATGTATGCTGATGACCTAAAGTTAGTTAAGGTTTGTGAATCAGTAGATGACATAAAACAGCTTCAGGATGACATTGACCGAATGGAGGAGTGGTGCCGAGGGAATCGCATGGAGCTTAACACAAAAAAATGCTTCCACATGAAATTTAGTAGACGGATCAATACCGTGAGCTCTACTTACAATATAAATGGGGCCCCAATTGAAAAAACGGAGGAATTCAGAGATTTAGGAGTGGTGTTCGACAAAAAACTAACTTTTGTCCCTCATATGGAGAATGTTACAAAACGAGCGTACAGAATGTTAGGATTCGTAATTCGTAATGCTAAAGTGTTCAAGGACCATAATGTTAAGATCATGCTATACAATAGTCTAGTGCGAAGCATAATCGAATATTGTAGTGTAGTATGGAGGCCACATTTCGCAACACACTCGTTAAGATTGGAAAGATTGCAAAAAAAGTTTGTATCTAGTCTTGCATACAGTACGGGCATTGGCAGTAAAATTCGAGCCTACGACAAACGATTATGCTACTACAATATAATTTCACTCGAAAACCGCAGAATTCTTTTGGATCTTTCATTTCTTTTCAAAATTTTTCATAATAAAATACATTCCCCCTTACTTCTACGAAAATTTACTCTTCGCGTTCCTCGTAAAAATCCCCGTAAGCCCGTAACTCCGCTGTGTCCTCCTCTTCGTAGAACGGTGTTAGGTGCCAATTCACCTGTCCCTAGGCTTTGCAAACTACTCAATGGTTATAGCGATCTGATTGATATTCACGCCGATTCATTTGCGAAACTTAGGCAAATTTTGTGTGGGACCTGGGTCACGATGTAGATTGTAGTGATTGTTTTTATTGTTATTTTTTTTCTCTTTTTATTGTATAACTTTAAAATAGTTTTAGTCTATTAATGGTTTTAGACCTGTTTTGGTATAAACCTTAGATGAGTCCTTTTCTTTTGCATGCGGTGTTTACCTTAAAAGATTGTTGCGCTTAGTTGGTAAGATGTAATGTTATATTTTTATTTCTAGTTTCAGTGTAACAAACGCTGGTAAACCTTAATAAATAAATAAATAAGTACCGAGCAGTAATGGGGTTATTAATGTAAATGAGACCTAGGCGTCTGGTGGGTGTCAGCCCTAGGCCGGCGCGGGCCGGGGCGGGCGCGGGCAGATATCGGCCAAGCTAACTCGGTCAGGGTCGCGCCTTACCATATAATATTGCGCCCCGTCACCCTACCTGTTTGTCTTGCATAAATGCAAATTGCAAAGGACCTGGCGTGTTGTGACCTTTTAGAAGCAATATTTACCATTATTTTCACGCAAATAGGTCTTAATTAAGTACGTTGAACACGGGTTCACTACTAACCAGTGGTGGGACAAAGGCTGGGTAATGTTTATGAGCTGACTGGGAAATCTCCTATTTTACCTCTAGTTCGGTCATTCATTACCTTTACCCCTATTTATTTAACATACTTTGCCCATAATCACACGTTTGTTTACACGTATTTTAGACCAATTACGAGCAAGTGTTATACTGAATGGAATATATAATGTAGTACCTTTTTGAGAAACTGTCTAAATGCGAACTTCGACTAGGTATATCTAGGTTTGTTAAATTACGATCCCGTTCCAACAAAGTAGCGCAGGAAATGAAATTTCTGGTGTTCATGTTCATTTGCTAAGTCAAAGGCTTCGACGAGTACAACCGTTCACAGCGTTCCATTTAACGGTAAAAAGGAACTGAGACGCTTCCATCCTTTCAACGCGACTTCTTTCACGCTTTGCGTTGATGTACATACCTGTGAATGTGTATGTATATTCACATTGCATGTGTACGGTGTTCCAATTTATGTAGTCTACTTACGGGTTTCACAGAAATTGCAACTCTGGGTGAACGCTCTCTTAATGACATTTTATTATAGACTAGAGCCGCGTTGTGTCATTAATGTGATTGTTTTGTGTTCGTGTAAATAACGCCCCTGTTTGCTCGTTCAATATGCATGAAGAATTGGAACTTTTATGACTAGGCTGCGCGAAATGTCCGAAAAAATTAACAACATCAAAAGATAAAAAAACATTTTTACAATGCTGGCCAGTCCGAAAACATTCAAAGATTGCCGTTAGAATATAAATAAATAAAGTGCGTAACCGATATTAAATATTCAAATGGGAGTTATTCTAAACGGGGCAGGGCCAGAGGCAACCATTACTGGCCCGAGGTGGCACTTGCGAGAGTCATCTTTTATTTAAACAGCATTTCATTTGACTCCTCACCTAGCGGCAACAATATAAAACAGCTTTAATCATTTTATAATGATGCTTAATTGCGTGAGGGGGACGTAATTAATTAATTACTCCTAATTTTAGCTTATAAACTCTATGGCGTCTTAATTTCTTCTTACGGATGCCATTTTATATTTAATTGTTTTAAATAGATAACCTTCTTAAACGGATATTGTAGATACAAACATAAAGCTACAACTGCACGAATTATTCTTCAGATTCAATGATGAGTTTTTAATATAATTTCGCCAAGTTACTTAGCTTAGGATTCGAAATGACTGGAATCGGCTGAACCGGAGTGATACCACAGCCTCACTGAAAACCGGCGTAAACCTGCTTCACCGAGTGAGTGAGAGCACCGGAGGCCTAATTTGGAGAGAAGGGAAGTTTAAAGATTGGCAGCGTATTTGTGGTGTCACGGGTGTCACGGCCGGTGGCAATCGCTTACCATCAGATTGAGATGACCCGTCTCCTCCTTTGCTATCACATAACGTGAATTTATTTCATTTCCTATCAAAAGCATATGATTTTTATGCCAAGTTGTTGAGTATTCTTCCTCCACTTGTAAGACAATAAAATCTAGGAACTTGGAACATTAGAAAAAAATACGTAACAATATTATATTTCAGCAATTTAAAACTCGCAATCCGTTGCATAGTTGGGTTTTGCTAACCTGAGTCTCGGATGCTTGCATTCCATCCCGAGAATCTTTGCAGCAGGCCAAGTATGCAGGCTTAGCCTAAAGCTGACTGTATTGTGTATAGGGAATTATCATCCCGTGGCATACTCAACCTAGTTTTGCATGAGTTCTGAGTAGATCATCCTTTAGTTACTGAAAGATTTTCGCATGGCATTAGACCAATTACAAAGCATTCTCTAGTTTCTTCTGATCAGAAACCGAGGCCATGATCTTATTTTTTTTAAATTACCTAAGACTTGTCTTTTATTGTACTTGTTAAGATTAGCTGTTCGATCTAATATAGAGCAGCCCAAGACAATGGGACATCAAGCGAAAGTACCTTCATATATTTCGCTTTATCGACTAATGTAAATGCCTCGACCAATGTAAACGCCCAACTTAGGTAAATGCACAAATAGGTATCTAATTTCAGCAGAACTTATCAAGCAATGCAAATACCCCGGCCAATGTAAACATTCCGAACAATTTAACTGTGCCGACCAATAAATTGTTTGTATTTTCTGTTTGTGTTTGTAAATGCAAATCACCTAACTAATGTAAAGAAAGTAGACATCCATGAATTTACTTCCTGCGATGGACTCCGACACAGTCACAATCCCCTCCCACCGTCACTCCGGAATCCACCACGGATCCTACTAATGTTCCCACGTCCATTAAAAATCCCGGGAAGATGCATATTAACATCATCCTTTCGCTTCAAGTTACACAAAAACTCTACCTAATTCCGACCCCTGCTTATGAGTGTTACAGTCTTACACTACTTCACATTTTGTTAATTCTTCGAGCCAGATTAGAGTATCCCTGCAATGCGTAGTTGTGTGCGGTTTCGCAACTCAGTACGTCCGATCCGAATCAGATAACCTAGCGCGAACTGCTTAAAGAAATCGTAACGTATAATATATCGTAAATTTGTATGAAAAATTTAAGAGCTATCTATCGTACGTAAGCATAACTAATATTGACAGCGCAAACTTTAGAAAGGATATTATCGTAACGTAACATCCACAGATTAAACAACTAACGTTGGAATACATTGCAGGAAATGGTACGATGCGATATGTCGACAAGGGTACTTCGTGCTGAGTACTGGCGTAATCGTAACGTGGCCACGACGATGACGTTACGAATTCTTTAAAATGTTAGTGCTAGCACCTGTCGTGTGATCCGAACTCATGAGCATAAATTACCATAGGAACAGTTCTGCGGCTACTACGGATTATGTTCTCGCGGATTTCGGATCGTATTCGGATCGGGCGTAGTGCGAAACCGCCCTTATGCGGGGGCGCATAACTCTCTGCTGTCGAACAACTGGTTAATAGATGGCGGTCGCGCCGGTGATTTAAACTCCTATTAAACTTTCTTAGCGGCGTTTTCAGAAATTACTTTACGAAAATAACCAAATCTTGCGGAAAATTAGTTACCGGGTAACGTTATCATTTAAAACGTAATCGTAACGTAATTATGAACTTTTTACGTGGATGTACGATAAGTCATATGTCTTTCGTTTTGATTTTGAAATCTTTTTTGAGTGTATCGAAGCCAAGTTCTCAAGTAGGTAACTAGACTATTTTGGCAAATATCGTAATACACATTACCTTCCAATGTTTAAAGTGCTTTAATCATTTATAGGTATCTTATTAATACTTTTTATATGCACAAAATATCCACCGCTTAGACGATTTTTAAAAGAAGGCCTTTTTTAAATCTGAGCTTTTGTCATTTATGTGGTGAACATGACCTGCTTATAAACTTATACTTTGCGATATCAGAGGTCGATCCCTTATTAGATATTTGAATATAAAGGAGTGGAAACTGGTCTCTGGGGAGGGCAGGGTTAACTCGTGGGCCGTGATATATCTCCCGTGCTTAAGTTAAGGCGAGGCAGACATATGGCGGCCAAGGTGATATAAACGGAGTTTCAATATAATTTCTTCAGCAAATATAAAGAGAATGTAACAAAAATTAAATTAAAAATGTTAGTAGGTATTATGGAAGTCCAAATAAAAAAAAACAATTGTTCGTTGACTTCGTTATACCTAGTTATGTGCGTACTTATGTACTTAGGTACGAGTAGGTAAACTATAAAACCTAATTTCCATTTTAAACTAATTGCCGAAATGCTGTCAGTAGTGTTCAGCTGGATTATTTTAATATACATCCAAATTCGCCATTTAACTTGAAGAGGCAAAGCTATGAATCTTAATTTATCTTCAAAGAAAAATTTCATCGCATTTGTTCAGTTTATGCTAATGTGAACAAATCCGAATTTATTTGGCTGTCAACCCCCGCGAAATGGGTGAGAAGCATGGAACATTTTAGACGGAACCGAATCTGAGACCAATTTAATCCTTAACTCAGATCTTAATATTTACATAATGAATTATAAAATGAGTATAACAATAAGTCGGGCTGAGAACTCGATCGCAACCTGATCCCCTGGCCTGAATTCGTAATATGCTTCTTATAAGCAGCTCCGGAGCCAACCCCTTCCGCGGTTTTGAACATCACAAAGAACTTTCTTTGAACTATAATTTAGTAAAGTTCGCAAGTTGTACGCCCACCTCACAAGGTTAAACAAAAACTAGATTTCACTAGAGTTGCCGTCATAAATCTATTACACTCCCACTTATTCATTTATGAGAGAGAGCATTTACGAGTCTGATTGCTCTGTTTGACTTCTAAAGTATCTTTTATTTGTATCGTAGAAGATTCAAGTTGTAGGTGTTAAAACCTTAATTGGTAAAAGTTTTGGATTCAACTGTAAATCATGTTACAGAAACTTCCATTAAATTTAATTGTAGTTGTTTTACTCGCATTAGTGAAATCACACAAATAGACAAAGTGAAAATAAAGCTAAAAGCGTCTCATTTCTTAAATGTCATTAGCAAAAATGTCTCGCAAACTTACAGAATTAAAAGTGTGAATCTCATAAATTCTTGTAAAAAATTTAGCATTGTATTGTATAACGTGTTCGTAGCGGTAGCGGGCGCTCGAAGCGGCGCGTAGCTCTCGTAGCCGAGCACCTGCTCGCACTTACCGCAGATTATGTACCGTGTGCATAAAAACTGATGTCCCCGCTAAGTCTCCGCGATGAGGCGAGACAATGCCTCTTACTCGCCACACGTGAATAACGTGCCGCAGCCGCGAGCCGCGATGCGCCTGAGCGCCACCGCGCTACGGGTCACGGCCATCCTCAGTTTGCAATAAGAAGTTTTGCAAACACGGAAATGTCTTGAATAAGAGAAATGCATAGGAGTAGGCATGTCGTGGATTTATTTAGCATTTCATGTATACATGAAAAAAGTTTCCAGTCTTTAAACAAACATACTACTGGACCGTTGCAAAAAACTTGGGACGCAGGGTCGTTGCGTGAAAGAACACTTAAAGATACTGAAAAAATGTAATAAGAAAACATTACATATTCAGAAGTCTCTATTTCACACGTTTTCACAAGATTATGTCCTATATAAAGCATTATGATAATATGTCACGTACATACCAGAAGGGCATAAAACAGTGGGCGAATAGTCTCTTGGCCGAGGCTGTATTACTTATGGAGTACCCGATAAACATTTTGCAGTGTAACTGCTTTGGAGACTAATATCGTTTATTTTGCCTCGTATTGGGTAAACTCGGCTAAACTTTATTAAGAGTTTCCTTTGAGGGCCCTCGACGTATATCGAACTAAGTTCCCGCTAAGAAATGTGCTACAAATAATATTATCATGTAATATTACTTTTCTGCACGAGCAATGCACGTTTTGTGTTGTGTAGTTGGCAGTACAGTTGCCCCGTAGTTAGGTAGTTACGAGTATCTGTGTATTGCAGCTATTTTTAGGGTTGAGGAAAGTAATATCGTAAAAATTGCACAACGTAAATAAGAATATACTCTTACCTTTTGTATAGATAAGAGCAAAGAGTACGGATCTAGGTAATCCCAGGATTTGCCGGCTATTGCTAAAGGTCTAAATCTTATTATATGCCAGACTGTGTCTTGATGCCTTCAATTTTGGAAATGATTATGTCAGAAGGAAGGCTTTGGTAAAAAAAGAGACTGGTTGTAACACTATATACCTACTTACTGATGTTATTTGTCGGTAAAGTTGTTTATTTATTTTTGCCTAGCACGTTTGATAATGTCCGACCTCACGAGCCTAAAGGGTTGTGACTTCAATTCTCGCCCTGGACAAACATTTGTATGATGAACACTTGTGTTTGCTCAGTGTCTGGATAAACTGTTCATTTGTGGTAGGTACTTTATTGATTCTAGCGCCTACCAATAATACAAGAGCCTAAGTTTTGGAATCACCTTGATGTTCATAATGTTGTCTGATATTCACCTTTATGTAATTTAATTGTGATTACTTGTATTATTGTATTTATATACTTACATTGGCACAATATAAAGGTTTATGGTGATTTTTTTTATAGATGATTGTGAATTTGGAACGTCTCTTTTGGCCACAGAATTAATAATAAACCCAAATGTGTGCCTAGGTTGAATGATGATGGAGATCCCAATCTGGCTGACATTAGCAAACTAGCCTGGTGCTGAAAGATAGGCGATTCGGGTACAATATTACCTCTGTCTGTTTCATCTAGGGGTGATTTCAGAGTCACCCTGGCGGCACGCGCCGTCGGCTAGTGCGTCTCAACAGCGCGCGCATGATCGATGGACTGCGGTGAAAAGAGTTTTAATATCGCAAGTTTCTTTGTAACCTACAGTAGGGGCTGATGTAGAGGCTTTGCCAGCGCTGGCGAACGGCGCGCATCTCAACCGCTTGTACATACCTAGTATCACTACTTACCTAGTGTATGTACCTAAGGCTATCACGTGTGAAAAATCCGCTAGATTACGTAGGCATCCTATTAGACTGAGGTCCAACTTCAAAATCATTGGTTGTTTAGTAATATTTTGGACAACTCACATCAACAATCACCAGTCACCTTATAGATGGACCTCAGTTCTACAGTACGCTATCTATCGCATTTTACACATGCGATGGTCGATGGTCAAACACTTGACTCTAAAATTACCCTAATACCAAAAACACGTTTGTATAAGTAAATTGATTAATTGTTTGTTGAGGTTCCTAACTGGATTGAGAATATAAAAGTCATTGTGGTATTGACAAAAATGATTGCTGTCGTTACTAAGTAGTCACTATTTCATTAGAACAATGAAAATGCCGTTTTTCAATATTTTTGTCTCTATATTCTAATTAGTTTTATGTAACTTCACCCAACATTATGGCAAACAGAATTTCTCTTGAAATTTCTTTAAAAAATATTTAATCATACATTCCGATACATTAAATAGACTCCACTATGATTATGATCTACCTACATCAATAAACAGGAAATTTTAATGAATAAATAATTACCTACGATAAATAAGTGGGAAGGGTTGATGTACAACATTGTATTTTAAAATGAAAACTAAACATGCACGCCCACAAATTAAACGTTGTACTGAATATCCGGTAATTAATCATCACGTATGCAGTGCATACTATCAATCAATACGCTCTCAAAAAGCCTACGCAATTAGGGCAAACTACATACCTACATTAGCCGCAGAAAGGGACACGCAATTGTTTACCGCTCGTATTGACATGGAGGGTACTTACTTAATTTAAGTGATTTGGGCTCTTTGCACGCAGCGCAGGCGTCACAAAGTCGAACCCTTATCTCTAATTCCACGACTTTCTTATTCTTCACTTTTCTTCATACAAACTTAGTTTTTATTGCAAATATGCAGTCGGCACGTACCTCCTGGATCCATAAAGTTTGAATTCTGCTTCCAATTCCACTGGAATAAGTTACTCCATATTGCATGTTACATTGTTATCGGATAGAAAAAGTTCACATGACATATTGATTTTGAGAATAATTTCACATCTACGTTTAGTAATTGGCTCTATATTTGATGGGTGTCGTAAAATTGAAGACGATTGCTTTTATAAATCACAGTAATTATGTTTAATCTTCGTTGATCTTTGTTAGTAACTGTAATATCCGTAATGACGGGTCGTTATACGTATCACGGATTATTGATTCTTTTGAATTAAATTATGAGTTTTCTGAAACAAACCATTCTGTAATTACTAGTATTACGTCCTAACTTACTTCGTTCATAACTAGTGGCCCGCCCTCAATTTGTTTCGGGACCCTGGTTCATTCTGTAGTAGTTCCAAACTGTACCCAATAGATGGCGCTGGGTGTCGATTGCATCAGGCCAGTGGTTCGTGTTTTCAGTTTACATGGGTATAACTCTTGTCGTTGTCTTTAGAAATTGCTTCTTTATAAATAGTATAGAATAGAATAGAAGGAGATATTGATTTAGTCAATTTACCGAAGCTGTCTGATATTGACATAAATTTATTTCATTCTTTCTAGTTTATTTTTTAAACTGTATGCGCTTTATGTTATCTGAATTTTCCACGAAAAAAACTACAGCCTCAAGCTTTAAAGTCAAGGTGTCGCGAAGATAACATTTGATTATTCTTATTTCTAATTCAAGCCCTAGGTTCGCCTCATTTTTCTCGTTGCTCTCGTATTTTAAGTCGGCTGTCAAAGAATTTTCATCGGAAATTTTACCTTTCACGCCACCATTTCTTAGCGAACTTTTCATCAGCACTTAATTCAGCGAATAAAAATCTGCAAACTATGGAAAATGTCAAGCGCAGACTCTTCTAAATTCGTAAAAAATATTTTGGACCTGAACATTTTTTTGTGATTCCTGTTGGGTAATTAGGTAAATTATTATACTAATTTCTGAACTCTTATCTATATTCCTTTTTCTTGAACTCTTATCTATATTCCTTTTTCTATTATTGAAATAAAGCATACAAAGTGGCCCGCCCTCACTTGATTTCGGGACATTAGTTTCCAATAGTACCGATAGATGGCGCTGGGCGTTGATTAACACCGCGCAAGTGTTTCGAATTTTAGATTTACCGATACCATACCTTTCACATTTATCTTACCTTTTTATAAATAGTATCTATATAGAAGAGAGATAAAAATTCAAGTAGATAAAATCTTTGTCGGATAGCTGAAGTCTTTTTAATGCTGTGGTAGGTACAAAAACTAGACTGAAAATCTAATAAAGCCTTTCGCGTACAAGAGATGATAGCGACCCCTATTCCCAGGGTAGAGTAAGCTGAAGGATATGATCTCATATTAAGTAGATAATTCTAAGGGGCACAGAGGCCATCGCTCTGAAGTTCATTATACGATAATGACTCGGGAGTGATGTTAGAAATGGAAGGCTCGACACCGCCGGTCGGGGGTCGGCAATCCTTCTAATCGGTAAAAGTCAACTATCAAAATAGTGAAAGTCATTTTGTACTATAAATAAATTTATGATGTTGCTTTTAGTTTTTCACCGATATTCGAAACTTATTTATAATGTTCGGGTTATCTTAGTTTCATCGGGCAGCAAGGGTCGAGAAGTTCAATCAACGAGATGTAATCGCGTAAGTGTGCGGGCCGCCTTCCGAATCTCTAATGAACTGTGAATAACCGGTCCCTTAGTTAAAGATTCCAGTCGATAACTATATGGGATAGCTGGCGGTTCATACGATCGACCCTAAGTAAGACAATAGGTTACATTTTCGGGAGTGTTTGTGTATGCATAGGTTGGGTGGCAACCTTAAAGCATGTTTTCAAACGACGTAACCGCAGATTATAGGCGAATACGTAGTTATATTGAGGCTACAGCTGGATTGGGTAGGATATAGGTAATAAATAGTCTTGATGGGTATCTTTTATTAGAAAATGGTAACATACCTATTTAAGTTCAGTAAAAAACGAAGATTCTGTAAGTTTTGTAGAGTACCTGCTGTAAGGATATCTACATGTTAGTATTGTATTAGCTACTTACCTGTTGTTCAAACGATGAATAGTGAAATAATGGCTACATTTCATTTACTGAACAAGTACCTATAGGTACCTATTTATTTAAATATGAGAGTAAAGTATAATATCGCATAAAAACGAGTCTCCTTTGAGGGTTGAGCCAAAGCTAACAAGTAGCGTTCTATAAATAGCCCTGGAATCTATTTTTATAAGCATTTTCATCGTGTTTCCCCTTCTAGCTCGAGCCGAAATGAAAATGAATTTGCCGTTAAGATTGCTGATGTTTCTAATAGAGCAGCTATTACCGCTCAGATGATCCTTTAGGGGAACTAAAGACATCAGTTTATTACATTTTCCCGGATATCAGGGCCCGTTCATGAGGAATTTCTCCTCATAATTTGATGACAGCTTTTTGTCGCTGCGCCTCGGAGTGGGTATAAAATGGTGTGAAGGATACGCCCGAATTCATCTCCATTTAGTACCTTTATCGCTTGATACTGATAAATCACGTTTTGCTCCGATTGCTCCGGTGAGATATTTTATGAACAATTTTGTATGCCCGCGGGCATCTAATAAATTGGTCAAGCGTAGGTCAGTACTTCGCTTTTGAACATCCAGTATACACTACTCTGTAAAGGAATAAAGTAAAACACCTCCAATTCTTTTTAAATATATTGGCATACCTTAGCCAAATAATAATAAGTAAGTAAAATAATAATACACTGAGATGAGAACCCACATTGCAGTTACAACGGATGCGATGGCATAAGATGACATCCGATGGCACTGCCATTCGCGAATACGAGATGTTTCTTCAGGCTTCATTTGAAGGAATCCATATTTATTTATTTTTATTGGCACACACATTTTGTAGGAAGGAGGAATGACATGCACCGGCAACGAGTCCCATTTCTAAATGGTGTGCACAGAGATCGTTGCCCGGCTCATATAGTTCTGAGACGGAAAAGGGAGTGAGGATTGAACAACTCTCAACAGCCCTCACGTATAGGTGGTAAAAGACACCGAGTGATCCGTTGTTTCTACGTAGTTGAAGTGGTTCAAGAGTTTTGGTGAACTCTTCGTCACCTATGCTATGTACAGCCTGTTGCTGCAATCTATCGAGGGCATCTATAATATATAAGATGTTTGATGGGGCTATCCCAGAACAGTAAATAGGTTCTTCAGGCACGCTCGGATTTTCAGAATTCAATTATATTATAGGAACTTTTGTTTTTGTACTTAAATAAATGTGTTTTTTTGTGTTTTGAGGTATCTTTTTTCTCATGGAACCCTAAATTGTTCGTATATAATCCATTTGTTATCGCATGACGTTTAATAATCAAAATGTTTACTAATCAATCAATCTTTGCTTATTCCTCTTATTCACTCAGCTTTTAATGTTTTTTTTTTGTTTTATGTAGGTATCATTCAACTAAGTACCTATTGATTTTTTCTTTTTATCATGCGACTGTAAAACTCTAGTGTTAGGCGATCAATTCTTTAGTCCTATGAGTGAGAATGAGAGGTTGGGTCGAAAGATCACATTTGTTAATTTTGTGAAAAAAAAATGCGGATGTCTATAAGGGGTGGCGGTGATTGCTTGCCGTCAGAGTCAGGTGATCCGTCTACTCATCTGACACCTGTTAGGTACATAAAAAAAACTTTCATTGGCTCAATAATAACGTGCTGATATACAAGTACAAAAGCAGTTTCCTTAAAAATCCTGAAAAGTTAATTGCGGTCCAAACTTTTGCGGTTGGAAATTTTCTTGTCAAGTTACTTTAGAAGTTCCTCGTTGAGAATGAGTCTATAATATTAGCTATTCACAAAGATGGCTTATCGAGATGGTGCTCATGGCTACAATAACTTCCTTTGTGCTCCCAAATTGGAACTACGGTGCTTTCACTATCGGGTACAGTCGGGTACAAAAAGATGTAAACACTTTAGTACCTTGTCATAATAGATAGATATACTTTTATTGCACAAAATTCACAACTTAAGAATTAGAAATTATAGAATTTTAATGTAATGTTTAAGCTTATTGTCTGAATTGTATAAACTTATGTACACGAAAGGTGATAAGTATTGTGAAAAGCGTTTGATCTAAGGAACAAAAACGAATATCTAACTTATTCGTATAGGGATGAATACGCAAACTGATAGTAAAATATGCAATAATACGAGCTTGCATTACTGGAACATGTGTACGGGTTTAATAGGCGTAGTATCAACATGAAAGCGGACTATGTGTAGTGCCGTAGCTTTTATGTGATATCCCGAAAATTCATTTTGTTGCAGAAGTTTCGCGTTTTATCTCATCGTACAGAAAATTGGTATTTGTTCGCCTAATATTCCCGCAAACTGGTCCAACTTGTTTCGCAAACTCACATTTTCAACGTTGTTTGCCTCGGGTCGGGAATGTTAAATGTTAAAAGAATAACACGCAAGTACGGGCTAAGTACCTAAGCCATTATTGATGGAGTTACGAGAGAGGGTAATTAACGCCACTCTGTAGGGACTGGAAATAGCGGGCAGGGGCTCTTTACAAAGCAGGACGAATTCTAGATCTAGCTGAATATAATTCTTTTCAAACTCTTTCAACTACTGCGATGCATCTGAAGGGTTGCGATATTACATACTTAATTTATAATTTTACTGTTTCTATTTCTTTTTTTTCTTCTTAATTCAATTTTATATTACTGTTATGCAACAGTAAAGTATTACGTTAATTGTCGTCTTTAATGATAATAGTAAATTACTGTTTGGAAAGTATAAAAAAAAAAGATACTATGCCGTAGGTAATAAACAATGATCCAACTTATCTTAAATAGACTGTAAAACAACTAGCTGGTACGTTGTACAGTCAGCCACACATTAGGTTACCGTAACCTCTCAAATTACCTCAATTGATATTCAACCTAATAATATTTCACTATATCACATACATTGATCTGACTCTGAGATAGGTAGCTCAAGCACCTGTGTTGTGTTACAGATATCAGAACCAACAGTGGGATTACAAATATGCAATAATACGATACAATGTGTACAATAAGATGGCAGTCGATTGAATTTTGACAGTTTGTATACTTTGATGTATGACTGTAGGTACGTGGGTATGTACCTAGTTGGTTTTATGCACGGATTTATATCAGATGCGTCATAACATTTTTTATCTTTTTTGGGCAACAGTTTTCACTCACACATCCATCACGGATCAGACAAGCCACTTACGAGACTGCTTATCTGACCTCCGTGAGATACATGAATCCAGCTCTTTCATAGTGAATGAGATGGATTGGTCAAAGGTTTCCCTCACCCGACTTTTCGTATCTAATATAGGTACATATGTATGTAAAGAGTACAATACATTTATAGGCAGACGTCAATTAATTTATTTATACCTTGCACAGTATGACATTTTGCCTTAAAATCGGACACGCTTGTTTTATTACATAAAATCAAAGTAATTCAATTACAGAAGACGCCAGTGAAATTCCTATGTTTTAAATAGTTTTAGTTTAAAAGATATGAATTTTTGAAATTTAATATTTTTTTACCGGTATTTTTCAAGAATAATTAATAACTTTTTTTTTTGCAACTTAATAAACAGAAACTTTTTAGCAATAAAACAACACATGAAAGATACAACACAAACAATTTTCATACTTGGAAAATTGTCATCAGGAACGAAGTTAAAATTGTTTTCTTTAAATTGGTTTTTATTTTTTTTCTTCGAGGTGCAGCACGATTAGCGGATATTGTTACTATATATAAGAAGTTCTTAAATGTACCTATAACATATAAAATAACCAGCCGCTAATCCCGTGGGAATTGCGAGTTACAGAATTTTAAAAATTTTGGTCAGGGTTGTCACAAAAAATACCGGTTTCCGATATTTGTGTGATGAGGTCATTCATGTTAGGTATTTCTTCTTTCATTGTTTTTATATATGTAGATAGCAATATTATACCTATTTCTACTTATTTTCGCGGTAATGGTATTGTAGTATTGATTAGAATAACAGCTATTAATGTCACAGAAAAATTATCTTTAAATAAAGGCCAAAAGATAGCTGTCATTCCAATCAAGCTATATTTTACGGAGTATAGGTACAGACGGCTTCAGGTTGAGTTACTTCTCCCGCAAAATAGCACTTCTATCTCAGACGGGACGGTCGGTAAGGACTCCACGTGAATCCGTGTGTAATTTCTATCATCAAAAATATACAACTTGTAAAAAAATATATTTAAGGGTGCAAACAACCGTGACAAGACTGTACTGCCAAAATATGCTGTACTGGCAAAAATTATCTATTGTTCCATACAAAACATAATATCCATCCGGTAATAATGTATGGAACAGCAGATTTTATATTCGCTCATTGGATGATCATATTTTGGCACTCAAGTTTTTATACAGTATCTGGAGATGCCATACCGGGCGTTTCCCCTCCGGCAAAGTACTGGTCAACTATTCGGAACTGGTCAACTAAGTTATACAAAACTACTTGGATGTCGCTATATCGCCATTTTGCATCGCTCCGTGTCGCGTGACGTTTCTCTTAAAAATGGTGAATTGTGCAGTATTTTCATGTAAAAGGCGATCTGACAGCTAAAATTCGCAACAAGATCGCGTTTCCTATCATAAGTAATGACTTTTATTAATTATTAAATGTGTATTAAACTAGAAAATCTATTTTAATAAAAAACCGTTACGATACGTAAACGACAGAAAAATTTAATAATGATATCGTGGTATCGGTCCTAGTGATGGGACCAATTAAAATCAACTCGACATTTGAATGAATCATTCACTCACTGCAGTTAGTTTCAAAATCCGTTCTTTTCATTATATTTTGAATAAAATAGTATAGACGTATATTATAATATTAAAACATTGTAAAGTGAATTAGAGAAATTACTGTCCTTTCTTCTGGTCATACGATGTTGGAATTTATTCTAAAAATAAAAAGAATTGGTGGCTATAAATATTTCGAGGTAAAAGGAATAAAATATGTGGTCCGGGAGTATCATGCATGATAACGGAGTAGATAGTAAACCATAATTGGAGCTCGCTAATTTTAATATAGAAAAGTATACGAATGTTCGTTTATCCAATATTTCAAAAAAGTTAGACCCCCAGAAATATATTCGACACGTGTACAATAAACTTATTCATTTTGAAAATCAATATAAATGCGTAATAAGGATTTTTGTAATATTTCAATAAATCATTCTAATTAAAAATATATTGTTTCATTTACTCTCCCTTTGTTTGTCCAAATGTTTAACCCCAAACTAGCGCACATTTGTAATAGGGTATTTGACTAATCTCGATATAGTAAAAGATATTTATACTTTTCCAAAATACTGGTAAATGAGAACCAATAGCCAACATTTTCAGTTAAAAATATAACGTCTAGTTGGTTTTATGAGCATTCAAAGTTTCATGGGCAAGTCCATTTTTAAAGTATAAAATTTAAAAAAAATTATTATATCATTGAACTACCCGTACATTTTTCACCAACTTTTATTATGAAACCATTTACTTAAACGACACATTTGATATAGCTACCAAACAAAATTTACTGGACGCGCATACAAGATACAAGCGTGTGACGTCACTCGCCTGTAGCCATTTGTATAGAGCGTTTTTGGGCTTGCCCAAAATATGTGCTCTTAAAGTTGCGATATCTCAGGTGATTCAAATCAGAATCGAGCAATTCTTTCAATAATGTTTCTTAAATTGAGAGGTATTTTGATTAAACACATAATTTTTTTTGTCAAATACCCTATTTTTTACGTTTTAGTATGTATTGCACAACTTAACAATTTTTAGGGTTCCGTAGTCTACTCGTCATGTCTGTCCGTCTGTCTGTCTGTCTGTCTGTCCTGGCTCGTTCTCCGCCGTTTCTGCACCGATTGCCACTGAAAATTGGTAAAGAGATGTATACTGATAATCCAAAAATTGGTTTTTAACATTATTGAAAAATAATTATTTTTCACCCCCCTTTCCATACTGCGAAAAGTTAATTCGAAAAATAAATTCGACTTACCCCATCGTCTGGTCGGTATCGTTAAAAAGGTATCTTTAAATACAACAAAAATTGCCTTGACATAATGTGGATCAAACCCCCCAGTTTCGAGATATATTAATACAAAGTTAAAATTAGAGCTACCTCTCCCCCCCCCCCCCCAACTTTTGAAATACTATTAAAATAATTCTGAAAAAAATATGCTCTATACCTCCAAGTAAGTACCTACGTACAGCCACACATCACAGTAAATACTTTCATACACATTAAGTTGAATATCAGTTGAGGAAATTTGACAGATTGTGGTAACCTGATGTGTGGCTGACTGTACTTTTAACGAAAACTTTAGCGGACTCTGTATCATACATAGTATTTTTAATACAACTTGACCAACTTATGACGTGCAGTTGCCCTAACTAAATGGTAATGTATGGAAATAACTACCTAATTTAACTATGAAAATAAGGTTTAAGGCCCATCTTTTGGATACGGAACACTTTCATGTGCGTGTCCGACACGCTCTTGGCCGGTTTTATTTTACAAACTGACTAAATAAATATTTATTTATCTTCAATGTGCAGAATTTTACACTCACAATTTTATATATAAGTTCATTCACCAAACTGATTTGACTCATTCTTTGTGTCCCATCACTGTCTTTTTCGTTTGTATGCTGCATAGTTACGTGAAATCTTTATTTGTGAGCGTGTATTTTTTGATGTGTTATATTTTTCTGTAGTGTGCGTTTATCGTGACAGCAAAATTTGTGACTGTTGAGTATTAAAATTTTTGGTGGTGTGCTGTACGTGTTTACCTCGTCCCCCGCAAAAAATGGTGAAAAAAATTGTTAGAAGCGCGGACGTTAGGGCATCTCCAGTGGCTGTCTACTCTAAGGTTTGCACCCTAATTTCCCATTTTATATACACGTTGTAGAATTCTCATATTAAGTTGAACCATAATAATTTATCTTATACTCTGATTTTTTTAACAATGCAGACTAGTGTACTAGTGTAAAATATGATGTAGATTAGTACATGTAACTCTTTCGCGTGAAAAAAAATATTACCGGTATTTTCATTATTGCTGATAGAGTGCCAACCCTAAGTACAGATTATATCGGTATTAATTAAATTAGCTATATCTTTCAAGACCCACGGATAATAACCGTGGTTATTTTATATCTGATTAAGTGTTAAAAGTACTTTCTGTGTGTATTTAAACTAGCCGCTAATATAAAGTAGGAAGATTGATAATAATTAAAATCGTTAAAATAAAAAATATTTATTTTTAATACTTCTGAACAATAATTATCTATTAGAACTATTATGTACTGTTCATCTTTAGTGCTTCTGTCTTACCCTGTAATAAATTTAGGTTATTTTCCATTTATTTACGAGTAAATTAATATTTTCCGATTTTTATGGATTTTTTTTCGTCAACTTCAAAAATTTTTTAGTCATAAACTATTGAGAATTAAAATTCGGGAATTTCACTGATATACTTAAAGTAGTCCGCGGTATCGTTATATGCAATAAAACAAGCATGTCCGATTTTAATGCAAAATATCACACTGTGCCTTGTCGACTATTTCATACCCATTCATATCAATTGATGTACAAAAACAATATGCTATATATACTTATTTAGGGCTAAGAGGTATTTAGGTCTTATCTTTTTTTATGTGATAGGTGGCAGACGAGCAGACGGATTACCTGATGGTAACCGATTGCTGCCATCAAAGACACCTGCCACACCAGTAGAGTCACAAGTGCGCTGCCAACCTTTAACCCCTGCTTTCCTAACGATTAGGTCTCCGGTACCCTCACTCGAAATACAGCGCAGGCGCTGCTTTACGCCAGTTTTGGCACCACTGTGGTCGAGCCGGCCCATTTAAGCCGAAGCGTTGCTCTCCCACGGTAACATAGAGAACTAGTATAGGGCAAAGATTTAAATCATAGATATGCCCTCGCCATACTTTGACCGCGCCGATTTGAGTCGCACCTCAAATAACCTAGTGTAACTCAACTGGGATTAGCACGAATTAGTTGCCGTTTGCACTCGGTGACAGTTGGACGACACAGCTGCCTGGATTTTTGACAGGAAAAAGCACTCAAAATGCCTTCATGTGCCTTTTTATTGTGCAAGAAAAATACTACAAATTCAAATAAAGCGAATGGTGTAACATTTCACCCGTAAGTATTTATATTTCATCAATAATTTAATTTATTTTATTTTGTTGACAAAACATCAGTCTGACGCGGCCAGCGCGTGACAGAGAGAGTAGTATTTGCAATTACTGTGAGACAAAACGAGACAACATCAGTATCTCGGTGGCCAATATAGACCCGCTGTAGTACTCAGAACTCAGTTGATTTGTTAATGGTTTACAATAACCGGGAAAAGTACGGTAGCGTCAGCAGTTTCAATAGGCATTGTTTTAATAGCGGTCAGATATAAAATAGCAATTTTATTTCGACTAGAAATCAATAAACATGCAAATAATAATTACGTATTATTTTAAAGTGAACGTTTATTGTTTTAGATTTCCGCAAGATCCGCGTTTAAAAGAAAAATGTATCAAAGTTATCCAGCGGGATCGAAGGGATGAATACTGGTTACCTGGAGAATTTAGTCGAGTTCTCTCTTCTTATTTCAAAGAAAATGATTTATATTTGACTCCCCTAGGTCGACGTAAAGTAAAAAGTATTATATTTGTGTTTCTTCTGTTTGTTATTCTATAACACAAGTGCTTAAGCTACTTAGTAGATACGGAGTCAGGACATTAAATGTGGGGTTGTGTTAATTATTAAGTTATAGTAAATATTACTCATATTTTTTCTGAAGGCATAGTAGGGCAAAGGCCTTTATTATAGAAATCAAGTCATAGCTACTATGATGGGATTAGGCATAATCACCACCCTTTATGCGGTTTGGTGATCAAACCCGATATTCGCTCTGTGATTAGAGTAATTTATTTGAATAAATAGATAAATGTAGTGTAACATTTAGAAATAAAATGTCCTATAAATAAAATTGCTTTTAAATTTAGGAATTGTTTTATTTTTAGTACCCCGTATGAAAATTTTTTTGACCGTATTTTATCGTCATAGATAGTGACTTTCGATGACACGCACACGTCATGTCATCAAAATATTGCCTCGGTTTTAGGTGTCAGGGCATATCTATGATTTAAATCTTTGGTATAGGTATTACGATTTATAAATAAATAATAATTATAAAATTTCACTACATCACATACATTGATCTGACTCTGAGATAGGTAGCTCAAGCACCTGTGTTACAGATATCAGAACCAACAGTGGGATTACAAATATATACATATTATACTTTTCTTTTGTAAATACATACTTATAATACATAGGAAACACCCAGACCAATACAAACACACATGTTCATGCACACAAATGTTTGTACTGTGCGGGGATCGAACCCGCAACCCTTGGCCCAGACACAGCATTCACTACCACTGAACCAACCGGGTCGTCAAATAAATCCACTGTCATTGAATAAAGTATTCCACATAGGTCCATAAAATGTTACATTATGTAAGGTTTTGAATAAAACACTCAAATGATATTGTATTATATTTATAAACTCTCACCGCACAACAACGCCGAGCCTAGTGATTCCCCGGAATTGCTTCCGCAATATCCAGCCGAATGTTTATCGAACACTTCCTTCGCCACCTCTCGGCTCAACAGGCTGCAGATTTCATCCATATTGTGTGAAATAACAGGATAATAATATGCGGATGTTCCGATTTGGTTGTGGTAGCACTGCCTTGGGAATACCCAGTCATAAAGAGGGTTGGGTCGGGCTGAGCCAACTCCGCCGCCACTTTCGCCTCTTCCAACTTGTTAAAATTTAACAACACCCTAAATTCTACAACACGCGTCCGATTTACACTTTACTCGCATTTTGCTAGACAGTCTTAACCTCGATTTATTATTATAACCCTCAAAAACGGCAGCCAATTCAGTTATTGGGTCTTTGTCGGAGATAACTAATCAACTGTAATTAATGATCTGAAGAGATTAATTCAGGTCAAATTGCTAATCTCATGGCCGGCGGCGTCAAGAAAGTAATCGAAATTAAAAAACCAATCACTTTCCATTTCAAATTAGAGCCTTAAGTTCGATTTTTGTTTTCTGAAAGGGTTATATCGGGTAGATAATGAAATATTTAGGTAAGTTCACGCGCGGATTATAGTTACTAGGTTCCTGTAGCAATAATTATTTATTTTCCACGGTTCAATTGAACTTTATAGACGTGAAATGCTCTTCCCCGCGTACCCGGGTCCATAACGTTGTTCCTATTTTATTTATTGTAACATCTATTTGTACTTATGATAACAATAATTGCGTATTGAGTAGAACTTTCAGTAGCCAACACTTGGCGTTTTCTTGAATTTTACGTACGAGTACGGGGTACGTGAAATTCAAGAAGCAACAGTAGATACGTTTTATTCGCGTTTTAGCTTTTGCCATTGAACGATCTGTTTTGTGCGACGTAAACCAGAAATGGCAGAAAATAATATTGAAAAAAAACTTCAGCATAAGAACTTAAGATTGAAAGGGAGTCTCAGGTTAAGCCAGGATATAAAGTTTTTCAATACATATCACGAGTATCTTTTCAATTCCATTGTTTAGCCGCACTCATGTTAAGTTCTTTGGCATTTATAAAAATGGATGACTGAAAATGAAGCATTGGGCAGGGGTGGAAATTAATAATATATCGGCGGTTGGTCCGACGGTCATTTAGGGTTGTGCTACTCCGAAAGGGATATTAGGTGTGTTCGCTATGTGTACGAGATCTGTTCCACCTAAAAATTGAAATACTCTCATATTTTGCTAGTGCTTCATAATAGTGTATTTCAAGCTTCTTTTCTAAATTTTCTTATTGATTTGTCTTAAAGTACTTAAATCTCCAACTATACATAAAAATGTGGTTTTGCAGTTAAATGTACATATATGTCACACAAATAAATGGTCGATAAATATTAATGTATGAGGTGTTGTGTGAATTTATTATTTTTAATTCATAAATTGTAATCACTGTAACTGCCTCTACAGTAATTGATAGATATTTCAATAAGGTATCCCTAGACCGAAATACAAGTAGGTGTGTGGTTTAGAACCGGAGAAGCTCGTTATCTTGGTCCTTATCTTGGTCCCAACTAATTTAAAAAATGAAGTCCTGTTTTTTTTCTAACTAATATTCCTCAACGTAGGTAAATCATTGAATTACGAACAATATAATTAGGTACCGTTTAACTTGGTAGACTCTGTACCAACTCCAAAATTGAGGACTTTGTAATATTAGATTCCAGTGATAGTTACCTGAAATGTTCTGAAGAATCACCATTGATATTTTTCACACTACGCTCACACACTATACTGAAACCGGTCGAAGGGGCGCGCGCGCAGCCCTGGGCCGCACAAATAGCCGCAGTACATAACCCATGCGCGGCTGCGTCGAGGAAGCTGCCTAATTGATGCTCATCCCAAATTCAAGGGTCGAAAAGGCCCACGCAAATGAAGGTATTTATAAACGAAGTCTTGTTTTCATTGCCTACACAAATTACACCGTGTTACCTTTTAAATCCAGCGGTTTAGTTTAGATGGAAGTACGGACTACTCGTAGAGCCTTTTTATTAGTATTAGAATAAGTACCTACTTACTTACCCTATATACAAGAAAATCTCAGTTGATATTATAAACGGCTCTTTGGTTTTTTTGATTGTCTAAAGTTAAGAAAATAATAGCAAGAACAAAAACCTAAAGCTAAACTAATGACAACAAAGTGGGTCCTGACCAAGTTTTAGCATAAACATCTAAGAAAATGGACGTTTAATTTCCCTACGTTCGGGTTGAGTGAAGACGTAATCTTATGGGTGTGGTAGGTTATAAGTAAATGGTTTTAGGGCTAGGCAAAGCTCTACGGGCGAACGTAGCAGCTCCTGTGAGATTAAACGTCTCGCTCCCACAGTATCAATTCAGATTTAATGCGATTATTTCGAGACCGACTTAAAGGACCTGCGATTGTGCGAGCGCATTTTCCAACGATCCCTAACAAAGCGAGAGCGATCATCAAACTGCGCGACTACTTTAAGGCTTGTACATGCGCGGATTGGGCACTTTGTGTGTGTTTTAACTCGGTAAATCGTTAAGAGCGATACCTAAAAAAAATACATGTTATAGACTGGATTTCGATCTTGAATTTCTGACGAGGATTTTTATTTAATGTTTATAGTTCATTAGGAAAAAAATATAACGTAAACATCGATTTTATGCAAAATATTGGATAAACTACGAAACTAAACACTTCAGATGACTGATTTTTTAATATACAGTACAATGTACACTACAATCCCTGACGAGGAATTGTTGTTTCTTGGGTTTATAATTTTTTTATTAGTAATATTCTGTTTTTTCTATACGCGAGCTCGAGTACTCTCTATATGCTCAAGGCCGTTAGCGTATGTACAAGCCTTAATAGTTCTCGATGGTATCAAAAGCGTTCAAACAATCAACTTCTATAATAATGCAAAACAATTTTTTACTGTTTTAAGGAAAATGTTTCCTGTTGGTTTCAAAATTTTGTGTGCAATAAAAAATATATAGCACTGAGGCAATTCCAGCGCGTCCCCCGCATTTCAGTGAAACGGAACAGGATGAGCAACTCTGTTATCACGATATTTCGTGTCATAAACCCCTGAGTAGCGAGCGCAAAGTTATAGTCATCATTTTCTCATATTTTCCGCAGGTTAAGTGCGTTCAGCAGCGGAGGTAGTTTCGCTCGGATGTTGCAGTGAGCGTCCCGCGCTCTCGTGGCGTAATGTACCTGGCAGCTGACTCGCACACTGTTACACACATAGGTACTGAATGAGTTTACCGCCGTGATCCTTTTGTTCTAATGCACACGAGGGATTACCCGTCGAATCACCTAACGCACTGTACAGTGTACCAAGGGCGGAACGGATAAATGTTTACCCATTGGCTCAGGCGATTACTTCAGTATTTGCCGAGAGCGTTTACGAGGGCGATGAATAAAATTCGTTTTAAGGCAGTGAAAACTTTTTTGGGTGATTTTACACTCCAATTTTTAGGGAGAGGAATTTCGTTGTTGTAAAGTTTTTCTGAAAAAATACTTTCTTTGTTAAAAAGAAATGTTTCGGATGATTCAACGCGAAACTTAACGCTACGTTTAAGATTAGGTACGCCCTTTATGTAATCGTTATTTAAGTATTCTAAAATATTTGTATATGCTACGTTTCTTTTTGTACCTATAAGAAACAAACTAGAGAATGCCAAAAATTCTATAAGCATCTAAGTATACATACAAAAGCTCATTTATCTAAATATCAGTAAGCATAGTACGCAAGGGGTATAAATTCAGATGTGGGATTAGCGAGCGTGACGTAATCCATGGTTCTGTTGATCGTTGGGCAGCTGTCTGCCTCAGCGATGCGACGGGCGGCGCGCGAGTCGCCTCGGACCGCGCTGCGCGCTGCACATTTCGTTGCGGCCGTCACCGCTAAATTACGTCGCGAGTTTCCGCCTACCCACTTCATGGCGCACTCCGCCGCGCGCACCGCTCGCGTCACTCACACTTACAAAATACATTTTTTAACGTAGAATGAAATACAACGTCAGTTTTTGTTAATGGCGTGCCTGTAAAGCGAAAAATGCACAGCAATTTTGTGAACCTCCTGAAAATGTTATGCTCTGACTGGAAGAGATACCTACTTAGGTACTGAAAGTTGATTGGGCGAAAGTTTCATGTTGTCTGTATAAGAGTTATTATTTGCTACATAGTTGAATCTTAGAACCTGATTTACTTTGAGCAAAATATTATGTGGGTAGCGTAGTGAACACATAGTTACGAGCCGTCAATCTTTAATGGCGGTCTGTTTGTCTCTAATTAACTTAAACAGACTCTGGGTTGCCTTAACTTGATAATAAACGAGCTACGGTGTAAATGATGTTTACTGTCTGTCAGCGATGTTGATGGAAGATAGGACTTTATGCCGGGGCTGACACAAAAGGGCGTAACTAGAGCTGGAACAGTAACACTTCGTACCCGCCATCCGAGCCTCCATAATCTGGCGCGCCCATGCTCGTACGTCGCGTAAGACGCGGCTTAAAGATTATGCTCGAGATTTTGAGATAAGCTTTGTTACTTGTTTATTACGATAAGACTTTGTTATTCATTCAAGTTGTCGAATTAAATTAAGTTTTATTTCATATTTGTTACAGTACCTACCTATCTTCTTTTTTCCAATGAATTTGATTGAATAATGCAGCAATATTTTGGGATAACGTCGTAAGCCCTAGATAGCAGACACAATAGAAAACAAAGGCGTTTTGGGTCTTACGACTATAAAAATGTTTTCAGTAATAATATTTTTTTGTAGGTAACGTAACACAAGTAAAAAAATTATAATATTGTTGACTTACGAATTACACCTACGGGACCAAGATTCTGTATACATATTTTTACAGCTCTACGCTATTATCTGTCTTAGATTTACTTATCTATTCTCTATCTCGGTAGCAAGTAGGTTGCACGCGTGTGTGTTACGCGCAACTATTCCAATATGCCTAACCAAAAACCTTCGCAATGCCGTTGCACTGTTGGAATTTTTAATAAACACACGTTTTCGGGCTGTTTGGGATTTATACCCGTATTTACTTAGTGTGCTGCAGAACTGAAGGATCAACGAGCTAAATATCAAACCAGATGTCTCATCAACATTTGTATATTTAGCTGACAATGATGTAACTACAAAACAACTTCATCATTCCAGCGTATGACATGCTCCTAGTTGCGCCCTAAGCTTTGGAACCCAGGGTACCTACACGGTCGTGTCATGATCAGAATACGAAATGTCTATTTCTTATAATAATTACAATGGAGCAATTGCCGTCTTGTCTTACCTTACGAAACCAAACTGGATCATAATAATTTTGACCCACTTATTTCCATTAGGCCGAGCTAACTGTACCTATATATAACTACTTACAATTTGTTTACTTTTTTGTTACTTATATTTGGCATTTTGTCTTCAGTATTATGTATGTATGCCTAAAATGTACCTGCATTAGTTAGTACTGGCGCCGTACACATAATATTAAATTATTCACAGCCTCTAGTCAGGGTTTTAAAAAGCCAATGCATATTTTATTATATGCTTAGGATGAAATTAAGCCCTGCGGAGTTTTATAAATATTTAGTACATTTTTGCGATTTTTTTCTTGTTATAGTAGCCACTCATGACAATACATGAGTATGCATGACTGTAAAGGATCTATGTGTACTTTAATAAAGCATTAAGCTTTTTTTTTTTCTTTTGCATTTTAAATTAAGGATAACAAAAATAATTTAAACTAAGCAATTTTGCAACACATTGGTACAAATAGGTAGGTACGTAAGGAATTGCTTAGCTACAATTTTATTATACCTACCTCCTCGTTTCCTTTCCTTTATAATTCCTTTCCAATTTGTAATTTTCTCGTTTATCTATAACACCCAAGAGTTCAGAAGCATTTGAACTCTTAATTACGCAACCAACATACTTAGACTCGTGGTAACTAAGAAATCCGAGGCAACTCGAGTGGCGGAGCAGTTTTGGCTCCGACAAGAGGTCTGGAGTGCCTCCTCTTTGCCTCCCTCTCTCGTGTCGGGTGACCAGATCTTCCGAGATTTTAAAGGTTACCCTGTATTTTGCGCTACAAAAACGTAAAACGGAGTAAATAGACATCCAGTTTTTGTTGAAAATTCTGGTCTCCCATCTTTAAAAATCTAAAACCTTGCTGGTGATAAGTCGATGTTGCACCTGGGGACCCTATTTCGAGTGCACGATAATGCCTACCTAGTTTTGAATCACTCGTGTGACATAGCGTTGTCGCCTGCGACGTACTTATGTCATATTCGTCGTCAAAGTCGCATGAAGCTTATTTTCTTTATTTATGAATCATTGTCTTCGATGTTGCCAATAAAACACGGAAAGTTAACATTTTAACCGTTTCATGCAGAATTTCACAAGAACCAGGAACTTCCGTAATGCAAACGGAATGTAAATTCAATGTTCACCGTGGTAAAAACCATAGAGTATCGGGCTGTTTATGAAAATCATGTTATGCCATTTAATTTATCGCTCGCTTGGAATCATTCGCCTAGCAACGAGTGGACGAAGTCGCTCGCTGCGGTAGAGTGATAAAAAAATCCTGAATGTCGAACGAAAATCAGTAGGAATCGTGCGCTCGACTTGAGTCGAGTGGATCAAAAATAGGGCCGCTGGTCACCCTACTCTCGTGTGACGAATGACGATACGCGCGCGCAGCTGCTGTGCGCTGGAATTGTTGTGGCAATTCCGTGCATGCGGCTTATTGTGCCGCCACTAAATGAGACCTTTTTCACTTAACTACTTACTTGTGTGAAAGTTAATACGCTTTCTTGGATGAACATTATTTTATAGGATATTAAAAACATATCCACGACTTACAAATATTTATATAGTTATTTAATTACTGAAATTTAAGTGATAAACTGAACTAGCAAATCTTTAAGGATTCTTCAAATTACAGGAAAGTTATAAAAACGTAATGATATTTAAAATAAGTACTACATTATAGTACTTAGGAACTGATTGACGTTTTGGTTACAAAAAGGCGGACTGGAGGCAAGCAGTAAGTAGGCTTTAACGTATCGTATTTGAAAATATAGTCGCGTTTTCTCCCGTTTTTATCAACTATTTGTGTTATTCCACGCGAAACTTGTGTGGCCTCAAATAATGTGAATGATACATGACATGACCAACCATTATTGAAATAAAATATCCTAACGTATCCTTAAACCGTAAAGTGAGCCTCGCGGAGGCGTTATAACACCATAAGAGCCGCCGGAGGAAACTCTATGGAGTAACTTCGTTTACGATTATGGCCGACATTTGAGCACAAAGTGCCGAATATGAGAATTATAAGCGGTAGCCGGCTATTGACTAACGCCGGGCCATAACGCGTTACAACATTTTTGCGAGGTGACGTGTATCGAGACGCTTTATGACATGTTGTATTATAATACTTAATAACCCGTGACCTCAGCCTTAATAGATTTCCAGACAAAAGGGTGAATAAATGACCCAGACTACCATATCATACCGTGCGAATATTCTTTCAAAAAGTGCTGACTGAGTGATAATTCATTAATAGCGCTAACTAACAAGCCAGCGTAACCACGAACAAGTATTGTTCTAATATAATACTAGTAGATGCCTACAGTTGCCTGGTATCCAAATACCTTTATCTATATGCATTAAGGTTCATATTTGAGTAAAATTTTAGTCATATTAGTGCACATGACTACTAAATAATGAAATCGGTTCGCCTATGTTAGCTTTCGAGAACTTATTCGTACTACTAGTGGCCGATGTTAGCAAACTTCCAGTTGGGTACGTCAATTGTACCACATTAACCTGACATTACATCTAATGTTTAGTATGTACTCGTACCTACTTATATTATCACTAGTGTTTTTGTAGGTGTATTGTTGAACTTGATAGTAAAGTAAGTAATTATAATAACATCTCCGGTATCTATGTACGATACTCTTGTCGAAGCTGAAAATCACAGTTTTGTTCAGGTAATGTCGAATGCATGACGATCGCAAAACGCGTTGCTGTAAGTGTAATTCAACACTTCGTGGACACAGATTTTATCGTTTCTGCGCAAGATGCAAGCAATCGTCAATTGACAAAAACGTGCGTCAAATGACATGCAATTTTGAGTTATCAACCTTGGAAATAAGATCTTATTCAAAATCAATCAATCAGTTAACGGTCTCTCCGATATAACACGGTAGATGTGTTTGCTGATATTAATAGATATCTCAGAAATTCAATATCAAATGGCGAGTATGGGGAGCAAAGTAAATAACCCTCAAAACTTCTTGAAGAAGGGTTAGGGCGGGCCTGCGCCCCGCGACGGCGCGGATTACCACGCGACAGCCTCTTAATTAACTTGTTACCCTCCGTCACTCCTGCTGCCGAGCTGATCGATGTTTACGAATGTCGCCTCTTCACAATTAAGGAAGGATTTAACGATTGTGACATTTTGCTAATCTTCGTGTCATGCAAGGTTTTGCATGACGACGTCGCAATAATGAAACGGGGCATTAGTTTATGTAAGAGACTTAGTCAGTTTTTGGTGAAACTAGTGTCGTATTCTTTCTACCACGCAATTTACTTCTAATTTATAATTTTTCTGGTTGCTCGAAGTATCAGTACTACCATTGATGGTACCTATACAGTTGACACAACATTGTATAAGTTGTCCTAATGACAACCACATATCAGGATAACACAATCTGTCAAATTTCTCCAACTGATGAACTGATATTGAACCTAATTTGTTTCACAGTAAGATGAGAGTCGATTGATGAAAATTTAAAGTTTTGTATACTTTAATGTGTACGTAAACTCTTGTTAATTTATATAAGATGGATCGTTCATACGATTTTGAATCGCACATACATAGATAACTACACAGTTTGACTCGTTCGGTAATCAGTTGTATTATTGATTTGCGTAAATAATAATGAACAGAAGTAATAGTCAATGCAAATCACAGATTTAAATCATCGTCACAGCAATACAAACATTACCTATATGGATATTTACATTTGAATTGGCGGCAGTATTGAGAGCCGCGGGCTGCGGTCGCTCGATACTGAGCCGCTAAAACGAAACGCAATTCTCGACCGAATCCCCGTCCTTTTCACACACGCTGTGTGACTCTTTTGTTTAAATGTGCCACATTTAAGTGTATCTTCATTTGTAACGGGAGTTATTCATTGTAGGTTCTCTAATGGGGTCAACACAGAAACGACGCGCCGACTCCGACTCGAGGCTGTCGACGCTGCGGGATAGGTACATTTATTTGCGGGAAACCTTTCACTCAAGTATAAAAGATACATCCAGTTTATTTTAGATATGAAGAACGGTGTTACCTACTCATCTAGTTCTGTAAAACTTTTCTAGTTATTTTTAAAATAAACTTAGTACAGTTTATTTTTCTCTACTGAATTAGCAACAGTTCTTAGTTATTTAATATAGAATAGCTATTTACTAATGGACTAAAAGTTCTGAACTAGCTAAGTGGTAATCTTTTTTCACCAGCCGAGCCTGTTTATTGAGTTATCGACCCACAATGACAAGGGAAATGAGAAATGTACCTGTTTTCCCTTCCGAGAAACCCCTCCATTTAGGCGTGTGAAAAATTTTTGATATAGGCTACTGGACAGCTCGCACAACATAGAGGAATATGTTATATTTATGGTTGTGATCGATATACCCGTCTTAACAAAAGGGGGTACCGTTTTAATAATGTAACAGAGAACATAATTTTTCAAAGACTTTTTCCTTTACAGATCGTTTTTGAATCAAAATAAATGCACACTAATTTGAAATCACAAAATAAGCTTTAATAAAAAAAACTCCTTACCGTATCCATGGAAGTACGTACATGCTACACATATATAAATAATTCATATATGTAATACAATTACGAATTACATAAAATAACAATAGATCTTTTTCACTAATGTAGAGTGGTTAAAAAGCTGAAGAATACACGGCATATTTTAATCTGAGTACTTCATTTAGACAAAGCAAAATCTACAAGAATTGAATTTCTGGAGGAAGTTAGGTAAAGCAAGTTAAATTATTCCTGAAAGTGACATTATTCCGGACATTGTTAGTAGCCGCACGACACCGGACTGTAGGAAAATACTCGTAGGTACCCTAAAAAAGTTAGTCTTTGGCTGTCATGCGCAAGATTTCTGTAAAACTGCAATGAAATACTAAGACTATTGTACTAATGTGTGCCTTGTGTGGTTGTGTGGTGTGGTTGTCATATAAATTTAAAAACCTTCCGACAATTTTGTGACGGCAGCCATTTTAAACCAATAGCAATCAATCATAGCACTCTTGCTGATTATTTAGGTGATCTTTCAAACAAAAAGAAAACAAAATTCAAATCGGTTGATCCGTTCGGACGGTGCTACGATACTACAAATAGACATACACACATACAGACACGGCAAACTTATAACATGCGTCGTTTTACGTCGGGGGTTAACAAAAGAAGCATAACAGATAGGCTATTATTGTTTATGGTCACGTAATGGGCACAAGACACGGGCTATTACTGAAGTCCGTATCGCCAGTCGCCAGTCACCTCATGAGTTGGATTTTCCATGCAATTTGCAGCTACCCTCTCGCCTGCCATTGATGTCCGGAAATTATTCTTTTGATACCGCCCGAAGGTCATTGCCCGGCATTTTGCGCGTCATCTTAGTGATTATCTTGTTATGACTTACGGCTTCCATAATACATTGTCTGATATTCGAGATACATGTTAAAATGATACCTAAATATTTGAATATATACGCAAGTTTAATGACGACTTTGCGCGCTAATAAATGTCCTGACTTTGAAAATTTGTACCAGTATGACGATTTAACTAATCCCGATTTTAATTGTGTTGTGAGCCCGTCGAGGGTGGCTCGGTGAGCTCGGTGGAGGTAAGTGGAATAACCCCTAATCTATATCTATTTTTACTACGTTACCTTTTTGTATCTAAATGTCTAGTAGATAGATATACTTACTTTATTGCGCAAAATTCTCAACTTAAGAACTAGACATTATAAAAGTTTTAAATACGTTATGCTACAGAATTTCAACTAATGCCGGTTTTAATAGACGATTCTGTAAGGGGGTGTTAATCTATAAATTACATTGCTGTTACCATCCGTTCTGCTAATTGAACTAAAATGAGCTACGGAAACATAATTAACAATCATATAATTACACCCAGGAAGGCGCATGTCGCGTGTCGCGTGTCCACGGGCTGTCGCCGCGTCAACGTGTCACGGCGCTGACGCACGCCGCTATCAAATGTGGCAATGACACCGTTTGCCGCTTCCATTGACGCATGGGAAATAAACCCATATTTAGCTTTCAATGTTGTTTTCCTTCCCCAACTATTTTGTACGGGACTCGTAGCAATTCGTAGTAATTCGTAGCATTCGTAGCACTCATGCTGTGAGAGCAACAGAGTAGCGCACCCGTTACGAGATATTTCACTGCTGTTTCTACATCGAAGCAATAAATGTATCTACGCAATTTTTACAATAAGTAGGTAGGTATATTAGCAATCATAAGAAGTGTGGTCTAAAATGTAGACAATAATAACGAACTGATTCTCGTTATCGAGAAAATAGCAGTTAGAATATTGAGTGGGTGTTCCTACGTGAGACAATATAAAATATTTGTATAGCCGTAAGCGGGCAACTCTCGACACAGAGCGCAGCAACTGGCTGCAACAAAAGAGTGCAACTATTGCGCGGCGTGCATACAAAGCTGGTGCATTACTGATTCATCCGCAGCTCTACGTGGATTCGGCCCGCTGTTCGCGCTAAGGGTGAGATCTATGAAATGCTCCAGTGTTTGTTAACACTAAACATTCTTCAGTGTTTACTTAAAAAGCATTTTACGTGCAAATACTGGAAAAAACTCAAGTGGTCCAGTCTCAACTTTTTATTGATTTATTATAGTATGTATATTTTGTGATAGTAATATTTTAATGAAAAGGCTTTAACTATAAAATAATAAAACGGGAATTAACGTGACGTTAATTTTTATGTAAATTTAATTGTACTTCCTGCTTAATGTTTCATCATAAAGTACAATATAATGTACTTTAAATTGCGTCAATTCCTGTTTTAATACTTTATAGATACCTATACTGCAATGCGAAAATCTAAAAAACTATAAAAAGGCTTTGTGCTTTATTCTTGTCAACATTAATAAACAATATTGAAAAATATTGTTAGGGTAAAGTAGAATGTTGAAGGTATAAACAAAGACTAGCTGCTATCAAAACGTTTTAAAACAGTAAATTGTAAACCTTATTTCCACTGACGCGCAAACATAGCATAGATCAGAGAAAGCACTTACCTATAAAGCTAAGGACCTGTCCCAAACAAGTAATTCACTTTCTTAAAAGTGCAGGGTTTGGAACTGTGTCGTAGCATAGCGGCGATTACAGTGGATCAAACTGGTTGTAGTGAGACTGGTCTGTAAAGAACCTGTATAGACACCCGCTTAAAAAAACCTTATTCAGTAGTCCGTGTAGCCTGAGTGTACAGTCCACCTTCACTAAAAATTATCGATCGACGATCACGAGCGACAAGTAATGGCGTGGACACACGGTGTGCCGGCGGAGATGGCCGCGAGGCAATAAGGCCGTGGTGATAAGGCCTTCCTTGTCACCACGATTTGTGGTACTACAAGCGCCAAAGTTCTTGGTTATAAAATAAACGCCTTATTTTAACAACTTCGTTGTTACAATTAACATATCGCAGTCGGATCGTATAATCTGCCGTATTACATTACAGATAGCTGTTATCAAACAAAACTTTGTGTGAAAGCTTAGGGTATTTTTTTTATTACCACCCAGAAATCCTTAATCGTAAAGATAGCGTTGTGTTGTGGCAACACTTGTCAAGTATTTGTTCAGTAGGTTGTACGATGTGGCTAAACGAGACACACTAGAAAAACTAGCCGTAATGTAATACGGCGGATTATACAATCCTGCCTGCAACGAGCATACTCGTACAGGGTATATCTGTGAACATTTACATCCCTTTAACCACACCTTCTATCAATAATTCTAAACAACATTTTGTTCTACGATTTTTCAAAATACATCGAAAATTTTTCAACTCTATACAAAATGAAAAACTCATGTGACCGAGTTTGTACGAAGAGTTGATTATATCTTGTTTATGGAAATTTCTTAAAGTCATAGAATAAAAGTAGTTCTAAATGATTCATAAATGATGTGGTAAAAGCATGTAAATGTTCACAGAGATACACCCTGTACCTATACCAAAAGACAGGGCATCTTATCTCTTGTAGCAATTATTCCAGACTTCCTTTTGTTAGAGGAAACTGACAGCGTATAGTAATGTAGGATTGTAGGGCCCTATTTTTATGTTTATACACAAACAAAATTGACCGTCACCACAACAAAGGTTTCATGTCATACATAAATAAAATGTTTGATTTTATGCGGCCCACACGCAGGCTTGATCTCACACAATCACAATCACAAAACCTCGACGTAAGTAAATATACGTCGCGTGAGATGTGAAAAGATGACTTATTTTCTCGTCAGTTTGGCCAGGATCCGTCCCACCCCATTTAACGTTAACATAACAATCTAATAACACGAACACTACATCATGGTGTACTCGGCAAAAAGGACTGACTTCATGCGGGAAAAATGTGAGAGTAATTTTTTTATAAAAACAGATGTTGTTCATTTTGCTAAACCAGGACGCGAGGGGGGGGGGGGAGGGGTGGACAAATGAGGAGCTCGTTAAGAGGCTGTAATTACCGCTGCCCCTGCGCCGCCAACTTTCTGTTTGACATTCTGTACTTAGACTAATAATGCTTTTACGAGTATAGCCCTTTTTATCGGCATTTTGAACAATGTTAGAACATTTGTTCTCTTATGTCCTACAAGTTATAATTAGTTTTATGTATAATTTACGCCTGAGAATAGTAACTTCTGGAAGCATATTTCCACATTATGTCAGTATGGATCCAAAGACTAGATTGTATGTACTTTAGCAAAAGTTGGATAAATTCTTAATTCCCTAAAACTTGGAAATGTTTTTAATTAAGAATAATATGAGAAGTTACACAAAACGAATACTACTACATACATACCTACTTATGATCTTGAAAGGTAAATAAATAGGCCAATGTTAACCTCACCTATGTTTGGAACAGCCAAAAGATCGAATAATAATTTAAACGGACACACGCGCGATACATCACCTCGCATCCTGGATTGGGCACGAAACATTTCAAAGTGACGTGGGTAGGTATTGATGAATCTGGCGCACACGGCATTCACCGTCCTCGCCCGCGCCCCGCTGCGCTTCCGGCGGTACCCACCTATGTCGATGGAGGCCGACTTTATTATTGCGAATATGGTTTGTTGATTTCATTCACTGTACCCGCAATATACAATTGTATTATGCGCGTACGTACTCTTCTCTCTCCGGGAATACGTACGAACTCAATCACAGTTGGCGTATGCGGGGAACCTCATTTAAGATTCGTGGAGATGACATATCGGTATTTGTAGATATTAGTAAATACCTACCTACAAGAGTATTAGCAATACACTGAGTTCGATATTTTATATAGAATAGAAATCAGAGTTTCACCAATATTTTTGTACATGTTTCATCTCATACATTTATTTTGATTACCTTTATAATAGTTAAGTTATAACTATATGTGCGTACGTACATGTACCCACTTCTTTTTAGGGTTCGAAATCTCAAAAGAAAAAATTGGAACCCTTTTAGGTAAGTATTATATTGTTGTCCGTCCCTCTTTGTATCAAGACTTTTTATATAGAGAACGATTGGAAATCCAATTAAATTTAAATTGGAACTTACGCATTTTTCCTTACTTATATAAAAATAACTGAATAATATTAGGAAAATAGTGCTTTCCGAGTCCCAACTACTTATTTACAATCATAACGTTTACTAATTGTAGAATACGAGGTCTGGAACCCTCGGTAGGAGGCCCGACTCTCACTTGGCCGGTAAATAAAAAAGCCGTTATTCTTTTTCACAAAAGCCCTTGAAGGTGCCTACTAATGCAATTCTACAAAGTTTAATGCTATTTGAAGTGTGAAAAATAGCTCAATTTAATTCAACCCCGCAGCTACAAAGCGATGAATAATTTCATGTAACGACAAAGGGATTTCTGCAATAAAAAGCCCCGTCCAGAGTGACAGGCTTTTTCTCTAATGGCATCCTTAACCGGGACTCTAGTGCGCATTGTTCCATGGCGCTGTAAAGCCCGAAAGAATTACATTTCAGAGGTTGCAGATAAATCTTAATGCGTGTTTTATTTGTGCTGCTAAGGGATTTGTACAGTTAACGCCTGGCCCCAAATGTGCTAATAAAAGAGTGGATAGCAAAGTTACCTGTGCGATAAAACTGATTCGGAACAAATGGAATTTTGCCTATTTGTTTCCAGACAAAACAGATCATAAGTAATTCATTTTATTACTCTATTAGAATAAGGGGGCAAAGATGAGTCCATCAGATCAAAGTTCTATTGATGCAAATCGCGGTCAAACCATTTTGAGTTATACATGGCGTGTAGTGACGATGACTTGATTTTTATGATAGATCCCCTGCAGTGTCCCAGTTTGAGGCTGATACTGTAACTTTTTTTTACTTTTACCGTGGCGTGTGGTGGTTTTTTTTTTATTTATTTATTTTATGAAATGATATGTATATACAGCAAGTAGTACCTTATTATATGACATTTTTTTATGGTATAGGTAGCAGACGAGCCTATGGATCACCTAATGGTAAGCGATTACCGCCGCCCATGGACGACTGCAACACCAGTTGTGTCACAAGTGCGCTGCTTACCTTTTCCCCCTTTCCCTGGATTGTACCTCCGGTACCCTCACTCAGCGAAACACAGCGCATGCACTGCTTCTCGCCGGTTTTCGGGGACGTGGTATTACTCCGGTCGAGCCGGCCCATAAAATAATAATCATGTTACCAACTCGTAATAGTATTTAGAATTTGCAACAATAATAGCAGTGACAAACAATAGTCCTGATGAAGGCTCAGGCGATTGTGTCTGCGCCAATGACACGTGTGACGTGCCTCAAATATTGCCGCGCTCATTGGCTATTCTAACTGAGACTTTGAAATGAACCAATTGTTTTAACTGAATGCGTGTAATGAAAACAAAACCGACACGCGGTAATAAACAACGGGGATTTATATTACATAACCGGCTTAACGAGCTTATTTAATATAGATACTACCTATTATCTTGCCAGAAAAATAGAGTGGTTTTAAAGCTAAATAAAATATTTGTACGTAATAGATTGGTACAAGAAATTAGGCGTGTTAAGTTACTGTTGGGTTACATGTTATACACTACGTGATCCTGGTTAACACATCTGCTAGAGATGTGAAGGCCTATGTAGTAATCTAACATAGGCCCTAAAATTAGCTGCCTACCTATTTTTTGTACAAATATTTTTTAGTGCATTTAGTTGCGAATAAAGTAAAGGTTGAATACCTACTTATCAGAGAATATATACCTACTTATTGTAAAAAATACCCAAAAGGCTACATTGAAAAGGTGGTGGTCGGCATTATCAATGAATATGGAAAAAGGTTGTGAATTCAAAAATTATAGGGAAGGGCGTAAGTACAATTTACTGTCACAACCCTACCCTTTCCTAAGGGTTGAGGAAAATCGGCGAGTCAGTTAGCTAGATTGATATTGCTGACTGGCATGAAAAGGGGATGTTATACTTTAACCTATTAGGAATTGGAATCGAAGGTAATTCTCGCACGTTGAATTCAAAGGTTCTGACTGTATCGACCAAATACATTCTACTAAGTAGGTACAAAGGAATACATTATATAGACATCGGCAAATCTTACATAGAAATAGAAAACCCAAATCACTTGCGCGAAGCAATTGACACCCAGTGCCATCTATTGTTTCAGATTGCTGAAATTAGGCCCCGAAACAAAGTGAGGGCAGGCACTAGTTTTTAGTATAACATTTGAAAGGAGGTTACCGTGCTCTACCTAGTACATTCCGTAACACACTCAATTTACGTTTGCATTCTACACCTGATAAAAGCCCGGGGTAAGTTAATGCATGGACCATGATTAAAGATTCAGATCAGTCAGGTTATTGGAAAGCTGACGATGCCATGTGATCCTTCGCAACACAGACTGCAAAACAAGAACAACAAAATCATATCTCAACAATTAGGAAGGTATACACTTTTAAACTGAAACCTGCAGGTTTCCTCACGATCGTTTACCTCACCACCGCGTATTTCTACCACTATTGGTAAACCCCCGAACGTAGATGTGACAAATCCCGAAATAGGGTACGTGTGAATCGGTTTTGATCTTATGACCTCAGGACGTGTTATCGACTGAACTACCATCGCGACCTATCGACCGATTGACCTGATAACTTCACACATCCTAAGGTACACCTGAGCCAAAACATGTGCCATCGCTGTTTCAACGGTGTGACATGGGCATAAGTTGGATATACTATAATATATTAATTCTGCATAATATGGTATGCATAATATGCCCGTTACAAAAACTTTATGTTCAAATAGTAATAGGCATAATTTAACATATTTTTAATTGTGGGAGAGCCACGCTTCGGCATGAATGGGCCGGCTCGACCGGAGTGATACCACTGCCTCACAGAAAACCGGCGTGAAGCAGCCCCAGTGCTGTGTTTCGTCGAGTGAGTGAGGGTACCGGAAGCCCACCCGGGGGGGAAGGGGATAAAAGGTTGGCGGCGCACTTGTAACTTCACTGGTGTTGCAGGTGTCCATGGGCGGCGGCAATTGCTTACCATCAGGTGATCCGTCTGCTCGTCTGCTACCTATCACATAAAAAAAAAAAAAATGTTTTCTTTTGTTTTGTTTCTATTTATATTCTATGATAATTAGGTATATGTTGTTCTTCTTAGTAATATGTGCTATGTATATTGATTCGAAATAAAGAGATTATTATTATTATTAATATAGTCCTTGAGGTTTGGCAAGTGTACTTTGACTATGGTTATGTAGTTATTACTAGTGAATGAGGAGTTTTAAAAAAGTACAGATACTGTCTAAGACCAGTATAGGTACTTATCATTTAGTACTCGTAAGTACATGTACTTACATGGGTAAATCAGAATCTTCCTCGGTAAAAGTACCTAATGAAAACAAATAGGACATGAGTTTGGAGCGCCACATGGCTTAAGTAGACATGTGTTGTGTAGTTATATCATTTCACTCGGTGGTTTTGGCGATGTATTTAGTCGAGTTTATGTTTATTAGTATAAGAGTTTTGTTTTTGCTTCTCTGTAAATAAAATTCTTGGTCAGAAGACCCCGTTTAAAACATAAAAAAACCTTTTGGGGAACCACGCTTCGGCATGAATGGGCCGGGTCAACCGGGGTGATGCCACGGCCTCACAGAAGACCGGCGCGAAGCAACGTCTGCGCTGTGTTTTGTCGAGTCGAGGGTACCGGAAGCCCATTGGGGGGAAAGGGGGTTAAATGTTGGCAGCGAACTGTGACTCTACTGGTGTTGCAGGTGTCTAAGGGTGGTGACAATCGCTTGCCATCAGGTGACACTTCTGCTCGTCTGCTACCTATCACATAAAAAAATGTAAATTGTATCTACGCAGGTCGGTCGTCTCGCTTTGAACATACCCACATCACAGAGTTACCTACATTCATATTGTATGATGGTCGTAGTAGTTGGGTATCTGTACCGAGGTGAGGTGTGGCGTGAACAGAAGGCGAGCCTCAGATGAGGAGCGGAAATGAACCCCTGCAGGCTAATTGTGCGCAATCGGGCGCGAGTGATTGCTAATCTATCGGTGACATACTCGTACCTACTCTCATTTTCGCCTGCGATAGCGGCCTTTGCATAGGTCAGATTAGAGCTAGGTCACACTGCGCTAATATGGAACAGATACTCCGTTGGAAGGATACTCTCGGTTATCCAAGTAAACTTGACTAGGTAATGTTGGATTTTGGTAGCATTGTACTTAAAAACCGTAAAGGAATCTCAAAAGTTGAGGAAAAAACACAATAAACGAAAAATAAATGTTGTATAGGAACAAAAATGTACAAACTATAATATATTATTCAATTAACTGTACCTACCTTCTTTTCCTTTACTGATAGTTGTCTGAAAGAGATCGCTTTCAGCGATAAGACCGGCGACATTTTATTCATCTATGTCTATAACATTATGTACTCTATGCAGTGCATTATACGAGTAGTACTTCGTGCAACAAGTATCTTCTGAGCAATAAAGATATCTATCTAAGATAGGTAATATCTATTCAATCACATATTCTAAATGTATTTTTACCTTTACAAGGCAAACTCATTTATTCATAATTAAAATATATCAGTTACTTAAATTCTAAGCTTTACCTACATAATTGAAAACATTTATTTCTCCACAACTCGGAACAAACAAAAGTAAGAGTTCCAACGCCGTAATGATTTCCACATCGCATCGCTTTTAATATGTAAATACTGTGCTAAAACCATATTACGTGCCGGAGAACGTAACGGCGTCACAACAGCGATTTTATTTTGTTGTGCCGAGTCTTTGTCGGCCGAGACTGCTGGGGCCCGGCTTCAATTGGCTCGGGAACAAGCGCGCGCGTTACGCCGCCTTGCGATAAACAGCCAATTTGCGTAGCAAGACTACACGCCAAAAGACGCGGAATATAAAGGGCCCTGTTTAATGAAGTCATTTATTCCTCACCCCCAGGGCCGCGTGCCAGCGCGGGAACGCCTCTGATCGAATGATATACGTTTAACTGCGCAAATCTGTCATTTGCGAAAGAGTGCCCGATCAGTTCATCTGGCATTATTATTAAACTTAGGCTTGTGCCTATGCCTTGCCGTCCGCGTTAAGCCTAAACGTTGTAAATTAATTTTGTTAGAAAAGGGTTTGTTTGCCAGGTATCCGAGGATACGGAATGTCTTTATCGCGTTAATTGCGAGCCGTCTCCGAGCTGCTGGCGAACCTTCCAACCTTTATATTGAAACATTGTTGCGGACGCAAATTTGTTTTACTGGAGTTGGTTTAATCGATCAAAATTTACATACTAATGATATTTTAGTAAGCCCCCTACTTACTTACACTTTTTTGATCCATAAGGGTCTGATTTGCACGATTTCGATCCAGTGCAATTCCCACTTGTCATTGTCAGACCAATGCTTCGCGCGAGGTATAATTTAAAAGTTTTATCTCTGAACAGCGAAAAATACCTAGAAACTTTACCTTCCAGCAGACAATTTTGAATTAAAACTAGTAAGTATTTTATCAGATTCTGCTATGATCAAAAACTGAGCTTTCGTATAGTATGTAGGTAGTAAAAATACCTATCTTACGCTATCTCCAATGAAAATAAAATGGCTTTATTGTTTACCTATTTAGAATTAAATTTTACATAAGGAACAGAGTTATATTACTTTTAGGATTAACTACTTAATCTCTAAGAAAATAAAGAGCGTAAACTAGTTCACTGCGCTCCGGAAAAATAAAATAGGAATTTATGTGTGAGTCGTAAAGTTGCCTCTGTGATGAGGGGCTTCGCCCACCTGTAGCTGCGGCAGTATCGGAGCACCTTAAGGCATGCCGAGGCTCCGCTACGTGAAGGGACTTAAATAGCTCCATTAGTTAGTTTATTCAGGACCGATACTCTGCGTTCCACTTTCAAACTACTTACGCGTATAAATAAACAGTTAGGTACGATCAATTTATTTCAGTGTGCTCTTAATTGCGACTATATGTCGGCGGTTGTCACAAGGGTCTCAGCCTTTTCATTAGTGTCAAGTCGTAACTACTTATTTCAAAGCAAAATTATTCAAATTACCTATATTAATAGACCTTTGTAGATACTCAATTTGTCGGTAACTGCTGAGGTGTAAACCAAAGCTGTTCTATTCAGTTTATTATTTGAAGGTTTGGCAGGCAGCTAATAATGGACACGTTTATCACCCACACTAACGCAATAATTACCTGAGTTAAGTGCGATTAAACATAGGGATCTAAGTAGGTACAGTTACGTTACAGTCCAGCGTAATAAGTGTTTATTGTCACCTAAACAATGATTAGCGCGGTACCTGGCGCTTCTTACAAAATTATTTTTGCTGTGAATCTTTTTTTATTCCTTGGGTAATTTGGCGTGAAACGCCTCTTATTTTAGGCTGTTGGTGTAAATTGGAACTAAAGTTTAAAATAATGTCCCTCGTGTCACCAAGATGCTACTTATCTTCTTACGAAAATTCTTTTTAACCTATTGATTTTAAAAAGAAAGAATTTCTCAACATACATTGTAGTAGATAGGTATACCATCCTATTGTCAACAGCCAAAACATCATTGTCTCATCTTAGCGTGTAATTCCCAGTTGCATCCAAATTTCTCGTTTGGAGTCTAGGGTTTAAAACTGATGCTGTCACTTTCTTTTGTGGCTTTTATAAAAGTGACAGCATAATTTTTAAACTTTAACTAACTTAAGTCTCCATTTTGTAAGGGGGCTTGTGTATAGAACTCTAAAAATAATTCTGTCTGTATTCTTATTTTGAAATTATTTCTATTTCTATAATTTATAAAGGGGTAACTTCTAAAGGCAACGACGAGAATGAAAGGTACCTAAAGCAATAACACGAAACGCTTGGGCGATACAGTCGAGACCCAGCGCCATCTATTGGTATATTTTGGAGCTAATACAGACAGAGGCAGGGTCCCGAAACAAAAATTTAGGCGGGCTATTAGCCATTTAAATGATTGGCAAAAGGTATAACTATATCGCTTTAGCAGCAGGTCTGTAAGTTTTTCTAAAATAGCTTGTTTTATGCCAGTAACTGTCATTATGCGGCAACCAGCTGCCAGGTGGAGGAGGGCGCGGACCTCATTATACACTCGCTTGTATCCTGGAGTGGCGGGCTCCATTGTGCTCGCCTCCTCTCCTCACTGCACGAGAGCGGGATCGAATCCTATTATTAAATATGCGGTTTCATAAACTGGCCTTTAGCAAAGAATATAAAAATAATATTTCTTGGAAGACGAATCTCAAACTATTTAAGACACTAATTAATAACTATGTAGTACACATGAAATGTATAGGTACCTAATTTTTCTTTTTAGTAGTTTTTTTAGCTTTTGATTCTTAGTTATTGTTTTTCGTGTTTCCATATTATTTTGTCCAATAAATAATTTCACTCACGGTACCTAATCAAAATATATGGGATGGGCACCTACGTAATAATAATAGAATAGAACATACCTCAAACAAACAAACAACCTCTTACGAGTAGGAATCGCCTTCTGCAGTTTAATATAATCTTTCTCTATACCAGCAAAAAATGGCACGGACCCAGAGTTTGATAGATACCTAAATATTAAATTTGCCTTAATGCAATATTACGAGTACGAGCGCCCAGCTGTATATTGTCAGTTACAAGGTAACACGCCAGCCGTCATCCATACAGAGCCCGCAGCGGAGCCCTCATTAAAGCATTGCGCTCGTGCCGCCATTGTGCTCGGTGCGCCAAGTTCGGGCCTTCGGAACACTCCCGCGCCAGCCATTGTGCTCAGCCGCTACCTACTCCGACATGACGGTCAGTTTCTCCTCCAACTTACAGAACATTCTCGAATTTCCATCGTAGCAGACAAATTTGGTATTTCACCATTTAGCTGTACGTTTCAATACCTAAACTTAACATTAACGCGGGACATTTCTCGTTTTTATATCTTCATATTTTGAATATCCCGTGTTGGAGATTATAAGTAGAGGCACCAGGTGGTGCAAATATCTACACATGATCTATGAGACGACCGTTGCCTATTTAGGATTCATAAATAAAAAAATAAAAAAGGCAAACTTATGAGGTTGGAATAGGAAGTGTTTTTTAGATCTAAGATATCTGCTAACTACATTACATAATATTTTGTTGCAACCCGATTATTCCAGTTCGCGGTTCCGCTCACTTCGTTTTCGGAAACACTCAACGCGTGTGGGGGCTTTATCTAAATTTGGATTTAGGTGAGGAAAATCTCCTTCTGAAAGCGAATTTTTATTTTAATAGGGAGCACGGCATAAAGATGAATGATGGGTGGCACGCGTGAGCCCGCCCCCGGGGGCGCGCGTCTGACTGGAATACTGTGGAGTGACGAGACGCGGCGAATTTGCTCCCGAACCCTCAGCTACACGTTCAAGCCATTCGCCATTTTCACTTCACCTGCACCAAAAAAATTCCTTTTATCAGTCCGCAAAAAAGTAGTTTGATTCTGACGAGAACAATTAATTTTATTGCTCATGTGTTTAACTAGCGCATTAACATTAGAATTTTAGCACATTTAGTTAGTTATTGATTGATGTTCGGCAAGTGCTCACTTTAGCAGTTGCCGTAAAAAATAGATACCTAACTGACTTACGAGTACGTTTGTTCACTTGTTAAGAAAATAAAAATAAGTGTAACTCCTTTCATCGAGCCTTGGAGGGAAAATACCTTAGGTCCTTGAGTTTAGCACGTTTGACTGTAAGGAAACATTCCTTTTTTTAATAAATAAAACTACATTCAAAGTTTTTGTATTTCGCTTTTATAGCTAGTTAGCCCATGAATAGAACCGGGTTTTCAATAAATTAAGATTGATTTTATTCCAAGTGACCCCTATCGTAATAGACAAAGGACCAAGGTTTAACTTGATAACGAACGCTAAGCATAGGTAGGTACACTAAGTAAAAATATCTGTAACTAGACTAGATTATAGGTATTTATAATAAAATAAAAATAGTCTAACTAAACATCTTATAGGATAAGGGGCCCTCAAACAAGACACGACATGACATCCTTGTATATATTTCTAAAATAGTTTATAAGAAACAACACATGTGCATTAGCTTGGAACTTATAGTCTTGCTACCTAAGTGAGCCTCGGGTATACTCTCCTGACTTGTGACATTATCCTATCTAACCCGTGACACTAATAGAAACTGTCTGACGTTCCCAGTTATCTTATAAATAGAATGCTTACTGTTCGAAAAACCTTATTCAGATAACTGTAGGCGTAGGTATATTGTAGGTATAAAGTAACGTAGGTAACGTAGAAAAATCTTCTTTGTAGAAAAAAAACCTTTTAAAAAATTATATTTTGTCCTTTATAAAAAATTGTACAAATAGGTATGTAGGTACAGTCAGCCACACATCAGGTTACCACAACCTGTCAAATTTCCTTAATTGATATTCAACCTAATGTGTATGACAGTAAGAGGAGAAATTTGACAGTTTTGAACTATGATGTGTGGCTGTACGTACGTACATACCTACGTCACCTTTATTTCGATGGAAAACATGTGCGATATCTTTATTGATCATGCATAACTGAAACATGCATAGCCATCCGCTCGGCTCCGAATAGAGACAAGCTAAATCGAGTCTCACCCAATTTTCTGCTTGAGCAACGCATCCCGGAAATCGAATGATACCGATAATAACGCACAAATCACCAAACTGAGTGTGATATTCCTAACATAATTGTATTGTGAGTAGTACCTAGGTACTATATCCATCAATATATTAATCTACCTTCGAATATCCAAGCGATTTTTACTATGGTTACTTGTACTAATAAGTATTCTGTGCTATGGTACTAAATAAGATGCTAAATTAGATAAAGTAGCTTAGGGCACAGATATTATAATAAGTAGGATACAAGTCTTAGGGTAAGCTTCTCGTATCAACATACTTGCGAACTATCATTTAAAATTAAGTAAGTAGATCCCTAATGGCTGTCAATTGTTGAATAAGTAGTGGCAGTATATTGTACCAGTCTACTCGACAGGATTGGTTTGTTTTAGGTACGTTCAGTTACTTGTAGTATTAAGTATTCTGTGGTTCAGTCTAACTAAAGGATTGGGCACCGGCCAAACAAAAACAAAGTTCCTAAATCCAATGAAGAGAGCCATTATTCATGGGCGAACATGACTTTTCAACCTTAATAAACATTCGGAATTTCGCAACAGTTCAAGCATCTTACGAATTAGGTAAATTAAATCACGAGAGCTTGTAATATAAAATTCAATTATAGGAATAAATTTAATTGAGTTTCATCGCAATCAAAGGCCATCAATCAGCACTACGTATAAATAACTAAGTAGGTAGGTACTATACCTATTACAAAAAGTACCGAAACCCAGGCAAAGACCAAAAAGTACCTACTGACTATAAAATGAATGAGCTGTTCCATTTACAATTTCGTTCTTTACAAAAAACTTTAGTTGACTTTAGAGACAAAGAGCACATCGGAGAATAAAGGTTCGAGCTCAGTCATAAGTAGAATAATAAAATGACCGTTATAATTTGACTGTGGAAAATCCCAGAATTTATTAAGGGTTTTTATAGGGTATAATGAAATTCAAACGAATGAAAAATAAGTTGCCGAAAGGGTTGCGTGCCACAAAAGACCTAGAGCGTTAGATCATTTAAATAAAACAAATGTAAATGGAATGCAAAGCTGTACAGAGGTAGATAGTTTGTTGTGAGTTAGTTTGTAACAACATCATCGGTGGGAGTCGCGGGCCGAGTGCGCACGAAGCCGCCCTCGCTAAATCCTGCTATATCCCTCGGCTTCCAACATAATGTACTTCCATGTAGTTTTCAACTTGAATCTCTCTCAGATAAACCAAAGTAAACACGTGAACGAAAGTGCAGAAAATATTTATTGGCTCTCAGAAACAACCTTACTGCATTAAAAATCTATATTTACTCGTAGATATGTTTTGTTTATAAATTAGTGGGAAGGTATAACAAAAGTATTGGCTTCTCTAGCCAGCAGTCGGAACACGTGTAGATCAATAGAAAGTCATGTTCTTGAAATACAATGTTCTTTAGTAGGAATTTCGATACTTACCCAGCTTTTTTCATTGATCACACCAGTCATTAGGCGATCACAGAAAAACTTAAGTAACAAAAGCGCATCAATGATATTAAAAAAAAAAAAACGATTAGGATACTTATGTAATTTAGGTATGTACGTACATACCTACGCCTAATGTAGTGCTTTGTGTTGTGGGCCTTTAAACTAAAGCTATGCCTACTTACTTACACCAAGCCATTTACCTACTACTAGCGTCGAATATTACTTGAATAATAGAGGCTGCATACCCATTTTGATATTCATACATCTTCATTATCACAGAGCTCAGCGCTGCCTTTTAGTGCGAAAATTATAATAGTAGTTTCATCGCGACCGAGTAATTAGACCGTACCACAGACTAATAGCAATTTAAGCGGACTATGTAGGCGAGGGGCTAGATATTATTTGCCCGGTCCGATTCGCCCCGTCTCGGGTGGCCACAAAGCCGCCTTTGTCATCAGCACGCGAGCTCGGGCCGTGCTCCACTGGAGACTGTTTTGTGCTGCCGTTTCATCATTATTCGATTAGGTGCGTACGTACCCAGCCAGGTAGGCGGGCACGCTTTGATCTGCATTTCCAAATTAGAGAATGGGTGCCTATGTGGATTTACTGGGAACGATGCTTACTTTCCCGTGTTAAGTACTTGATGGAAATTTAGATAGTTGCCCACTATTTATTCACCTAGATCAGTACGGACTGTCACACATCGATATTTGTTAAGAGCTACAAATAAATGTAAATAGTTAATGTCAAACACATGATGTGTGGTGACTGTTTGTCTACAAACTTAAAATAGAGATGCAACTTTGATATATTTTCCTAAGAAGTACCAAGTGATAATTTTGCAGAGATTGCTTGACTGAAAAAATAGGTATTTATATTATTATATTTATTTAGAATTTGACCTATTCTCATTTAAGAAACTCATTTAAGAAAATCCGTTGAGCTTTGACCCTTTCCTGACTTATCAAACTAACCATGAACTGCCAGAGTACCTACCTAATAAACTCCAGAGATTAGTTGTTTAAGCCTCCAAAATGTATTTTTGGCAGGTAGGTAGTAGATTGGCTCGGAGGTGTCCGGAGGTGGGCTAGGGTAGTGACATTCTGGGCGTATCGATCGCGCGCAAATAGCCACCTGGAGTTGCCGGCCGCGTTGCATGCATTACATTCTGCACATACCCGCTTAAATACCCACAATTACTACCTATGTATACTACCAGTACCTACGTTATTTTATATCGTAGGTAGGTAATAATGCTAAAGTCCTCATAATAGGAATCATGATTAAAGCCCATTTAGCATGACTGTAATCAAACATACCTACTCAATAAGCGAAAACAAAAACTGTTTCAATACAAAATAGAATAATATCCACTCGGCTATTTTATGTAATCGAACAGCAGATTTTTTTCTTATATTGTTGATCTAACATGCTAAATAGGCTTTATTTTAATTACTGACCTATAAACGCTTCGGCAATAGTTAAGTATAACGATGATAAAATAACAACAATGCAAACAATTTAAATATTTATTCAATACAAAGACCAGGGGCCAATTTTCTCCGAACCTACTTTAATTGACAAGTACATTACTTAGACCTTAACTCAGTGGTGGTGAACGAGGCCCTAAGTGTTATGATTTGATGGATTCTATTAAAATATTTATAAAAATAATTGTGTAAATATTTCCCCCTAATATATGTTATAATGAAAGTAAAAAAAAAGTAAAGTATCAGCCTCTAAACCTGGGGTCACCAATTAATTTCGTTTGGGGTCCGTTTTCAGATGTTTTTCAGAAGTGAAAGGACCATCGCGGTCCGCACAAAGAACGACGCCTACGACAGGGGAACCCCCAGCGGCTACGATGAGGGGCTCGCGGTCCGCGGTTCACATTCGGCCCACGGTCCGCCATTTGGTGACCCCTGCTCTAAACTGTCCCACTGCATGGCAAAGGCCTCCATCATAGAAATCAAGTCATTGCTACAATGATGGGATTAGGCTTAACGCTTGCATAATGCGAATTGGTGATCACAAACCCGAGCTATGTTCGAAAAATTTGAAACATACTTTTCCCCGACGACCCCCGAGCTCACGGTCCGGTACTTAAACCACTAGACCAACTGCAACGGCGCGTATGATCGTCATAATATTGTTAATAAAATTAAAACCTATACTTTATGATGACGTGCTTGTTTTGTAAACTAGCGGCCGCCCCGACTTCGTCCGCGTGGAAAAGTAACTTTTACCCCCTTTTACACAACCCCCTTTTCGCAATAAAAAAGTAACCTAGTTCTTTCTCAGGTCTCATAATTACCTATACCAAATTCATTTAACCGTTCAGTAGTTTTGTCGTGAAGAGTACATAACGACAGACCAGGATTAGGTTTCGCATTAATAATATTATAGATATAAGATATAAGTTAAATCTTTTACTGATATGGACGACCAAACAAAATAAAACCAAAAGCATTATGTAGGTAAAGGCCGATAAAGAAATAAAACATATGTACCATTATAAGTGTATTTATATAAATATTATTTTATATAGTCTTTAGAGTGGGATAATGAAATAATATTACCGCGTTTTGCGATTTTTCCCATTCTGATCAATAGCAAAATGTAAATGGCACCCAATCTGCTTGAAACGGAACGCTTTAAAAATATATTGCTCCATAGACAAAACCTGGACATTAGCGTTTTAAGACTAAAAAAATACCACTAATCTCGATCTCGCCCATGTTAAATATTGATCTAGTAAAATATACCTAAGCGTTTAAAATCTTTTTGGATATATTTTGGGTTGAACGTACAGCGCAAACTCATAAATGCGTGGCGAAACCGGCCTTCTATAAGGGTAACGTTCGGCACGGGCACCAGTCGGGTGGCGCTGTAGTCGCGCATGCGTTGTTTTATCAATGACTGCTGCGGACCAAAGACAAATTTTGTAATCTGGCAAATTCTTTTTTGTTTGTAGGTTATGTTTTAGTGGTAATTGTCAAAATTTATGTTGAATATTTTTCCTGGAATATTCATTGTTCTCAAACATGGAGTGGACGTAAAGTTAACGCCTTGTGAATAAGAAGTTCGATCGCGAATAGGCGTATATTTATTTCTATTTAATGGCTGTGTAATCTTGAGTGTCACTTGACATTGAATTGAAATGTGAACACGAAAGTCAATACGCACTTCTCGTTTCGAGCTATCATCTATGCGAACATTTGCGCACTGAACTAAGCTAAGTAGTTGTGAATCCTTGTATATTATTATAATTAGAACGTCTACCAAATATCACTAAGATGACGATGAGCCAGTTGTCCGTGTTGAAGTTGTACAACACAGTGGTGGACGACGTTATAGCTGGAGTGCGAGACTGCTTCCTGGATGATGGCGTAGATGAACAGGTGCTGCAGGAGCTGAAACAGTTATGGAAAACCAAATTACAAGCGAGCGGTGCCATGGACCCGCCATTGCCCGAGCCTACGATGCCGCCGCCGCCCGTCTTGCAGAATTTCCAAAAGGCTAACGGCAATAATGTGTTACCTAAACGGACTATTGACTCACATATGGCCCAAGGCTCAAGTCAACAAAACTCTGGTGTTGAACATGGTGCTCCAACATCAAACATAGCAGGTGCTCATCCACATCATGTACTTGATCCTAATAACAAAGTACCTGTTCAGCTAACACTACCAGCCCAACCCGGAGTTCCAGGCTCCCAGCCTCGCTCTTTCACAATACAGATACCGGCATCAGCGTTAAACGGTAATAAACTACACCAGGTTCTCACCGGACCTATTATAAATGCAACAATCAGTTTACCACAGCCTTTGGCTGCCACACTTCTTCAGCAACATATAAATTCTGCATTAGCTGGCCAACAAAATGAATTTGATGGTGGCGGGGGTGGCCGCAGTGGTGCTGCTCCCTTCTCATTGGATGGAGCCTTGGATTCTTCAGACGATGAAGGCTCAAATGTTGGTGATGGCTCTGAAGATGGAGCCGGAGATGATGATGAGGATGAGGAGTCTGCTGAGGAGAGAGCAGAAGAGGAAGAAGAAGAAAGAGACGAAAGTGGTGGTGCTGAAGAAGAACCACTAAATTCTGGAGATGATGTGTCTGATGAAGAACCCGGTGACATGTTTGACACTGACAATGTGGTTGTATGTCAATATGACAAGATAACTCGCAGTCGTAATAAGTGGAAATTTTACTTAAAAGATGGAATTATGAATTTAGCTGGAAAAGATTATGTCTTTCAAAAAGCCAATGGTGATGCGGAATGGTGAAAATTTCTCAATATGAGTTGAACAGACAAGCTGTGTGTATTTTTTTATCAACAGTGTAACTAGTTATGTCTCTTGACTGGTAGAATGTGATTGTAAGAGATCCATAAAGACAATGTTATCTCAAATCTATTTTTACTAATAGGCCAGATTGTCACTGAGCAACTTGACCACTGAGTGCGTGATGGATGACAGGAATGCTAGGTAATTCACTATGTTGAGATTTATTTTAATCCGCTATCTACAAAGTAGACACTTATGATCTTCTACATTCTGGCTTATAATTTTAATTTTGAAAAATGTGTTATTTCAAATTTATTAATGAATAAGTTTTACTGATTGTAACAATGTAAATCATTATTTAGCAAATTCAATATGATTATTAGGTAAATACTTTTGCAAACAGTCTGGTTATGGTCATTGGAGTGCTTTTTCAAGGAAATTACTAAGAAAATACCATGCTGAAGGTGATGGTTAAATGAGTATGACCTTTTTAATATAGCTATATGAAATTGTTGGTATGTGTGTTTGCTGTATGTATTGATGTAATTTGCTATTTTGGCTTCACTTAAGTTGAAATATAAAAAGATATTTTTCACTTAAACCAATGTAACCACAAATAGTACCTTGTGCCATAAGCAAAGACCCCAAAAATAATTAATCTTCATTATTATAAATGACAAAATATTTCAAGTTTAATTAATAATATATTCATTAATTATTCTGACAAGATTTATCATAACATTTATTAGAATAAGTTAACATACTGTTATGATTCCTACATATTCAAAACCTGTGTTATAATGTTAATTGGATCATAAAATTTACTGTTATTCTAATTATTCTTAAACATATTAATCTATTATTATTACTTAGTGAAGCTAAATAGCATGTAACAATGGCTGGTGTGTTCAGTTAATGATACATTGTAAGTCCCAAATTGGTTAAAAAATTATTAAGTATACCTTTTGTTTAAGAGTTAATACCACTTTCATTTGATAATTTGTTTCTGAAATAGTTGCATATGAAATATTTCTAGTAGATTTATTCAGATTTCTTTTTGATTATGCCTTTAGTACTATAATCTTGTAGACATTTCTGTCTGTATTTAATAACACATTTTTATCCTGTATACAGATACCTACATCTGGCATACTTATTTATTATGAAAAATTGTTATTAAAAAGTTACAACAACATGATTAGTTAGTGAATATTGATCTATCTTTGGCAATAACCAATGTTATGTATGTATTTATTTTATTATAATTTTTGTTAATTCTTTGTGCTCAAAAACTTCTTGTTGCTATGAATAAATTTCTTCCGTCACTAAGTTATTAAATATTGTGATATGAATACTTAGTAGATAAATATGTTTATTTTGTAAATTTAATTTCCAACACTTACTTTAAGACTACCAACTAAATATTTGATGAGACAGCCAGTACACTCTACCTAGTTACTTCTCAATACCTAATGTAAGTTACTTATGGTTTGTTTTAATCACTTACATAAAGAAAAGTTTGACGAAAATGGTAATAATAAAAAATGTTGCATTATTTTGTGTTTTCTTCTGTAAAATTTCATACTAATATAAGTACTTAATTTATTTCTTTTTAATCATTAAAAAATAAATAAATATTTCATAAATGAAATTCAGTGATTGCCCACCCCCTCTAAATACTAAATGGAATGTTTTTATACCATGATAACTGCTTCAAATGATACATCAAAGCTTTAACTAGCTCGTTGTTTAGCTTTCACATCCAAAAAATAAAATAAAAGTGACACAATCATTAAAACTACGAAGTGTATCCGATTCTCCTAAGGAATTCGAGGTTTTTGAAGAGACGAACACCCGCTGTGCAAAAACAGCCATTATAATATATATTTTTTAAAATGTTGACAAATTTCTTATTTAGAATTCTGATAAAGAGTACTCTAGTGTTATTTAACGGATTTAATTCAAAACTACTCCTTAGACAGTGATTGCCCAGGGTACAGTGATTGCCAGGTTTAAGGTTAACGTAGATTTTAACTTATTTTCAAAGGAGTAGTTTTGAATTAAAACCGTTTAATAACACTAGAGTACTCTTTATCAGAATTCTAAATAAGAAATTTGTCAACATTTAAAAAAATATATATTTTAATGGCTGTTTTTGACTAGTACTTAATTTATTTCTTTTTAATCATTAAAAAATAAATAAATATTTCATAAATGGTAATATCTCAACATAAAAGTGCACAGTTTAATGCTAGTACTTAGAGAAGTAAGAAATGCTTTTTTTAGATAGATATTTTTAAAGAAAAAAAAATGTTACTGAAATGTAACAGACAGTAATAATAGCACTTACTGCTTGACGCTTCGACTTGTTACAACAGTCGTGGTCACAAGTATAATGTACCTACTTATTTTAAATATCCTTGCGTTTAGTCCCGTTTATATCAAGTATCAGTTATACAGGGTGTATCTGTGAACATTTACATCCCTTTAACCACGTCTTCTCTGAACAACATTTGTTCCATGACTTTTAGAAATTCGCATAGAAAATCAACTTTTCTTACAAAGTCGGTCACGTAAAATGGTCATTTTGTGTGGGGAGTAGCAAAAATTTTTGACGAATTTTGAGGAATCGTTGAAGAAATCTTGTTCAAAATAGTTGTTTAGAACACGTGATTAAAGGGATGTAAATGTTCAAAGATAGGTACAACCTGTAAATATAGATGGTGCCCACTATCAAATCGGGAACCTTCGATTGTTTCTAATTCTATGAATAGTCTAAGCATACAATTAGGTATGCTTACATACTCACTCACCTCTCACCTAAATAAATGTGTAACCATGATTGGGTTATCTGGTTTCTCTGTCTAATGGTTGCGGAGGTCAGACGGCAGTCGCTTCATTGTAAGACCAGACTCCCCTCCCCTGTAACTAAGAAAAAACGAAACTGATCGTTTTTAATTTATTCACAAGATTGGCACATCATTTAAATAAGAACACCTCTTAATTCATTAGGTGCAATCAGTATCAAAATTAGCTTAACATTTTAGTACCATGTCAAATTATTATCTTGTCCCCCTTGAAAACTAACTTGGCAGTTACTATGACAAAGTACGAGATGTTGTATGTGAGAGTACGAGAATCAAAAGTAGCTCTACTTTTGATTCTGACTGTACATAGTATAGGTACCTACGCAAACTGCCATGTGCATTCTGAGTCCCACTTTGCACTTAGTAGGTAGGCACTTGCACCAATTTCAATTGGTTTTACTTTTATTTTACGGTTACAAACAACATCGAAATGAAGGAAACCGCAGCCATTGGGGCGTTGAATTGCCGCTGCGGTCAGCCAGCCCTCGCTCGAATGTGCCCGGAACCCACCTCGTGGAGGTACACGAAACATGACACGCTTTGATTGTGCCGCCGCCCGTTGCCGTTGTCAGGATTTTCAATTCAAAGTTAGGACCACCAAGGTATCCCTTCCTATGTATTGAACTATTAGTACGTACAGCCATACATCAACGTATACAAAACTGTCAAATTTCTTCAATCGACTCTCATCTTACTGTCAAACACATTAGGTTGAATATCAATTGAGGAAATTTGACAGATTGTGGTAACCTGATGTGTGGTTGTCTGTACATACTAACTGTAAATAAGCCATGCCTTACATGAATGTCTTTTAATCTAGTTTACCCATTTTTTATCTATAGGGAAAACCTATTTAGGTAACAACAATGACAGAAATTAACCAGTACCTGCTTAACAAGCAGACCTATACCGTCAAACCAAAATATATTACCTATACCTACCTAAATGTCGGTCTTTCATTGAACGTTTTAGTACTGTCTCATAGATCAAATCTTTTTTTTATGTGATAGGTGGCAGACGAGCAGACGGATCACCTGATGGTAAGCGATAGCCGCCGCCCATAGACATCTCCGACATACATAGCTCTAACTAGCTAACAACTTCGGTAGGCGTGGGAATGCAAATTCTAAGCTCATACAATCAGTGTAAATGACTGTTGGATAACGGAGCGGGACAGTAACATCGAGACAAAAGTATTTAAGTCTTTGTTCGGGCCGAGTCCGTCCAATTATCCGTAATCCGGCGCAGCCCGAGATAGCCCGCCTCTAACCGACTTACCGTTCGCGCGGCGGATTTATGCAAGGCTACGTTGTAGCTGTATGGACCATATTATATGACTTGCAGATTATGTGTAATGTTATGTGTGTATGGTTCTGACATGTCTACATATTGTGACTTGCAATATCTGAGAATGTTATGTAGGCATGTTTAACATTAAATTCAAAATGTAGTCAACCGTGGGAAAGCCACGCTTAGGAATTGTCTGTCTCAACCAGACTCTCAACAGACCACGGCCTCACAGAAGACCCGCGTAAAGCAGCGCTTGCGCTGTATATCGTTGAGACGGTGAGTGTACCCGAGGGGTTAAAGGCTGGCAGCGCACTTGTGACACTACTGGTGTTGCAGGTGTCTATGGGCGGCGTAAATCGCTTACCACCAGGTGATCCGTCTGCTCGTCTAAATAAAGGGAAAGAACGTTAGGAAATCTATATACATATAATAAAAATGTAAAAAAGCTGTGTCTGTACATTGAAGATATTTATCTCAAAATAACTTAGGACGACTAAAAAACAGTAACAGAACATGAATCAATGATTTTAAAATTTTTGTCTGTCTGTTTTTCTGGTTATCTGTTTGTCTGTTGTCTGTTTGTCTGTTTGTTCGCGCTAATCTCGGAAACTACTGAACCAATTCGAATGAAACTTTTTTTTGTATAGCTGTAATATCAGGGCAACTTATAGGATATATGACATTTTTAAGACCAGGCTCCTTGATGTAGAACCATAACAGCCCAGCTAAACTATAAGAGGTAGTTCAATGGCACCTTAACAAAAGTTGTTCAGATTGATGAGCAGTTTATAATGCCATGAAAAAAAATCAAAGATCATGGAACATCTGGTTTGGACCTCTAAGAGCCCAGCTACACTTTAACAAATATGGAATGAAATGGAATGGAAAATTGTCAAATGTGATGAGCATTTTTGGATGAGATCCTATAAGGAAGGATATTCCTTATATTTTTTTATATTTAAGTTCATGGGACTACGTGATTTCTTGGCCCAATTTACTTCAACTTTTGCATACACATTATTTGACAGAATTGATGGATAAAATATAAGATTCAAACTTTAATAGAATACCTACTTACATCCCCTAATGGAATAAAAATAATTTGGGGGTTACTTTTCATTAGAAGTTGATATCATTTTTTTAAATATTTAAATGGGTTTGCACTTGACCTCATCTCACTTGATGGAGAGTGACAATGAGGTCTAAGATGTAGCGTGCTTTCCCAGAAGAAGCCTATTCACTCTCGACTTAAAGACACCCAAATTGTAGCTTTCTGGAAATACATAAGCCGGCAAGTTGTTCTATTCCTTAGCATTTCGTATAAAATATCAATGAGCCGCCTTAAAAATCTATTAACCTATAAACGAACATCTATACCTACATATAATAAAAATGTAAAAAAGCTGTGTCTGTACATTGAAGATATTTATCTCAAAATAACTTAGGACGACTAAAAAACAGTAACAGAACATGAATCAATGATTTTTAAAATTTTTGTCTGTCTGTTTTTCTGGTTATCTGTTTGTCTGTTTGTTCGCGCTAATCTCGAAAACTACTGAACCAATTCGAATGAAACTTTTTTTATTGTATAGCTGTAATATCAGGGCAACTTATAGGATATATTATATTTTGAAGAACGGGCTCCTTGATGTAGAACCACAACAGCCCAGCTAAACTATAAGAGGTAGGTCAATGGCACTTTGACAAAAGTTGTTCAGATTGATGAGCATTTTATGATGCCATGAAAAAAATCAAAGGTCATGGAACATTTAAATAATCAACTTTAAGTCAACAGTCATAAAGTTCACGCAAACGAAGTTGCGGGCGGCCACTATAAATAATAAATTGAGACAATATCACATACATTGTCCTGGTCCCAAACTAAGGTTTGCCCTTGTGCTATGGAAACAACGAAGGAACCACAACAAATGAAGAAACGATAAAGTTTTCAGAATGATGACTAACGTTGGGGCTACCTTCATTTTCTAAGCCTTACTTGTGATTATTTTATCTAAGCCTTTGTCTGACGTTTGAACATTAAGGCAAGTGTAACTTCGCACAAATGTTGCAAAATCTTTATTTTTCAGTTTCATCATAATTACAGCATGTTTAACATTTAACGTAATCTACCTTAACTACCTTACTTACTTAAACATGTAGCTTAGTTACCTATCTAAATAATATCGTACCTGAAATATCAAAGTTAGTCACTTGAAATGAACTTCTCATTAATTTCGTGTGAGCGGCTTTATGCCTTGTAGGCGAATAGTGGCTTAATATACCGCCGATGAACAATCGGTAAGGTAGGTGCCTACTTAACCCGATCTGCGTCCTACGTACTAGCTATTTATGGATAGGTTAGTTTAAAGCTTTTAGAAACGTTATATATACCTACCTACCAATGTAAATATTTATAGTTAATCGTTATCGAGTTTTTTTTTCGAAACATTAGCTGTTGAGTAGCAAGATCGGTACCGCTCCGGTAGAAGGTTCTACACGTGTGCAAGTCGACCCGGGAATCGAACCCGGGACCCCGAGAGCCACCGGGCTCTCGTAAGTAGGTACCGACCTACTTAAACCACCTCCTGACTAGTCCAGCGAAAATATGTATGGATGCATGTATAGCGCCTCTCGCCTTTATCTCTACTTACCTCAGCGTTATCGCTTCTTACCTACTGGTAAGTAACAATCATCAAGATTACCTCTGTAGGTAATGTTGTTTTGATCAGGCGCATATCCAGACCTCAACACTATTTTTTCTGTTCTAAAAAAGTTGTGGAATAACCGTGCCCCCCTCCTCAATATTCGTAGGCAAGCTTCTTAAAGGATCTCCTGTTTCTGCTGAACCTAATTTAATAATACAATGTGCCTATTTAAGGTTTTTGTGCTCTCAATGGTCATCAAGTCAGTAGGTACACTAATTGCTTGGTGGTAACTACGCGCCGTTCTATTTGTTCAATGAATTGCAGGCGTGCGTAGGGGCCATATGTAATAGTCACGTCACACACATGATAGGTTGATATATAGGCGAAATACTTATGTACTTGTGTAGATACACATTATGTGATTGTAGATAGGTACACACACCTAACGAGGCGGAGGAGTCCCTAATGGTTCCGACGTTACCCCGCAATTTCCAAAGGGCACGCTTACGTCACAGTTGCATAAGTCAGCGTCTTATTTTATTAAATATCGTCTGCATCTAAATCGTGCAGAACTGGCGACTGGAGATATCGAGTATCGATTCAGTGGAAGATGCAATCTCCCCAGGTAGCAGTACGCGGTGTGTCTCGTTTGGAGTGACATACTTTACCGACGTGCCTCAGGACTGAGTTTACACTGGCACGTTTAGAAACCTACCTCTCAACTTGTTCTATGAATTTTCAATTTGTAGCGTTTGCGGAAGCTTATAGCGAGCCGTACATAATAGAGGAGATAGAATTTTATCCGAGATGCAGACTGTGGCAGGCAGATTCGCGAGAGACTTGTTTCAAGCCGGCGCCTTGGAGATTCATGCCTTCAGTTTATTGATATAAAGTATAGTAAAGTATTAGTCATACTGTCCCACTGCAGGGCAAAGGCCTCCATAGAAATCAAGTCATCGCTACTATGATGGGATTAGGCTTAATCACCACGCTTGCTTAATGCGGAATGGTGAACACAAACCCGAGCTATGTTCGGAAAATTCGAAATACACTTTTGCTCGACCCGGGAATCGAGCCCTCAAGATCATGAACCGGTATCTACTTAAACCACTAGACCAACGGGGCATCATTGAACATTGATATACTTGATGTATTATACTAAAACCAGCGGAAACTTTAAATAGTACGACATGCACATTATAAATTACATAATTCATAAATAATCATAACTAGTCGGTCCAAAAAGTAGAAGTAGAGGCTATCAGACTAATTCGCAGGCACGTATCTACGCCCAACCAAGTAGGTACATACAGACAAGCGAAAAGGTCAAAAGGCATTTTCGCGAGGTATTCGGAACTTCGATCAAATAATATTAAATCTGTACCCAATTTATATACCCATTTGCACAGACCAATGCAATGTACCTAATAACATAGGTATAATACTCAACAGTGATAAATGTACTGAATGATATGACATTCTGTATTAAAATTGAGGTCGCATTCTTGAGAATCCTTACTGTTATGTGCAAAGCGACACGCTCCGCCATAATTACGATCTTGTACCTTCATTATGCACGCACGCTATACAGCTTGAAGCGACTGATATAAAGAAGACGTTAAGCCCCATGAACAAAGTAGGGACCTGTTGAGCGCCTATGGCCTGGCCAGAGCTCACTCGGAGTCGGCCGCGCGCCCGGGCGGTCGCTGCGTCGCTGCAGCCGTCGCACCGTATCGACACACTTCTATTTTTAGCTTCGACTTCCAGCTTACAATCACAGCCTCTTAATTAAAAAAAGTAATCTCTGTTTCTCTTTTGTTACAGATTTGTTACGCCGTAAACGTGAAATAGTGCGGGTAGTTTTTTAAATTCAGTGCCAGTTTAGTGTCGAAATGTCGTGTTTCGGAGGCAGCGTGTTGATCCCGGACTGAGTCGTCCGGAGCGAGTGCGTGTTGCGTGGTGCAGTGATGATGTGAGTGCTAGTGCGAGGGGACACAGACAACCGCCGCCATGCTGCCTACTAATGTGATGTCCTTTATGAAAAAGGTAAGCTTCTTTATCTTAGACACTAACTTTTTTTTACAATATTCAGGAATCTAAATCACGACTCAATTATAAAGGTACAAGCTAAGAAATCTAAAGTCGGCCCTCCGCCTACGTCTTACTCGTATTTAATTCATCTATTCCCTTTATAGAACTTCAGAGAGACGTCGCTATAAACAGCCCCATTTGAAAAAATAAAACCTATGTAAATATAAAAAACAATGTACTTTTGTGTATAATTTAAATCAAATTTTGGCATCTAAATTGATCTGCCTATGGTGTGCTAATGCAGAAAAAACTTAAAGCATAGTACCCAGTGCTTCTAATTTCTACGAGAAAGCAATATAGCGAATATATTCTGAAAGATTTAGAACACCAAAAACACTTTCTAATATAAAGTATTATTCCATTTTCATATTGTTATTTATGTAGTAAATATTTGTGTGGTTTTCTAGTTACTGTGGTGTCAAGCCTAGTGTTACTCAAGTGTTTGTACTTGTCACAGAGGAGACAGGGGTATAAAGCGACGTCGCAGGTAGGCGCCGCGTATCGCGGCCCTCGACTCAAAAATATACATAAGTATTTATACAAACGTCTAAAAGGAGACAACACGAAAAGCTTTTTAAACCTTCAGAGACCCGGCCGGCACAAATACACCGTCAGCGAGGAAAGAAATATTAGTACCGTTTCAAAAACATTTTCTTGCTATTTAAATATTCAAATGCAACGGACTTCCCTCGTTTAGATTGCAATCATACCGTTTTAGTTATTACGTACTTGTAGATAATCTTGATTAAATAAATTGTGTTGTAAAGGATCACGAATGCGAGCCAAACGAAACGAAATTTAAAATTCTGTTTATGAAATCGCAAGAAACCACCACAAAATCCGCGTCGAAATGTCCGGATCAGGAGGAATCAATCAATTAAACGCGCGTTTACATTAAAATATTACCAAGTCTATACTGGTAGCAATATACATGTGCGATACTTTATTAATAGGTAATTTTTTATCTGTGATATATTGGGAGAAAATATTTTAATTTATCTGTACACAAAGGAATGTGTTTCCAAAAGGAGTACCTACCTTACTTATATGTTAAAATTGTATAATAAATAGCGAGTCGCACGTTGGTGCAAAACTGAGCAGCCATGATTTTATTGCTATTACGCCTTAATTAAAATTCCTTGTGGTCGCCGCCGCCATGCCGCTCTCAAGTGAAATTACTGCGCAACACCAACACAAGCCTTTCTTTCCTCCCCTTTCGACATTTTTAACGAAAGGGTACCTTTTAAGCAGGATTTATTTTATGACGAGAATTTCTCAAGAAAATGTTCATTTTTGTGCACCACTGTTCATTTATGTTATAATTAGTAGTAATGATACATAGAAAACGTTATCGATTTTATAAATCCACCTTTAAATATGATAATGATTCTATAATAAAATTTTGCCAGAGTGTAATTCATTAATTATGGCAAATTATGATAGCTTGCTTGCGGGCTGGAATAGGTACAGGTGTTCACAAAATAATTTAGGCTTTCGCTTACAACTGTACTTACAAATTGTTTTAGTATCTCCACAATTTGTTCATTGTTACTAATTTGAATTTCAGTGAATGTTATTGTAATTTAAATTGCTACATTTTGCAATTCAAATGGCGAAACGAAAGAATACCTGTAGCACGCGAATACGATTTATAAACGATAATGGTAGGTATTTTTTACTTAAATGATGTCAAATGAACGCTTTGATAAAATAATGTTGAAAGGAGAATTTGTGAATAATACGAATGATACGTATGTTTAACATGAAAGAAATAAATACTTTGATACATATACACAGCAGGTTCTTATTGTTGAATAGCCCACTATTCTCCATTTGCTCTGCTAAAAGGTTTGTCAGCACGTCTATACTGTCTACTGGTTTGTCGAGTACGTTCTAAACTGGGACAGCCCAGGTAATCGCGATTTGTCAGTGATATTGATCCAGCTACACGAATAGCTCAAATGCTCGTTGCAGCGCGGAATGGCGGGCGGCGCGGAGCAGCGCGGCGCTGTCTATCAGCGCGGTGCTGTCTATCAGCGCGGCGCTGTCTATCAGCGCGCTGTCTCCCAGAGGCGCAGCGCTCCCAGCGAGCCGCGCCGAGCGCTTCCTGCTGATGAATTAACGCTCCGCTGAGCGGAAAAGTCTTTCTTTCACCTCAGAACAATATTCTCCGGTTTCGCTCCGTCTACATATCGCTTGTTATCACGCGGACGCGTTCAAAGGGACCCCGTATTTAAAATATTCAAGAGCGTCTAGTTTGCTGTCTACTGGCATTGTTATTTCTTGATGAGATGACTAGTTCTCGGCGCCGGCTTTTGTGGCTTCAGGGGATAGATTTGAGGAGCAAATTGTGTTAATGCCGAATGAAAACAAATCTTGTAAGTCTTTGACTTGATTGGAGATTTATTTTTAAATGTCTTTCACATATTCCTCTTTAATTATATATAGGATCCGCAAAGGTTGCAGTGACAAATCAAAGTTTAAAGTTCACACTGAACAACCACACGACCGCAGCACACTATACGCGTACATATAAAACCGTTTGCTCGCCACTTGTCTGAAACACAATGCCACTTTTACAACACTAATGAGGATCAAGTTGGCTTTTAAAATGTCATTCAATTTCTAGTAAAACCGCACTATAAATCCAGCGACAGAATTTAACTTGAAAGAAAAAATAATTGGAGTGGATTTAATGAAGCTTGTACAATAAAACCACTCAAAGTTCTGTTATTGAATTATTGAAATCCGAATTGAGGATAACGTACAACAGACACGCCCGGATTATAATTACGTGCAATTTGGATCGGGCGCAAAGATTAGACCCGTTCGCGACGATCTTTGGCGATAACACTGACGTTTATTCGCAACGGAGATCGTTTAGAATTCGAATTACACAAAAATCCTATCTCATAGCACGAGGATTCGGGGAATTTCCATCCAAATCGCAAAATTATAATACCCATAATGTTGGTAGAGGCTCGGTATCATCGTTTACGTACATTTACATTCTCCCCTCCGCGTCGTTCGTGCGCGTAGCTCGTAGCGTGGTCGTAGCGCGCTCGTAGCACTGACACATGCGGCTACGGGACTACGACGCATCTTGCTCGTAGCATTTGTAGCACACGCATGATAATTATGAAAGAAGTGATAATTAAAATAATTGAATAGTTCAAAAAATATACTAAATAATATATCAATTAATTATTTTTCTAATAATATGTTTAATGATAATGATAATATTTTTTGTCAAGAAGTAAGCAATATTAATTTAGACTTTTAATCGCGAACTAACGTGGTAGTCCAAAATTTAATCACGAATGCAACGAGGGGTTTGAAGGCTCAACACGTAAAAATCAAAAGTGTAAAATATTCGGTTTCCTAATTTAAAAAATGTGAAACAATCTAATAACCAAACTTAAACAAACATACTATAAACTCCTAAAAACGGAAGAAAAGTAATTGTCTTGTTTATACGTTCTAAACCAGGGATAAATTCTACTTTTATTTGTAATTTTAACTACCTTTGGAACTGAGAGAAGTTGTGGTGCTATTAGGGTTTTTGTATAGCTTTTTAAACCGGTGTGTTTACGAGTAGTTGATAGCGCTTTTACGTCGGCGCCTGATATTTCCGTGACCGCACATTTCAATTGCACCGCTATAAATTCTACGAGAATACAGGTTTATGACTATTGTTTAGAATTTCTTTAAATTTACCTAGAGTACAAAATGATTCTAATGTAATTTTGTATAGCATAAAATGAATTACAAACAAGCTACTTCTTGAAGCTATCTGTCTATCATTTTATTTTTAGTATTTATTTACTAGTCCTAGAGGTACATGGACCATATTTTGCATTTTACTAATATAACTGAAGGAAAAAAGAACGAACGGCCTCACAGAATAGCGCCGATGAATGAGGATACTCGGAGGCCTAATAAATAATAATAAAATAAAATAAAATATATTAATATAGTATCACGGTACAAGCTACGGTTTTCTCTTGTATGAGTACAACATACCATAGACACCAGAAATAATGAAACTGTAACAAACAAACAGACATAAGTACTATTATCATCCTCACCGGTTCGTAACCGTTGTCGTAGCACTCGTAGCAAGTCATGCGCAGCGCTACGAGACTACGACGCATCGTAAATCTTCGTAGCACTGTTTTCTGTACATGTTTTTATTGCATAGTCATTATTTAATAAAGGTAAGCCTAGGCGAGACCACTAAACTTTTATTAGTCTATATACTAGTGGACGACCGCAGGCTCCGCTCGCGTGATTTTCGGTTGCCCCTAAAATATTTTTTCAAAATTAATTTTATGCCTTTACAATGTCTTAGGTTTAACAGCCGTATATCAAAAAGTTTATCCGAATCCGTTCAGTAATTTCTTGGATTAGCGCGACAGACAATATATAAGATCTTTCGTTCCACACTCTACAAATATATGGCGCTGGGCGTATAATGCATCTCGAAAGTGTTAGTGTTTCCGCTTTACCTAAATCTCCGACGTGATAATAATATTCTAAAAGACAAACTGCTGACAGTAACTATTATTAACTATAACTATATTTTTTCTTTCTTTTCTTTCTTTTTCTTTCTTTCTAACTATTGTAATTTTTGATAAAGATATAATTTATCTAAACGCTAAGGAATTCATTCTACACATTTGCTACACATGTATTGCCAATGTGCTTCAACAAAGTAATCAAGTACCTACAAAGATTATACATATTTGAAAACTAAACATTTGCGCTAATAGTACGAATAACAGTTATTACAATGCATGTATTGTTTAACAAGTTACAGTTGCTACACCACTTGCTACGCTACGCCACCACGACGACGTATCGTAACGTCAGGGCAGTTCTTTCCATCCAACCATAGGCGTGTATTTTTTATTCAGTAATCAAGTACAAAGATTCTATTTGAAAACTAAACATTAATTTGCGCTAATAGTACGAATAACAGTTATTACAATACATGTACCCGTATTGTTTCAATAAGTTACAGTAACTACACCACTCGCTACGCTACGCCACCACGACGACGTATCGTAACGTCATGGCAGTTCTTTCCATCCAACCATCGCGTGTATTTTTTATTCATGTACAAATCGATAACCGTGTACCATTTGAATGCTTAGCGTGTTATGAGCTCATTGGTTGACGAGACACTCGCTTAGAATTAATACTTGTGAAATTTGTTCCTGTTATCGTAGTGAATGGGATGAACATGCTATGGCTCAAGTCATTTGACTACAAACACAGAGACAAGTCTATTCAATAGTTTGTAGTTCCTTCGTTATAGGAGAAAGCCTTAGTGTGGGCCCGGAACAATGTTATCTGGATTTATTTATTGTATATACGTTTCTGCATTCATACGTTGAACCCCTACCTCCCCCTGTTTCAACTCACAATGGATGGCTTTCACAAAAACTTCTAAACCCCGTCCTCCTTAGGGAATGTTTCCTAAAACGTGAACTCTCTTTTTATTCTGTACCAGGAGCATAGATATCAATTTAAATCTCGAACTTTACCAATTAGGAAACCCAATACCTACTACATTTCGAGAATTAACGCGACGTTATTTTTTTAAGTACATGATTATGAGCTTGTTGAACCCCGTTCTTATCACACAACGCGAAAAACTAAATATTTTTTTGGAGAAGAAACAAAAACCAAAACTATGTTACCTACAACCGTAACCTGGATAGAAGATACCTTATTCAGCACATAGCAATGGTACATATCTCGTGCATCTATTGAATCAAAACTTCCAACCAAACCATCTAAATCTGATTCTAGTCGAAAACGAGAAAACACGAGCAACGGCGGATAATCGAATGACCAGTGAAAGAGGCCCCGGCTGGTAAAGGCCCCGGCCGGCTAAGGGAGGTCGCCCACTGGTGTCCACGCGCAGTTTAGCATTCGGTTACTAAGAGGTGGACGCTCGAGGAAACTTTTTATATGAAATGAAAAATGATGACGGAGTCCGGCTCAGGTACAGCTGAGCGTCCACGCCTTACCCTTGGCCGTGTCTCGACCAAGATACAGAGAAATAAATAGTGCCGCAACTCCAGTATATGAGCGCATGCCTTTAATTTATCTTCTTCTTCTTTGCGTGCTTAGTCAATCTTGAAGGTTAGCCGCCAGTTTCGTGAACTTCTTTCTATCTTTCGCGAGATTGAGGAGTATACTTATTCCGTAACCACGATTTTTCTCCGTCCAGGACGCCTCTTGCCATCAAATTAGCCCATCATTATTAGTTGGTGTAGACTGTACCTATCCTGTCTTAGCACGTGACCGAGGACGTAATCTATTTATCAAGAAACCCTAAATACGGTGCACCGCGTATGCGCCTGTGCTTTATAAATAAATGACATGCACTCATACACTGGAGTCACGGCACAGTTTATAGCCAGCACGACCTCGCCTCGACCAATGGGCGACCTCCCTAAGGGCCCCGGCCGGCGAGGCGCCCGATGCATAAAGGTGCACCGTTATCAAAGCGCGCATATTAAAGCACCCGCTCAACTAAAGGCCACTTTCGCAAAATTCGCTGCGAGCTCTCCCGGTTTCTTTGCCGCTGACACTGTTTCCCGTTTCAACTGTTTAGTTATTCGAAAAAACACGCTTTGAGCTGTTACTGAACTCGCGGACGAGGAGCCGAGCCAATTTGAAACTGTTAAGGCTTTCTAACTATTAAATAGATAACTCTAGTTGAATCAAACTTTTTAATTTAAATAATTTAACGGGATTAAAATTTTAAGTAACAGTCATTTTGTAAGTATGCATATTATTATACTACATATATTATATAAGTAAATTTCTTTGAAGCGCTCAATGTCCTGCGCTCAATCGAGGAAATTGATACCGCCGATGGTCCGTCCAATCATGGGGAAGGGGAACTCAAAGGTCGGCAGCTCCCTCTTTAGTACCTGGTATTGCTGTTGTTGGGAGTATAAAGGCGGTGGTAATCACCTATCATTAAGTGTTCCGTCTGCTAGTTCGCCACGACCACATTAAATACATGACTTATAAACAAATTCTTATCTGAGATAGGAAAAACCCGAAACTGTAATGCAGTTTTCGTTTCGAAATTGATCGAAAAGTCATTAAAATTGTGAGTAATGTATCTGTCTGAAACAAATAATCGAACGTAAATGTTTATTCTCAGCTTTATAGAACTTTTTAAAACCAATTTCACTCCGTTTCGCGGCGCCGAGCGAAAACAAAGGGCCCGAAATGAACGGAACGCTCGCTAAATAAATGTTTCATGGATATTTCTTCTTTTTAAATGGTAATTCGTGTAAGGTGAAACCTTTGTCTTCGGCTGAGGACTCTTGAGCGGAGGTAATTACTTTATTTTATTTATACAACGTTTTTAATTGCGTCTAACACTTAAAATAGGAAAATACTATCTAATAATTCGATTGCATAATATAGCACAAAATTTCACAAGTCTACCGCACGCCTAAGTTTGCCTTCATGAATGTATGTATGAAGGATATGGGGATGTATTCGGACTAACGGATTGACCGAATTGGATAAATGGGGGATCTCTGGGGTTTCTTATTACAATAAATAAATGTCAGATAACATATGCCACATTATTCTAATCCTAATCGCGAACGGTAATCAATAAATTATCCTTCCACATATTTGGGTCCATTCAATTCCTTAGCCAATATCATAAGTTATAAAATCTAGTAACAACTGACTATTATTGAATAGTTACTGCTGGTAACGGAAAGGTTAAAACTTTGATATTGAATAGATCATTTCAATGGTCGTGTCGAAATAGTTAAAGCTATGTCGTTAAGTCAGCGTTCATGGTTTATGAGGAAATTGAACCCCCGCCTGTCGCCGACAACCTTTTGGTGATCGGGATAATAAACAGTTTCCAATAGCCGTCGCTCACACTTACTTTGTTGCTAAGTAAACCTCGTGTAAACCAATTCGTATCAAATGTAACGATCCCGGGTTGAAAATACATTTAATATACAGATGATATAAATCTTGTACGTGACTGCTGCTAACAGAGATACAATTTAAAATCCCATTACAATTCATAGAAACTTTTTTGAATGTCATCTTCATTTCATAAAAATGATAAAAAATATTTACTGGCCACCAAAAAAATAATAAAGCCGTTTGTATTGTTTTTGGTTTATCGGAGCATTTTATAATACACAAAAAAAGTTAAATTGTTGATTGTAACTGTAGGTTCTGTTCATAATGAAATAACTATTCAAATATTTAAATATGATGTTCTATTGTTTGCCATAGCGTTCCGCCCGTGAGCTGAATACCGAGGCATGCGGCGCGAGCGTCTAAATTATTACGTCGGACAATGTCCGGCATTGTTCTAGAATCCAATTACGCCGAGCCTCCCTAATACCAGGAGTTCATTATTGGAACACTTGCCGCATGCTGCGAGGAGGTGCTTAATGCGCTTACCTGTACTGCTGCACTCGTCTCAACACAATTTGCCAACGATCTCCTCATTAACAGCCATTAGTGTTTTGATACGAAGGTAAATGGGCGCCTTATCGTGCTGAGCTACTGTTCATTGGAAAATATACTATAAACAACCTGTCATATGACTTTTGTGAAGGTTTCCCTGAAATGCAGCATTTGATAGAGCCCTAATTCTAGGTTTTGGATTCCATTTCTACCCTGGACCAACATTGATATTGTGTTATAAACATTTGTATTTTTTTAAGATTTGTTTAAGATCAGGTATGATATATGTATGATTGATTTCAAGTGCTTGTCTTTCGTGACATAAAAAAGTATTCCCAGGCTTTACAGTCACTGCCTACTTAAATGATTGAGAAAAGCCTAGGGCAGGCGTAGCGGGAAAGAGACTTACGTTTCGAAGTAAATGGATACAAGCTGTTGATTTGATTGATGTGATATTTTCGGCATTTGACCAAAAAGCCAGTTTTAGAAAATCGTTAGGCCATTTCAGTGGTATGGATCAGCCAGAATTTCAACCTAGGTAGGTACGTCACTCGGTTTCTTAGACGAAATGAACAACCTATTAACTTGACCAGTTGTTAAACGGCAAAACACGACTTCCAACCGTAGATGGGTACCTAAAGTTCTTTACTTCTAAATATCGGTAATTGATACTTACACCCTCATCAAATTAACTTCTGACGTCACGAGATACTCTACAACAACTAAGCGTTTGTTTTAAACAAAACTTTGTGAAGTGGACGCTGTTGGTAAACAAGCAATTTGTAGTTTACGCTTTCCATAAAATATTATTATACTCGTATCTATAGAACCTACCAACTGTCCTAAAAGTTAGTATTAGCATATTACCTACTGAACGGATTACCAAACGTAGTATGTTTTCAAATAAATCTTGTTACTAACAATATGCATGTGTCGACCACATATTTTTAAAGTGTCGCATAACTTTGCACTGTATGAGTGAACTCACACTGCTGCCTGTTCACAAGTTAAATCCTCCTATACATTCAACAGGATTCAAATACTATCGAAATAAATTTTACATTAACAATCCATGCAATCTCAGGTAGTCGGTTAAATATACCTGAAAATGTAAATAGCTTTAACATTTTCAGGTAAGTATATTATGTGTGTTCAGCATGGCTCAATCATAAAAGAAATTTAAAAAAATAGAACCGCTTCAATATAATCACGAAATATTTTCTACAATTCTGTTGTCTGATATCTGTAATACAAGTGCTTATACTTAGTACGGAGTGAGGTCAATGTTGTAAGACTTTGAATTCTTTTCACGTGACCTTTATAATAATTTACGCGTAAAGAAAAAGTTACTGAATTCGTAGGCTAGGCTTATTAATGACAGTTCGTTGCAAACACCAATTCTCCACCCTTGCATCACATCGTACTAGTTGTGCCTACGTTCTCAAAGTCATATACAAAGGTAAAGGTATCGGATCATATCATACGAGTATAATGGTAAAGGATCACTCTCATGTAAGTTATTCTTGACGTACACTGGCCATAAGAGACACGTGCTCGCAATACAGGGATATTAATTTATTGCAGCCCTATAGGATGACTGGCATGAGCGCCGCAAATAGCATCCTCCCACGCCTGAACTGCGCAAAGACGCCCACGGCCCGCTGCAACGATACCTATTAATAGAAATGCTCTTACAAATAATTCATTGATGGTTTTACACAGTATCTGTATTTCAGATAATGTTTATTTATAATGTGCGCAGAGATACTTTCCATTTTGGTATAAGTACAAGGTGAAATTTTAATCACCATCCAAATTTTTAAGCTTGACTTAGAATCTGTAAGTGAACAGCTTTCTCCTAGAAACATGGGTCGAATTATGACAATTTTTTTATTACTTTTCATACAAATCAGACTCATCACGCGATCGATGTAGCATGGGAAATCAATTTTTTTGTCATATTTCGACTAATGTTTTTGGAGAGAGTTGTACACTTACAGATTCTGAGTCAAGCTTAAAAATTAGGATGGTGATTAAAAAATCATACATAAAATTTCCTCTTCAACGAATTTAAAAGCCTACTACATGAAATATCATTATGCTAAAGGCAGACTCGTGGCAGTGGGTAAAATATTTCATTCGTTAATAATGAACGAAATATGACACTAACTGCCACGACTATTTGACCTAAATATTTCAGTTACTTCCCTTTAAACCTGCTGACCATTTTAAACAACTTACTTAATTGTGATACTATGTCAAACATTATTAATGAATGAAATACTTCACCGTCTGCCACGAGTCTTTGTGTTTAGTATAGATGCCAGTGTTCAGTATTAGCACAAAATAATTTGTGGTATTTGTCCGTTTCTCAATATTAGTTAAATGTAATTCGAAAATTTCTCATTGCATCCAATTTATATGACGTAATCTGAAAACAGGAAACCATAACTAATACGCAATCATTTCATAACAGGCGTATTCGTTCATGAATTGCTCTCATGTAATATTTATTAGGAATTAGCTGACCTCGCGCATTTCACATTGCATAAGCAAAATTATGTAAAACCGCTATCAAGTTTTAGCAAATATTTTTTTTATATATTACATTAGTTATACAGTTTAGGTCTTTCGTAACTTACGAGTATTAGTTCTACTATAGTGCACCAGAATGCGAAAGTTTACGTCACTCTGTCCTTTGACTAGTGACTCGCCCTCAGTTCGTTTCAGGACTTAACATAGACCAGTACCAGTAGATGGCGCTGGGAGTCGATTACACCTCCCAAGTTTTTTGCTTTCTCGGTCCCGACTAATAAACTCAATTTATCTTACACCTAGCACAACGTGGATGCAAACTTCTAAGGAACATCATTTTCATCGTTATACCAACCCCCCACCTAGTTTAACGTCGGTGTAACACCGAATTTAACTATAAGTAGATACTTAGTGAAAGATTGGCATATTCATAGAATACATCGTTTTTATAAGTAACCCTGTATTAAAGTTTAATAGCACATGGGAAAACCTTAGTTTGGGACCAGGACAACGTATGTGAAATTGTCTCGATTTATTAATTTAATTAATAGTGACCCGCCCTCACTTCGCTTCGGGACCGTAATTCAGAAATGAACCAATAGATGGCGCTGTGTCCAATTACATTGCACAAGCGTTTCGTGTTTTCGGTTTACCTATAAGCCTCGTCGTTGTCTATAGAAGTTATATCTTTATAAATAGTATAGAAGATTAATTTCCTGTTCTGTTGGCCATGGCGTTCCGAATGCATCTTTTGATTTGAATACAGACAATCATAGTGTACAGGCTTTATAAAACCTTTCATGACATCTGGCTCCATAAAGCCGTCTGTAAATCGTACAGTTTTCCTTGTATTAAGTATTCTTTATACCTACCCAGCAAAAATTCCCTCAGTAATCCTTTACAGCGGCGGGAGGCATAACGGACCCTTTCATCTGAGGCCAACCACACGCTCTGAACGCATAATTTGCTCGGGTACGCAACTAAGCTATATCTTTCCTTCTTAGCCCATAACGCTGCCAGTATTAAGTACAGAAATAATTTTGAATATTGGGTGGGTGCGCTGCAAAAATTTTTGGGCGAGTTTTTATTATTAACTGTAAGTATATCTGATATTTACTGTCAGAGATTTAGATATTTTTCCGCAGTAAAATGCAGCCAGTCAGCTAACTCATTTCGCAATAGCTCAAAATATTTTGGTTTGAGTCGATTTTCCCATGGAAATAAGATATTTTCGCACAGAAAAATGTAACCTTCAAATCAAGAGTAATACTCTTGAGGTATACTATACCTAAACATAATACATACATTTTATTCAAACCGCTCCGGCTATTTAACCGTGAAGAATTAACTAAAACACACACATACAAACTTTCATAACATTACTGATTTGATTTCAATATAAATTTGTTAATTATGATAAATTTCGGTACTTTAATTATCTCTACTGATACTCATCAGTAGAAGCGTTTCTGCTGGTTTAGTTAAGTACTTTACAGTTGGACTTGGTCTTCCTCAATTGCTGGAAAGTTTGGCCATTAATCTATCACGGGTCCCGTGCGGATTAACTGGGGAAACATTTTTACTCAGAAAATGGGACAGAGATTTCACTATAAGAGACTTCACTTTACGCTTGGGTAATCTAATATGACTTTATTTTTAGCAACACAATTTGATCTTTAGGTATAGGGAAAATATTCGCATTCCAACAAATCCTTCCGCCAATCTATTTGGCATTGGTTTCTTTTATCAACCCGTTTATTTGTAGGTAAACCTTTGTTCTATTTATACAATCTAGCGGAACCTGATTTTTAATATTTTGCATCGATTCTCCTGAAAATCGTTTCCATTTCCATTTGATCGTAAAACCATGTTCTCCATCTGGTTTTCCAAAAAGTCCAATCGGCTCTGCAAATCCCCAACATGAAATAGACATGCGCCGTACCGTGTGCTCTGTAGATGCTTTAATCAACACTCGGCAATAAAGCATTGCCTTTTTACTCATAATCTTATGGGTATATATCATACTAAACCTTCTCCAGGTTCACCGGTATCAATGAAACGCTAATCTGATTATCATGCAATCCGCGAAAGCAGAAATGCAATCCATTGCACAATGCGCGAGTAATGTATAAATGAGAACATAAAAGCTCATTTAGCGGAGCGCAACTCCGAATGTAGTTATTTAGCATTTAACGTAAATTAGAGAATTGTGTCGAGGACTGCATAAATATTCACCGCTGCACACTGTGCGATGATGCAAATTGAAAAAGTTCCGGTAGAAGTTGAAAACGAACAGAATTAATTACAAACTGCGAGTTTGTTTACCTCTCAGCTAGGGTTTAGGAGCTTTGAAATTAATAGGTCATTAATTGCAGGTACAAAAGTCCACACGTTCTATGGTAGGTACAAACGTTGCGTACCGTAAGACTCATTAATGTTTATTAACTGAAACACTTTATTTAAAATTCTGTAGCAACTTCAAATGTAATTGGAATTATTCTTGTAAGGTTTCACTTTTACAAAATTAGTCCACTTTTTCCTTAACAACTCAGTTCTGAACTTTGCGAAACCAACTCAATTTATGTTTACACAAAGAAAAGTGTTGCGATGTTTGTAGAGCATTAATATGGCTTACAGTAAAACCGTCGGTGGAGTTAAGTAACGCCAAAGAAATAGGTATTCCATCATATTAGAAATGGCTAACAGTAGCCGGAATCATAAGTTATTGAGAATTTTTATTCACGGGCCATTTGTGTTTTATAAGTAATAATATATTGAACAAAATGTTTTTCACAGCAATACAGCATATTTAGAACTCCGGTACAGTCGATTTTAAAAATATGTATACACTTTAGGACCTGGTCACAGTACATATGTATAAGAAAACGACTTCCACTTTCTTATAAATCGTTAAAAAATGTATTGTGACAAGGTCCTAAAGTGTATACATATTTTTGAACTCGACTGTACAACAAAGATCAATGCTCTTTTTATCGTAATCGTTATAATTATAAATCAATATTTTTTGTAACCTTCTCTAAAAGTACATAACAATAAACCTGTCAATCCCAATAATTGACGAACGAGGAAAACGAAAATGCGTAAATAAATGAGAATTGCCGGAATTAATATTAATTTGGGCGGAAATAGCGCGGGTCAGAGTGAATCAATACCCGTGCACGCTCGGGTTTGTTATGAACAGTATTATATATGAGCAGGACTATAGTTAACGCAAACACCTGCCAGACGGTAGAGATTCCATTCAATTGTTGTAAATGAAACATAAGTGTTAGCGCCTAATAAAAGCGCTAAGAAGATTTCTGCGCGCAATTGCTATAACGGACTGTAGGCGTTTAGTGCATTGACCCACCGCTGGGGTCCGCACACCTACGCCCTCTTACGGCATTTTATTGTATTCACTTCTTCTTTCAAATTCTCCCTAAAGAGAACCCACGATTTGTAACGCTCTAAAGCGAATTAAATATATTTTTGGAAAAACTGAGTTTACTTTAGTAAATTCCATTCTCATACTAAAGTGAGAAACATTGGCGCCCCCGGGTGGGCAGGAATATCAAAATAAGAAGATTCCGAAGGAAAAGAAATACGAGGACCCTTGGACTTTGGACGAGCAGTGACGCGGCAAAAGCTTCACATCGTACATCGGAGCCCATAATTCAGATAAGTGCCCTGTGTTTCCTTCCCTTTCCACCCTATACTAAAAAGCATCCAAAAATCCCTAAATTCATTAGTTTTCTACTTGTGCAAATTGTAAATTACCTACCTTTGTCAAAATTTTATTACTTTTTTTTTACTTAGTTCTTAAAATAAGCAGTTTTTAATTACATTCAGTCATAATTCACGCTATTATCCGTCCCCAATCACGTCGTGCCTGTTTTTATCGGGAATTAAGTCGATTTTGCCGACTTATTTCAGTTGGATGACCGGTCGCTTCCCGCCGATCCTAAGTGACGAGATATCAACCTGTCGCTGACTTCCCGGGCATCTTCGGGGCGAGGAGCGTGAGATACGTATAACCTCTTACATATTTTTATACATTTTGTGCCTTTTTTGATCCAGATTTGCTTTGTGATTTTATCTCATCCACCCACATAATTTTATTAAAAAAATATAACTTGCCTATTTTCACTTTTAAATCATTCTAGAATTATAATTAGCTTCATTTTAACATTAATTAAATTTAAACAACCCTAATAATGACTGATTCTGCTGGTTCTTCACAAAAACCAACCTTTATTGATCCTAGCTTAAAGGATTTGACAATTAAACGCAGCTCAGTTAAGGGTCAAATCACAAGATTCAAAAATTATTTGGATAAAATCACAAGACAATCTAAATTGACGACTATCGAGGTTGCTGAATTGTCTCTAAAGCTCAGCAAGTTCGAGAGTCAGTCTATCAAATATGATGAGCTGCAAACTCAGATAGAATTAATTAGCAGTGATAATTTGGAGCAAGAGTTTGATGAGCGAGAGCGCATCGAGCAAGACTTCATTTTGTGTATAGCAATGGCTAAAAGTCTTCTCGAAGAGCAAAGTGAACTTAAGATCATGGATCAGGACAAAAGGAGACGTGAGTCCTTATTTCACGAAGCTCAATGCGATCTCGACCAATCAGACTATGGTGTTAAATTGCCTCAAATACACATTGCCAAATTTGATGGGTCATTTTTCCGTTGGCTAGACTTCCGCGACACTTTTACCAACTTAATTCACAACAATCAGCGCCTTTCATCCATCCAAAAGTTTCATTATTTGCTATCATATCTAGAAGGTGATGCAGCTCGCATATTATCAAACATAGAAGTTTCATCTGCTAACTATAATGATGCCTGGCAATTACTTTTTAATAGGTACAACAACAAAAGGTTGCTTATTAATCACCATTTAAAATCTTTATTTAATATGCAACAACTAAACCGTGAAACCGAAGGTTCCTTACGATATTTAGTAGACCACATCACCAAAAACTTACGTGCCTTAGCCAATTTAGGTCAGCCTACACAACACTGGGACACCCTCATAATCTATTTTGTGTCATGTAAGCTAGACAATAACACTTTAACAAAATGGGAAGAAAAACGCTGTAATCTAGATGATTTTCCTACTTTGGAGCAATTTAAAACGTTTTTGATTGATAGGGCACACATTCTCGAGTCTACAAATCGTAATAAATTTAATTTAAATTCTAATAATAACATTAATAATTCCAATCACACAAAATCACCGCAACATTCACACACACATAACCCTAAACCTATATTTCACACAAAATCTTACACTACGAGCACAACACACCAAAATACTAAATTAAATACTTATAATAATTCATTCCAATGCATAATTTGTGACCAAAATCACAGGATTTACGATTGCACTGTTTTTAAATCTAAATCAATGAAGGACAAGCTATCCGATGTAACTAAGTACAAGTTATGCGCTAACTGCTTGCGTCAAGGCCACCCAGTTAGTGAGTGCCGTATGGGCCCGTGCAAGCAGTGTAATCAGCGCCATAATACTTTATTGCATTCAGTTGATGCGTCGAAAGCCAACAATGCTCAAGTAACGGAAGCTGACACTTATGTTAATTTTTCCTCCGAAAATTCTAAATATGTTATTTTGTCCACTGCCCAAATCGAAGTCTCGAATCCAGTGACTAAAGAGGCAACTATTGTTCGCGCCTTACTGGACTCGGGCAGTGAATCCTCATTCATTACACAGTCATTAAAACAAAAACTATCACTAAATTCTAAACCAACTTCAGTAAACGTCATTGGTATCGGAGATAACTTAAATAATAAAGTAAAAGAAAGTTGTATTATTAAATTAAAATCATCTTATCATAATTACAAAATTAATCTAAATTGTTTTGTTTTGGAAAAATTGACTGGCGACCTTCCAAAATCCCCAGTTGATTTAAGCAAGTTAAAAATACCTACAAACATAAAACTTGCAGACCCTACGTTTGATCGGCCGGGTCCAATTGACCTTCTCATAGGCGCAGATCTTTTCTGGGACATTTTATTATGTCAGCAAAAAACATTAGATATAAACAAGCCCAAGCTTCAAAATTCAAAATTTGGTTGGCTTATTTGTGGATCTATTGATACGAGCAAAATTAATGAAACTTATTGTAACGAGTCTTCTATAAATAAACAAAATGCGCAGCTAAATTATAATAATATGGAGAATTTGCTTACAAAATTTTGGCAATTAGACGAAGTCCCAATTAAGCCTATCTTAAGTGAGACCGAACTGGCTTGCGAAAGCCATTTTTTGGCTCATACAAAACGTTTAGCCACAGGTAGGTTCAGTGTGAGGTTACCCCTAAAGGACTCGCCTGATTGCTTAGGAGACTCTTATTTTTTGGCAAAAAAGCGACTTTTACATTTGGAAAAGCGCTTTCGTAAAAATCCTTCTCTTAAATTACAATACTCCGAATTCATAAAAGAATATCAAGATTTAGGCCACCTTTCAGAATCATCTATTTTAATACCAAATCCAGCTTATTTTCTCTGTCATCACGCTGTGTTCAAAATGACCAGCGAATCCACAAAAGTCAGGGTGGTATTTGACGGTTCCGCCCCCACTACTTCTGGCTTTTCTGTCAACGACTTGCAGATGATAGGTCCAAACGTGCAAGATTCTCTTTTCTCCATATTAATTCGTGCCCGACTGTACAAATACCTGCTCACCGGTGACGTAGAAAAAATGTACCGGCAGGTCGAAGTCGCGCCGGAGGATAGAAATTTGCAACTTATTTTATGGAGGGAGGATGAGTCATTACCTATAAAAACGTTGCAATTAAATACGGTTACTTACGGTACAGCAAGTGCCAGCTATTTGAGCACACGCAGTCTTTGGCAGATAGGGGAAGAATGTAATGACATTTTAATTAAAACTATTATCCAAAAGGATTTCTACGTAGATGATCTTATAACTGGCTCGGATGACATAAAACAATTACAATACATTCAAAATTCAGTCGCGTCAGAATTACATAAAGGATGTTTTAATTTACGTAAATACAAAACCAACTCGTCTTCACTTTTTGAAAATAATGCAAATGACTCATTCCAAGACAATTTAACCATTAGCGAATCTTCTAGTACTCTGGGTTTGGGCTGGAATCCAAACACTGACACATTACATTTCCCAATAAATATGCCACCTACCCAGAATACGGTTGTAACGAAAAGGTCAATCATGTCCAATGCATTTAAGGTGTTTGATCCCCTAGGACTTCTCAGCCCTTGCATCATGCAAGCAAAATTATTGCTACAAAAGCTATGGCAGCTTAAAGTATTAGACTGGGATGAACCCGTATCTATTGAAATAAATAATGCTTGGGCACTTTTTGCTAAAGGGCTATCTACACTAGCCACATTTCAAATACCGCGTCTAGTACTGGGTAATTCTCCTAAATTGATCGAAATTCATACATTTTCTGATGCATCCCAGGTTGGCTATGGCGCTTGTATTTACATAAAAACTATAGACTCGAATGGTGACACCACTGTGCGTCTTTTATGCTCCAAATCCAGGGTTGCTCCCATAAAACCTACCACAGTGCCACGCTTGGAACTGTCAGGGGCACTCCTCGCCGCACGATTATGCAAAACAGTGTTGGAATCAGTCAGGTTTATCCCTGATCGTGTCGTGCACTGGTGTGACTCTAGTGTTGTGCTGGGCTGGCTTAAGGGCGACGCTTCTAAATTAAAAACATTTGCGGCGAACAGAGTTAGCGAAATTCAAGACATCACGCAATCTACAGCTTGGCGCTACGTCCCTACTGCTGAAAATCCAGCTGACTTGATTTCTCGAGGAGTTGATGCTAATCATCTTCAAAACTCAAGTTTATGGTGGTATGGTCCAAACTTTCTTTTAAAAAATGAAATTGATTGGCCTACTTTGAAAATTGACAACCCTATTATTTTGCCTGAACTTAAAAAAGTCGCCACGGTCACCATTTCTGATCCAATAATTCAGTTTGATCGTTTTTCTAATTTTAAGCGGTTACAGAGAACAATGGCATACGTAAAACGGTTCCTAAATAATTCTAGGTACCCCAAAAATAAATTCACAGGAATTCTAACCGCAGAAGAGTTAAATGATTCCTTCAAATCATTATGTTTTATAGCTCAACAAGAATCTTTTCCCATCGAGTACAAAACACTTATTGACAAAAAACAATTAAATTCCAAATGCAAAATTTTAACTTTATCTCCTTTTATTGATCAGGACAAATTAATTCGCGTAGGTGGTCGCATAGACTTATCCGACTGTACTTATGACCACAAGCACCCCATTCTATTAGAATCCGGACACCGTCTATGCAAACTTATATTTAGATTCGAACACATAAAAAATATGCACGCCGCACCGCAGCTACTCCTAGCAACAGTCAGACAAAACATCTGGCCCATTAGAGGCCGGCTTCTCGCTCGCAGCACCGTGCGCGAGTGCGTGCGCTGCCGCCGTGTGCAAGGAAAGGTTTTATTCCCAAAAATGGGTGATCTTCCTTCACACCGAATTAATTCAGATTTCCCATTTAAATCTGTAGGCGTAGACATGGCAGGTCCATTCTATATAATCAATCGTAAGGGACGCGGTGCTAAGGTTTCAAAATGTTATTTATGTTTGTTTATTTGCTTCCGGTACAAGTGCATTCACTTAGAAGCAGTAACCGATTTGTCTAAAAATGCATTTTTAATGACTTTCCGTAGATTTGTGTCTCGCCGTGGTCGGCCAACGGAAATGTTTTCCGACAATGGTCGTAACTTTGTAGGTGCGGCCAAAGAATTAAATTCAATAATGAATGTGCAAAATGATGCACTATCTGAGTTTGCCTCTCAAGAAGGCATAAAATTTATATTTACGCCGTCTTACGCTCCTCACTTCGGTGGTATCTGGGAGGCTGGCGTAAAATCCGCCAAACACCACATAAGACGTGTAATGGGCACGTCTCACTTAACATTTGAAGAAATTTCTACTCTTTTTGCACAAGTGGAAGCTATACTAAATAGCCGTCCCTTGTGCCCTTTATCCTCATCGCCTGACGACCTCCTTTTCCTCTCCCCAGGGCACTTTTTGATTGGAAGACCGCTGAACGCTTTGCCATCCCCTGCTATGGCAATTGAGGAAGAAAGCAAGCTAAATCGCTACTCTCGTTTAGAATGTCTGCACCAGCACTTCTGGAAGAGATGGCAGAAGGAATACTTGTCGGAGCTGCAATCGAGAACCAAGTGGAGACTGGACTCAACCAAGCTAAAGGTTGGAGATATGGTGTTGCTTAGCGAGGACTCCCTGCCACCATTATGCTGGCGAATTGGGCGAGTCACCAAATTGTATCCAGGACCGGACGGGATTACTCGTGTTGCCGACGTGAGGACCGCCACTGGAAGTTACCGAAGACCCCTAGTTCGTCTCTGCCCACTCCTCATCGAAGAGGACCAGCTGCATGTTGAGGAACCGACGTTCCCAACAGGGGGGGAGTATGTTAGCGCCTAATAAAAGCGCTAAGAAGATTTCTGCGCGCAATTGCTATGAACGGACTGTAGGCGTTTAGTGCATTGACCCACCGCTGGGGTCCGCACACCTACGCCCTCTTACGGCATTTTATTGTATTCATTCTTCTTTCAAATTCTCCCTAAAGAGAACCCACGATTCTGTAACGCTCTAAAGCGAATTAAATATATTTTTGGAAAAACTGAGTTTACTTTAGTAAATTCCATTCTCATACTAAAGTGAGAAAAAGTAAATTCCCTTTCAACCTACTTATCATTTTTTATACAATGATTGTCACATATCTGCCACGAGTCCTTGCGTTTTAGTATAATACGGGTTGATTTATTTGTGGACTGAACTGGCTCGAAGGCGCATTTGTTAGTGGGCTTGATTATCTTTCTTATTATCTACTTATACGTTTTATTATTTCAAACTGAACATGATGTCTAATTTGTGCTTTACAGCAAAAGTTTAATAAGTATACCTCTGCCCTCCTAGTCATAAACGCAATAAAATTTTGCGAAGTCAAAAAATTCAACAAACAAACAGTTTATTTTCCACCTGAGACTCTATAAAACCTACTGAACGGCAGTTCAATTATTTATAAACTCGTGTTGGTATTCTCATTAAATAAACAAGAAAATTATACACTCGAAAACTACTGTGTGTATAATATGTCATTAGTTCGATTCGTCTCTGCTCAACTCGGAATAGCAGACTTACTAATTAAAATATCGAAATCCTTCAGTTGGGCGGTATGAAGTTCGTCGAAAGCAATTTACTGATTACTTCGTAAATAAACGACATTGATATGTATTTCTCTATTCAAATACTCTTAGGGAATGTTTGTAATGTTTAGATAAAGCGCCACATTAGATTTGTAACACATAACTTATTGTGAAATAAAAGTTGCGATTTCTATCTGTCAAACTCAAAACACTTACTTATCATGGACGTAAAGTCCTTTTTACAGGACGGCACTAAACATGCTGTAATTGTGAATACTGATTACAGAATCGCTTTTTTAATTGTATGTTAAATTAATTTAAATAATTTTAACGAACAATCTGAAATAACGCGAGTCGTTGCTTAAAGTTATTTACTCTAAATATTTTTGACCTACCCACCCTCTCACGTCCGAACATTTTTACTGTACAACGAGAAACTTACATTAGCTGAATATAATAGCAGCTATTGTTATGGGCAAGCACGTGTGGCATAGTAGAGTTGATAAATGAGATATGTGTTGTAAAAGAGCAATAAATGCATTTTATTATTATTTATTATTATTAGAGTCTCGTTGCGCCGCACAGTGTGCCGTGACATACGATTTGTCGAAACACCTTTCCAATATATTCGTAAATTACTCAATACATTTAATCATAAACTATACCTACAGCAAAAGTAGATAATAACATCGATATCTAAAATACACTTAGATTCAATTTGTTTTATCAAAATGTTCTTATAAATTTTATAATAATAATATCCTTCGACCGATTCGTTTACGGTAGTTCGAACTATCACAAACAACCAGAGAGACATCGGAAATGGAATGCATGTTTACTTATGTATCGACATTTGTGTGGGAAGGTAACAAGACGAAACGTGTTCCAATAAGTCGTGTGTATCACAGTTAATTAATAGCTAATGTATCCCTCGTGGGCACGGCCGCGTGCCGCCCGCGCTCGGCGCTGCACCTGCAAACAAAACATCCAATTTCACGTCACGGCCGCGCTAACCTAGGATTATTTAGCGGTTTTATTTACTCTTGCCATCTCGGGGCCAGTCGTATTTATCCCTTATTATTTCTGCTTCCTACGTGACTATTTTCATCGCGGCTGAGACCTCCTTGATAATAAGATATTCAGGGTCAATACAACGCGCACTCTCCAAGCATACTGGCGACGGAAATGAGGAGACCAAGATATAAACAGATATCAGACAAGGGTGAGGCGTAATCTTTTGTCCTCTTTAAGATTAAAAAAATATAAAAATAGAAAAGGAAGCATCCAAAAATAACGAAACGATTTACTTATTCGAATACTTTTTCACGAGTACGTATCCAGAAATAGCCTTACCCTTACTTTGTCCTTTATACATTATGGTTTGTAGGTACTTTTCTATTGTTGTTAGGAAATGTCGAATAAAACTTCATCTTACATTTATAGTACCTTTACCTTCACCTATTGTTCACCATAAGAATTTTACTATTGACGTTAAAAAAAGCAAACTTACGTCTGCTACCGAAAAGTAACCCTTCAAAAAAAAGAAGTATCTAGGTAGATATGTCGCGCTTAATAACGTATGACTGAAGTAATTGGGTAGGCAACGCACGGCTCATGTCTTAACTTTATTTGTAAGCGGTTCCCGCGTCACGCGGCGCCCTGTTATGTCAACGGGTCCTGCGTGAGAACCGGATTAAAGGAGATTCGGTCAGAGATTTGGTCCTCCACTGATTTAGATTTATTCGAATGTAGTTCCGGGCGGGCGCCCTCAAACTACCTTAATGTGATTTCTGAAGGGTAGTCCTTAAGTCTCGGGTGAAAAACGGCACGAAGCAGTAAATCTCAGAAATTAGTTTTACTTTTTGTAGCGGAATCTGATTTGGTTTTATTGGCTTAGATTTATCGTAACTATTTCGTAAGCGATATCTTAGACTTGAAAAGAAGTAACTCATAGTTAATTATGTTGTACAAACATTTTTATGCGAACCTAAAATTCAGGCATAATATCATGAGCCACTATAAGCAAGTACAAGCTTAAATGAATGGAGAACTAATGAAGTAGTATACCTACAAAGTAATCTCTATTTTAAGTTCACGTAATTCACTGGCTAAATGTAAGACTATATCGATTAAGTCTGCGCCATTTCGAAACCCATTTAATACGGAATGGGCTTTAAGATAATGGATAATTACTAAGCGTTAGACTTAAGCGTTTCTAAGGATTGCTATGTACTATTTTTGTCTGTGAGACTTTTTCAGAAATAGTAGTAAAATGCCTTTGGCCCGGACTTATATTACTTTATACTTTGGCCACTTGTGACTATAGGACTCGCCAGTACCTACGGTACAACAGTTAAGTAACTAAAGCTGTATAATAATAAATAATAGTAAGAACATATTTTATCGAAATTGTAATCCATTTATAAGCGCTGTCGGCATGTCCATGTTAAGATTTCGTCAATTATTGATCACTGAATATGACTTACTATCTCTTGTATCAAAATAATGAAACATGGCCTTTACCTTATTGTCGTCCTCTCATATTGATTCTGTTGATTTATACCTAACGTGATAACTATTACATGTTGTGAACAGTCTAATAAATAATCTGACTGCCTCGTTACCACAGTGGCTAGTCGGTCGCATGCGATTAGGGTTCCGGGTTACAACCACGACCCTGCCAAATTTTGTACTTGGGTTTTTCTGTTAGGAATCTTCAGTGTCAGCTCGAAATTTGGGTGTTGGCGGTCTTGTGCCCTGCACCTGATCCATCGTCAGTTATGTCCTATCGAAATCTATTTCGATAGGACACACCCTCTAGGGTGAGGGTATAGAAAGTGTACTTTTGCCTACGTAAACACTCGTGTCCTATAAATATCCTGTGTCAATGTCTGATCTTTGGAATTGTCGTAATAAATCATCAACCAATATACTAACAGATGCTACAAACATCCATGTAGCTGTAATTCAGTAAAATAAAGATAAATACAGACAAGCAAGGCTAACTCTGACCTCTATTGAGTCCTGAATAGGAATATCATCACGATCTATATGACCAAAATAAAGCTTCGACATAAGCAGAAAACTTATTACGAACGTGATCATATGTCGAGTAAATAGTCTAGTGATATCATAGGATGAGACTAAATTAATACATAAGTACATTTATCAAAATCATACAGCGACGTCATGTTAGGGCTTAATTATTGGCAAGGCAGAAAGTGTTGATTCTGAGTAAATATTGATTAACAAAGAGCTGGCATAACTATTTGTAGGCTTACAATAACTAAAGCGGAGCGAGCGTGTCGTGTGTCGCTGACGCGTAATTACGTTTCCTTTGTGTTCTCTCGTTGCGCGCTCCTCGCGCCGCCTCGTTGCCGCACACGTGACCGTCCTGAAATACTCCCTCTCTACTTCCTCCAGTAAAAAACTCGTTAACAAGTGCCCCAAAATGAACACTCCATAACTTTATTTATACACTAGCGGCCGCCCGCGACTTCGTCCGCGTGGAAAAGTAACTTTTTACCCCCCTTTTGACCTCTTACAACCCCCTTTTTGCAATAAAAAGTAGCCTATGTTCTTTCTCAGGGTCTAGATCATCTGTACCTATACCAAATTTCATTTAAATCCGTTCAGTAGTTTTGGCGTGAAAGAGTAACAGACAGACAGAGTTACTTTCGCATTTATAATATTAGTTAGGACTAGTTAGGATTCAACATTTTCTAAATCACCATCGCAATCGTCATCAGCCTATCGAAATCCACTGAACATAAGCCTTTTCACATACAATGTGCGCCATATTAATCGTCGGCTACTCTTGGCTCTTGCCAGCTATCTCGCGTAAATCGTCACTCCATCTTGCCACCAATAATACTACTACTAGAGAACCCCGCCACTTTGGTTCTCTGCCAAATCACTTAATTTGAATTCGACCCCGCAAAGACATGTTGAACATAGTCTTCCACAGCCTACTGAGCGCCCTGAAGCATGTGGACGAGCGGCGTTGCAATAAGTGTCTACGTTCGACTGCAAATGACAAGTAGGATGAACTCATTATATGTAGGTAATTCCGACTTTAGGCACTTTGGAATCGCCGAAGGTGATCAAACGTAATATTCCAAGTTGTCTCAAAATACCTGCAATAAAAGCAAAATCGTGTACCTCCTAAAATTAATAATGTCGTCATCTTCGTAGCCCTGACTACGAAATTAAGAAAGGTTGACCCGAAGGTGGCAATAAAGTAAAGGCCTACACCTGCCGTATGCCAACAGCAATTAGAGTAGTAATGTAAATAGCAGGCGGAGGCAACAAGTGGGTCAAACAGGGCCGCGCCCTCCCCCCGCCCCCCGCTGGCGGGTCATGAACAAGCGGTGTTCATGACCTACTTTATCTCAAAAATCTCTACTGGTACAGGTTAATCGAAATCCGCGACCGACCTCGCATCACTGGCTAGATTTTCGTGACAGCCGATAACGGGACTCCAAATAGAATTTACAATTTGAAACCCGTTATCTCATATGTGAAGATGTCCGTAGGTGAACATTTTTCTTGTTTATTTAGTCAATATTTAGTTGTTTCAAGTTTTTCATTTTAGAATTTAACCAAATAGGACCTTCTATCTAATCCTAGAAAATATCATACGTTTTTCTTCTGTGCATCACCACCCACGTACTATACAGTATTCGTCATATTAAAGTTACCACTTTTATTTAGATTTGCTTGACTTCACAGATAGCAATTTTTAGCGAAAAAAACGATAACGTTGAGTACAAAAACAAGTTTTTTGGATTTAAAGAACAAAACGTAAATTAGGAACTATAAATTAAACACCTTTTTGACGATCACTATCCTTATACTATCAAATCACTTTATACGAGTATACTTACTTTCAAATAACCAAAAACTACTTGTTGTACCACTCTTGTACTTACTTACTGCGCGGAATAAAAGCGGGACTATCAGACAACGTCCCTATCTACGTTGATTAAAAAATAATAGGTAAGTACAATACAAACATGAATAACAACAAAACAAAACAACCGAAGTTGTGCCGTCTTCATTAATTAGTCATATAACAAAATGTTAACGCCAAGTTTCTAAACTTTTTAAACCTGCTATACCTAAACGAAACAAATTATGTAATTGTTTACGTAGAAGGCTGATCATGTTTGTTTTAGACAATTTCGATAAAAGTTGTACACGTAATGGAAGTCCGGGCGAGATGCTTTCGCTGTAATTTCGAGTGTAAACTTCGTTTGTAATTTGAGTTCGGAAGTGGCCGGGTCACGAACATGGCAGCGCGCCTTCTAACAAACCCAATAACGTCAGAGTGTAGGAAGCTCCTGGGGTCAGCGCGTCCGCTGCCTAATAGGCGGTCCCATAGGACAGCTGAGGCCACCGCCGGTTGATTTAATATTCATGAACCTACTATAACAAACGTCATTGTTCACTGAAAGGGCACCACACCGAGTGAAGGTTCAAATCCACAGAGTGTTCTAATTCTTTCGGTATTGAGCGAGGAAGGTAACCGACAAACGATTTAAGTTCCCCTGCGGCTTCCTCAAAGTAACGTATCTGGCGCGCCGCAGTCGCCTTCCTTCCCGGCCTTCCTGTGCTCCATCTTATGCTCATTTACGTCGTCCGGTATGAGCCACTTTCCTCGAACACATGCTACAAGTTTTCGTACATTTTATTTATTCTTAGATAATGTATACAATTTATTAACAATAGTAACTTTGTGTTATAAACCCAATAAAATTGAGACATGACAGATCAATAAGATTTCACCACCATCATTGAGGAGTCTATATCGGGCACGGAGTTATTGAACAAAAGTTAGAGATGACTCGCGAGCGAAGCAATAAAAACGCTCCTCTGTCGAGTTGGGGAGACGGGAATATTGATTTTTCCCGGCTCTGATGTATTTCATTCTCCATCTGTTGCTCTCCATAAAATTTACGACAGTATTACTGAGTCGTTATTTTTGTATGAAGAGTTTTATCGCCGAGCACCGCCACTCTGCACAACACGAGTTTTTCTTTAACGTGGGGTATTTTTATTGTGATAACTAATTTGCTGCTGGCTCTTTATAATATGGAAGTAACTTCTGTACTTAATGATCTGCCATGTTTCATTTTCATATTTAGACTTATAGATCTATAGATGGTAAACTAATTTGATTGTAGGAAAACTTTAAAGTAAGTTGTTTTTGTTTTCCTAGATGGTGGCGACAGAGGATAGCCCGAGTGCAGTGTCGGGGCAAATAGAAACACCAGGAACATTCGGGAAGCTGCGCCAGACCCTCTCCTCCTCACTACTCACCGCCCAGGACAAAGGTACCTCTGAATTATTTGAACACTAACATACATTTTTTTTTGTTGCACATTAATGTGTCGCCATTTCACAATAATCATCTTTGTTGCTGATGAGGCAAGCCAGATTTTGCCGTATCCTCCGACAGATGCTCAGCTTTGTTTCTAGTTGAGCTTGAGCACATCCCAAAGAAGGGTACGTGATTTTTCTTGTGAACGCAATCATCATCACCATACAATTGATCACTTGTGTGCTAAGAGGAAAATTATTCATTTTATCTCATCTTAGCGTGTGATTCCCGGTTGGGTCCAAAGCTGTTGCTTCGATCCTGGAGTACGCTAAGACCGTGATTCAAGATATAGAGAGTCTGATAATTACTCTGAAGCGACTCATATTTGACCTAACCGACCAGCACACTTGGTGACACGTTTCAGAAACTATCTATGTAATGGGAAAATTATTCACTCTCAAACGATAATTTAAGAGCTTAAAGTATTTTGAAAAGGGAAATTAGAATTAATAGCGGTTAACGACGAGCTGCTTCAATAAATACTTATATTAAACATTAACACCGTGTTGGAAGCCACTAACTAATTATACCTTCATTCGTAATTTAACTTTTACTCTGTAAGGCATTAGACCCTTGTTATGGTTTATTTAATGGCTTTTTTCACACCGTTAACTACACGTGAACAGGGTTTAATTAGCGGAAAAGCTCACTTGTTACAATTATTGTGTGGGGTGTATGGACATTGTAGCGAGCGCAACTAATGCGGGTAATGGTTGGAGTTCACGCGACACGCCTCGGCCGCGCTGTGTACGCCTACGTCTGGGTATGGAGTATGGAGTTTCGCCTTTAATGTATGGTTACTACGTCCCATACACGCCTTCACTACGTACACACTGTTATTATTTTGTGACAAATCACAATAGAATTATTTTCGTAACTTTACGTTTTTACCAATAACTCAAATCACCAACACGAAATTTTATATTAGGTACTTAATGGCGACGAATAAAAGTCACCGCAATACGAAATCTGCAATTTTGCATCAAAATTCAGTTCTTGAGTACGCTACGAAGAGATTTTTCATTTGTATGTCTGAAATTCATCACTACTAATTAAAATCAAGTATGAACAATAAAAAAAACATTTAAACTTCGTACACGTCTGTAAACGTCTTTCACTTATTAGAGTAATCGATGAGGAATTTAATTGGTGTTGAATCACCCTTTTATTCAGCAATAGTTTGAGAAAGCAGATTTCGCTAACTCCATCAATTCAGCATTTGTAGAGCTTCATTTGAAACTTGACCCTGCAATAATGTTGATCTGACTCATAATTTAAACCTTCCCAAACTTTGTTATTGCATTTGAATGAAATTATGTTTGTTTGAAACTGAGTCGTTTGTAGGCAATTCATTTGTTAGGGTAGGCACAAACTGACAAAGGCAAACTTTGTAGATAAGTGGACTAACGTCACGGTACGTAGTGCTGACCATTTTCCTTTGCTATCAAATTGAATTCAAGAATACTGTGTAGATAATCTGTATAGATGTATGAGATTTGTTTACTGGTTGGTGTTTGCTATTAGGCCGCGGTAACTATCATAGAATTAGTGTATCATCATAGAATTTTTGACCTAATTACTTAAATTAGGTACGATAGAAGCGGCACTGATCAAAATCGTTTTTTTTTACTGCAAGTTCATGCTGAATGCATAATGTCGCTATTGAGAGCTCATAAAGCAGGCTGCAGACTCGGAGATAAGTTCCTAGTTATTAAATGTCAGTATATACTATATGCATTACTGTAGCTCCAGACGTTTAGCACTGCGTTATTAAATACGTGACTACATTAGGAAAATCCTTTTGATAGATGAGAAACGAGTGTCACGGCATTTCCTTGCTGTCATCCCATGTAGGCATAGAAGTGTGGATAAAATAAAAACTGAAGGGTAATATATTTAAGCCAGCATTCCAAAATGCGCGTGGCGGAAAATCAACATTCCGCCCCCGTGCCCGGCTGGGTTAAACAACGTATCTGCGCGTTATCTTTCACGCCTGCACAATACACATTTATCACAGACGCCAGAATTCCTCCCGTCAGCATGAAAAAGCTAAAATATCACGTAGTCATGATTACGTACAGCCAAACTTTTGTATGACCACAGTAAAGTTGCCGTAGATAAAACACGCACACACGTGTGTGAAATAATTTCGTACGTTGTTGTATCAAGATAGAGCGTAATAATTTTCCACTTGGCAAACTACCCGTGTATCTCACGGTCTGAAGATCGGCCGGGTTGCTGTTTGGCTGAAGTAGTTTCCAGCATTATTAATGTGTTGGTGGGATATCGATCCTATTTACCTTCGCTAAACATGACTTGTGTACTAAAGTATTTACATACCTACCTATAGTCAATTTAACTTTTACCATAGTATAAAGTAGCACGCCCTTTGCTACTGGCTACTGTGTGGGCTACCGAAGCGCCGGTCGTTGAATCGTCCTATTTCTTGACATTTATGACATTTCGACGAGGGTCGCTCCAGTGACCTTGTAATTAGAAAGGTAAGCGTCCCTTTCAACCAGATACATTTATATATTTTATAGTATGAAAATGAAGAAGAGAAATCTACCCACAGTGTCCGCGAAGGAAGACCGGTGGTTGAGTATTGGGGTAGGTTGACGAATTACTCTATCATAAACTAGTCATGAGCCATTCATTAAGGTACAAGAGTCCCCAGGTTCAATCACCGGTAACGCGGTATGTCGTGAGCATGTGAACAATCAAAAGCAAAGTTTAGTCAAGTCTGCCCCTATAATAGTCAACCAAGCGCGATCTCTCCTGCGGCAAATGCGCTGATCAGCGTTGCTTCCCCCAAACTCCGCCTTCCAAATCTCTACCTCACTGATGGCATTTGAAAGTAGTTACTTACCTACAGTTTCTTTACATAATTCAACTTATTCATAGAGCAGAAATAACTCCAAGTAATAAATAATGCCTTTAATTTTATTATAAGGTGTGAGACAAAAAGGTGAAGTAGGCATCGAAGTATTTTGAGAGAAGCTGTGAGAAGTTCGCGATGGAATTTATGATCATTTCTCAATATTCATAGCGAAATATCAGGAGTTAGGCGTTTCCCGCGGGAGGCACGCATTGTTAGTGGATTCCTGCCTTAACGTAGACACAAACTGCGGACTTATTTGAATTCCCTCCGTTTCATTCCAATTCAGTATCTCATAACAATGAACTGAATGTAATTTGAGTCTGAATGACTTCGGGTCTATTTCATAAAGCGATCAATATTCCCATTCGCCTTGCCTTAAGCGTTAATATTATGACCTTCATCCAGTTATATTTCCCAATTTGATTAACTTTGGTTTTAAGCAACATAGTATTAAGTAACTCAGTGATTTAAGACGAGGAATGACTGGAAAGATTATTTCGAACGCCTAGCAAATTCATTGTTTTACAAGTTACTGACTATAATTAATTAAGGAAGTTTATTATGAAGTAGGTATTTTGTACTTACTGCTTGATTTTTGGCTGCGTTACAGAAACCGTGGTCACAAACGGACCACTCGTACATTTAATAAGCACCGTTATTTTTCTTTTTAATTATTATTTATATAGCAACGCTTAATATTTTTTTTTATTTAAGTATAAAACCAGAGCCACTAAACATAGAAAAGTGTCAACGCCAAGTTTTATATGTATTTTCATTTCTAGTGTTCATCTCACGAATTTTTGTCCAGAGTGGGAATCTAAATCCACGAACAAGCGCATTAGGTAGGGTCTCTACCAAATGCGCCATTGAGCCAGATAAATATTTTGCGTCGTTTTTTGAAAGGGGTCCCTTTATTAATCCGTGTTTGTTTTCTGGTCCTCTCAGTTACAAAGCTCGGGCCACGGCAGGGCGTGACAGAGCCCGTAGCCGAGCCTGCGCCCGCGCCGCCGCCCGCCCAGCCGCCGCCCGCCGCTACGCCGGCCAAGACTGAACGGTAATTCCTACTACATTCAGCCTATTAGTAAAACAAAAATACTACGAATAGGTACATTAATAACATTATTATTCATTATCTATATCGGGTTGAAGTAGCTCTTTACTTCAACCCTACTACTACTTTCTGTTCTAAAATTTATAATATTACGTAAGTACCCAAAATATGAAAAAATATACGGTGACGAATCACAAAATTTTTGAAACCATGCAGCAGATGTATAGACCGATCGGTTCGTTTTTCTTATTCTCAAGTTTAAAGCGCATATTTTAACGCAAAATAAGTTAGGACACTTTTAGAATGTTCACGTTGTACATTAAGTACGCGGTTTATAATAAGTATGATCGACGGGTGTCAGTGTCAATTCAGTTATTAAAATTCTTTAGGTGATGTTTTTTTGTTTATTTTATGTAGGCGATTGATAAACCCAAAGATAGACTCACTATACTACTGATTCATAATCATGTAAAGTAAACTGACAGATGTCAATGTGTCATCCCCATACATTATCACTCACTTTGACACATACAAAATGTCAAAATGCATAGAAACTTGTCATTTTCATCTGTCAGTTTACTTTACATGATTATGAATCAGAGTATAGATTGAAAATTGTTAGATTGTAGTTAATGTTCCGATCGTCTGCAGTGAGGCTGGCAAGGCGCCGTCGCGAGCGGGCGCGTGCCGCGTGTGCCTGAAGGCGCTGAAGCCGGGCGAGGTGTTCCACACCTGCAACGGCTGCCAGCACCGCGTGTGCGAGGACTGCTCCTCCTACTCCAAGCCCGCCAGCGACGAAGAGGCCGTGAGTACTAACATGTCCGCTCGCTGAAGCCGGGCGAGGTGTTCCACACCTGCAACGGCTGCCAGCACCGCGTGTGCGAGGACTGCTCCTCCTACTCCAAGCCCGCCAGCGACGAAGAGGCCGTGAGTACTAACATGTCCGCTCGCTGAAGCCGGGCGAGGTGTTCCACACCTGCAACGGCTGCCAGCACCGCGTGTGCGAGGACTGCTCCTCCTACTCCAAGCCCGCCAGCGACGAAGAGGCCGTGAGTACTAACATGTCCGCTCGCTGAAGCCGGGCGAGGTGTTCCACACCTGCAACGGCTGCCAGCACCGCGTGTGCGAGGACTGCTCCTCCTACTCCAAGCCCGCCAGCGACGAAGAGGCCGTGAGTACTAACATGTCCGCTCGCTGAAGCCGGGCGAGGTGTTCCACACCTGCAACGGCTGCCAGCACCGCGTGTGCGAGGACTGCTCCTCCTACTCCAAGCCCGCCAGCGACGAAGAGGCCGTGAGTACTAACATGTCCGCTCGCTGAAGCCGGGCGAGGTGTTCCACACCTGCAACGGCTGCCAGCACCGCGTGTGCGAGGACTGCTCCTCCTACTCCAAGCCCGCCAGCGACGAAGAGGCCGTGAGTACTAACATGTCCGCTCGCTGAAGCCGGGCGAGGTGTTCCACACCTAGGAATATTCTTATCCAATTTATCGTGAGGAATTTCCATCTTCTGAAATGCCGAAATTAGGTACGTATGCATTCTGAAGCCTTTGTTATGCTTAACATCCACTTGCGCTTAATATGTCCCCATTTATGAGACTTCAATCGTCAAATTTGCTCAAAGTAACCATATACTTAATAGTTCCACTAGAAAACCAGTTCTGCGAATACCACATCGTGGTGGATGGTAAATACCTTAATCTCTTAAAATTATATAATTCATAATTAGTTACTGGATAGTTTTTTCTTTGTATCGAGGATTATTCTGTTTCAACTAACATCAAACGAATTAATATTTATCTCACAAGAGCCTTTTCAAGCGTAAAGCATTAGTTTTACTCGTATAAACTTAAAATTCTCTGTATCTCGAAAATATACCTCAGTATTCAGTCAAAAGGAATTTGAGATAGCGAGTTAAATGTGGGCAAGGCATGCCATCCACTAGCGCAATTAATTAATTAATTTTCTTATGGTACAATGAACTTAAGCATTCGAGGAAAAACGCCAAGCTGTGTTCATTGACAGCTACTTACTCAATGGAAACCGATCTTCTTAAAGATCGATTCAGTGAGAAAAATTGTAATTTGTTAGATGGCTAAATCATAAACTTCGAGCCATTGTGATTCAAAAGATCGATACTCATTCCACTGGCCCAGCATGCAGCCACCCGAAATATTATCGATGCTGGCTCTCAATACGAGAGTTCACTTATCCATACAGTTCAGGTTGCAATAAACATAAAAAGCAGTAAACATTGTTAAACATGTGCATATTGTGGACTTAATTTATGTCAGTTCAAGAAAGTCGCTACCTTTTAAAATACACATTGAAACATGGTGTTACATCTGTAACACATGTTTGCCATAACTACAACCATACTATACCATAAGTACAAGACACCATCTGGTGTCCTGTAGTTATGGTATCCAGCCTGCCAGCAGGCTAAAAAAATATCCTTCATAAGGCACAGTCGGGTAAAACCTAAAACCTAAGAAAATTTTACATACAAGCTCTCTCTGTAATGCCTTAAAATTATCATATTAGAAAACGAAGATGGCAGCGCTAGTAGACGGCGCGGCTCCCACAAGTTAACCGCGTTATCACGCTGCGGGTGTAAAGCATAAATCGTATCGTTAAGACCCACATTAGTGTCGTAATTAATTGCAGATTTGCTCAGATTTATGGAGGCGAGTTTTATCATTAAAGCTATGAAGACATCGCACTCTGATAACTGATAATAAGAATTTAAATTTTATGTCATTTTACAAAGTCAGCCACAAGGTGATGAAGCAGTTTCATTTCAATGTTTTCATATAACAAATATTCATTTGAGTTTTAATTGTAGGTAGGTAGGTACAATCAGTTCAAACTACATAACTACATTAAATAACTTTATATACCTACCTAAGTTATTAATAAAATTATATCAAGATACGTAAATAGCCTTCGCAATAATTCTTATTAAAAAAATCTGGTAATCTCCTTTGCCTATGAAAAATGTACATGTTACGATCACGTTATCTTTGCCCAATCAATATTGAAACTTATTAAAAACCTGCATTCTACTCTTTCGTAGACTTTTTTTAATAATAAATTCACACAACATCTCATAACTTAACAATTTATTGTATTATTAAAATCTCTGTACAGAATTCATGGCGATGTTCGGTGTGCCGGCGCAAAGCTGCCCCGCGGCTGCCGCCGGCCGCGCAAGACAGCACAGATTCCCTCCTCGATGTTCCAGTGCTGGAAGCGCTGCAGAGGCGGCACTCGGAGGCCCGCCTCGGCAGCGGCGGCAGCACCACTGCGCTCGCGCCGCCCCGCTCGCCCGAGCTGCGCAGGCACTCCGATGTGTCGCCTGCGTCTTTAAAAGAATTAGAAAAGGTAATGTTTGTCGCGATTTTCATATCTCCAAATCTGTTAAAATAATACGCATAATCAAATATCTGTTTACAATCCCAAAAGTCTATTAAAAAATGTTACAAACATTTCCAGTGTTAGCATGTGAAAATCAACCTGTTGTGGCGTAAATAAATAAGTGTGATTGCAATGTAACCACAAGCTAACATCACGAGCTTCATGTGTCACAACTCCTACCTTCCTTTTACGAAAGTAAATATACTCAGTGTAAATAAAACCTCAAAAACTGTGCTCTACTCCTGAGATTAACCAATATTTATCTCTCCTTTCCGTCGTATTGTATTTAATATTATATGTAACTTGTCTTACGTCTATTAAGTACTTATGTTACGTTCAATATAATATCTCTCATTTTACTTTAATATTTTGAAATATTGAAGGAAATAATAATAGAGAATAATAGTTAAAACTAAATCATACTTATTAGCTATGTAGAGTTATTAAAAAATGCTAATGAGTTATCTACAAATATGTAGAGCATCAAAAAAATAAACTTACTCACGTATCAACTTATTTGTAACGTCTTATATTATTTCTTATTTTTATAAACTCTACCTAATACTTACCTGTCTATTACTTACGGTGCCATGATTATTTAGTGTCAATGTCTCTCACGAACGTTACATCTGTTATTGTCCTGAATGCGCGAAACTCATAGAGGCACCATTATCATGAGTTATACCCATTTTTCTAACGCAATGTTTTAACAGTGTCAAGCTTTGCATGTAGTGGAGCGTGCAATACAGTGTGTAGGGGAGGCGGCCGGCATGGCGACGAGCACGCGCGCTAGCTACTGCATACCCGATGCATGTCAAGTATGGTGTACCCAAATATGGCGGCTATCATCTATCGTTACTGTGTCTGGTCGGGCCTATCGACCCTGTGCTCCACGGTACTGACAATACTTTTACCTAAACAGCACGATTCTTATAGGACATTACTGCACAACTCTTCCTAGGCGTCTTCTCAAACGCGTTTTGTGATTCTACACATTTTTGTTTCTTATTTTTTGTTTGACTACTCATCCGCGCGGCAATACGCCCTGCATCAGTGTCCAGCCAGATATATGTTAGATGTCACACTCAACTTACACCTGAATGCGCATACCGCCCATGTAGACACCATGACTGATTGTAACCATCATGACTGCCACTGTACCGCAATGTTCTCAACTCACGTGAAGCTTTGCATGTTGTCGTGCGTCCAATAAATATGTTTGTAACCACGCTGCCCGCCGCGGCAGTTAAAGGGAGGAGGCAGTAGCACGCCGGACGTGGCGTCGCGGCGGCCCAGCACGGTGACCCCGGCGCGCCGGCGCTCCGTGCGCGCGCCGCGCCAGCGCTCCTGCGACGAGGACCAGCCCGCGCCCGCGCAGCCGGCGCTCGCAGCGCCGCCACCAATGTCCAGAAGGTAACTAAAAATTAACAACTCTATAAGTTTTTATTTTAATTCAAATTCATTGGAAGTATAGTCTGTAGTACTTCGATTCTATATCAGTATATAAGTGTCTTAAAAGGACCATACTTAAATTTTCCCCCAAAAAACTTTATAGAAAGGTTCCGGTTTCACGTCGATTTCTGTACCTACCACCAACCCAACTTGATACTTACTCTATTTCATCAACTAACTTTTATTTGTAGTGTACGAACCGAATCTAAATAAACAAAACAAATCCCGATTCGCCTAAAATTTTTCCGAATCTAAACTGTTCAAAAAAATCCTAATCCAAATAACAATATCCACAGAGCTTCGGCAGTAGACGTAGTAGGGGGGGCGCAGTCGCGACGGGGCTCCTACCGGGCGGAGGACCCCGAGAGCGCGCCGCAGATCACGGGTCTCAGCGTGGACGAGGACCGGCCCATCAGGCGCCGCGGGAGTCAGTTGTGAGTAACCGGCACACACACTGCAGGCTGAGCAATCTCATTTACCTAAAATAGTGTCCCGATACCTGTATAGGTTAGTAATGGTTTAAAAATGACTTTTACAAACAGCCGTTAAGACTAACTTTAAATCTCGTTTATAATAAGGGGGAAGGTACGTTGTTTATGGTTTCTTAATTAAGAGAAAGGATAATTTAGAAAAACTAAAAAGTGGTACGATATGGCCAATATGTCTACTTCTCTATATCGTCAAATGAGTCCCACATATTAAACACTTACCTCCTATTTACAAAAACATTTTTAAGACTGAATTGATTAAACCAAGACTAACTTTAGAGTTTAAGGTCCGATTCGACTAAACTTTATCATGGTGTAACGTTGCTATTCGTATACTTATACCAAAGATTTATGGTCGGATAAAGATTGATCGAATCACACATTAGACCTCGTTTTGTTAAGTGTTTATCACCTAATAATCAGTGCTCTAAGACTTGAAACTTTTCTCATAACGTAGACCAGACATAGCTGCGTTACAGCAGCGCACAGGCGCTCTAAGCGCGATGGCGGCGCTGACGGGGCGCGGGTCGGACGGGTCGGAGGCGTCGGCGGCCGCCACCGCCGCGGCCGCGGCCGCCGCGCGACAGATGTCCGTCGACGCCGAGGCCATCAAGATAGTCATACACGACGTCGACGACACCTCGCCCCGCCGCGTCTCACTCCGGCGGGACCCCAACGATAAAGGGCATAGATGTAAGTGTCACTTGTTTATAGATTCTCATAACGTAGGCCAGACATAGCTGCGTTACAGCAGCGCACAGGCGCTCTAAGCGCGATGGCGGCGCTGACGGGGCGCGGGTCGGACGGGTCGGAGGCGTCGGCGGCCGCCACCGCCGCGGCCGCGGCCGCCGCGCGACAGATGTCCGTCGACGCCGAGGCCATCAAGATAGTCATACACGACGTCGACGACACCTCGCCCCGCCGCGTCTCACTCCGGCGGGACCCCAACGATAAAGGGCATAGATGTAAGTGTCACTTGTTTATAGGTTCTCATAACGTAGGCCAGACATAGCTACGTTATAGCAGCGCACAGGTGCTTCTAAGCGCGATGGCGACGCTGACGGGGCGTGGGTCGGACGGGTCGGAGGCGTCGGCGGCCGCCACCGCCGCGGCCGCGGCCGCCGCGCGACAGATGTCCGTCGACGCCGAGGCTATCAAGATAGTCATACACGACGTCGACGACACCTCGCCCCGCCGCGTCTCACTCCGGCGGGACCCCAACGATAAAGGGCATAGATGTAAGTGTCACTTGTTTATAGGTTCTCATAACGTAGGCCAGACATAGCTGCGTTACAAGCAGCGCATAGGCGCTCTAAGCGCGATGGCGGCGCTGACTGGGCGCGGGTCGGACGGGTCGGAGGCGTCGGCGCTTGCAGATGGGCGTATCTAGAGGCATTTTCCAGGAGGGCCTTATTGTCATCAGCTGAGTGACGTCCGCTGGACATCACTCCGAAAAAGCTCTTGTTATGTAAAGGTGATTTAATTTTGTCAGCTGTATTTATTTAGGGAGAGCCAGTTCGATCGAATTTATGGGCAGGTACTGTACTACCCGTACCTAAGGTTTATTATTTTTTAAAGTACCTATTGTTATCTATCCTACCTATTGTCTACGCTAACAGAGCAAGTAAGTATTTGGAAAAATATGTAGAGTTATTGATTAGTGAGTGAGCAGATGATCCGTCTACTCGTCTTTTTATACCTCTCTCTCTCTCATGTTAGCTTATAATTCCCGGTTGAAAAAATCGCTTTTAAGACAGTAGCTAGCTACATATACCAACTTATCACATACAATTAATTACCGAATCATTCAACGTAAACAACATCAGAAATGTCTGCTAATACGAGTACTAAAGGTTTATTTATGTTATGCAGCACGAGGTTTCGGAATGCGAGTTGTGGGGGGCAAGCCGGACGCCAGCGGACGCCGCGAGGCAGTCATAGTGTGGACGGTGCCGGGGGGGCCCGCCGACCTGGCCGGGCTGCAACAGGGAGACAAGGTAATGTTGGTGAACGTATTAACAACAACATCAATTATCTTCTATACTATTTATAAAAAGGTAAATTTTATAGAAATCGCCAAATCTTATATACTAATCAAAAAAGCAAAAAACACTAGGGCGATGCATTCGACGCCTGGCGCCATCTATTGCTACGGGTTGGAACTAATGTTCAGAAACGAAGAGAGGCCGAGTCACTAGTCGTTTTGTAAAGAGACAAATTAGACGAGGTAGATACGGTAGATATGTCGCAGCTGGAACCTATAATCTGTCGGTACCTATTACATTACAGCTAGCTGTTACCAAAAAGTGGATTATACGATCCGGCTGTGACAGATAGGTACATTTAGTACACACGTAACCAATGTAATGTAACGTATTTTTTTTCTATTTTGAATAATGGCAGAACGGTGAAATTTGCTGTTCACCTATAATTGATATAAATGGCCCGATACGATGGCACATTTGGTATTGATCCTGTATTTGTTCAGTGTCTGAACGTATTATACTAGTAAGTGTGTATTCAAGTTAGTTTTATATTTTTGATTCCTCTGTTGTCTGACATCCGTAACACAGCTACTTAGTACGGAATCAGGTCAATGTATTTATGAGCGCTGTTTTACGCTTTTTCAACGCACTCTCCGGAACAATTAGGTACTACATTACGTTCCATAAATCTTTTTTTCTTACATACAAACGGTTTTTTCATTAATAATCTCAGTAAAATCCATCATGGCTGTGTCTTTCGACTGTTTAAGACAAAGCAAAGTTTTATAAATTAGGTGTAATATTTCTCCAACTCTTAAAAATCATTGACATTCCCCATCCATCAATTTCAGTTACTTTAATTAATAAGATTGATTAAAAAGAAAAAGGTTTAGGATTTAATTAAGCTTTACATTATTATAACCATATTTTACGCAAATAAAATATACTTATTCTGTTCTATTCTTCCTAACATGGCCCAACAATAACATTTTTAAAACTGTTTTTTATTAATAACGAAATGAGGTTGCTGTTATTATTATATAATCAGCGATATATTTTTTAATTATCCATTATCAATTAAAAACCAGGTTTCGAATTTAAGCGGGCCTTATTAAGCGCCTGTAAATTTATAAATATAGTGAACTGGCATTCGACCCGTTTAGCGCAGTTGTTTGAGCGCCGGTTGAGACGCAAGGGTCGCGGATTCTATTCCCACAGCAACACAAATTATTATTGTTAAAACAGGTATTTGTGTTCGGTCTGGGTGTTTGTGGTTCCTTCGTTGTATCTGGTATCGATAGCATAAGGGAAAACCTTAGTTTGGAACCAGGACAATGTATGAGATGTTGTCTCAATTTATTTATTTATTCGTAGGTGCTGGAATGGGGCGGAGTCCCCCTCACGGAGCGCAGCTTCGAGGAGGTGTGCGCCGTGCTGGAGCGCGGCGGCGACAGCGTCGAGCTGCTGGTGGAGCCTGCGCCGGCGCACGACGACGCGCCCGCGCCGCCCGCGCCCAACGCCATGCACCACCACGCGCTCTACGGTACCGCCCACACATACCATACGTCATACTCTTTGTACTGTACAAAATAGAGTCTGTACATTAGGCCTAGGCTTTAATGAGGGTGTGTGCAAATGCGAAATCCGATAGATGGCATAACGTTGATGCCAGGTCCAACGAGTGGATTGGTCACATTTTGACGTATCATGTCAAATTTATGAAGTTATGTCATGAAAAAACCAATGTCGTCAAAGTTGACTGCCGTCAACGTAACGCCATCTATCGGATTTTACATGCAAAAACCCTCATTGGAGAAATGTTAGATGAGCTAAAATTTATCTCCATTATTACAGTACCATTTGGTCAAACAAATCTTGTCTAAGTATTTTTGGAAAGATCTTCATCCCACCTATGTTATTAATATTGCTTATCGAGGGAAGGGGGACAGTAAATAATCGTCTTATTATCAAATACTTAGTTTTGATTAAGACTACATTTGTGTTTAAAATCTTGATAAGAGATTTATGATAACGGCTTCCGTCTGTTACGCGCACTTTTACTTAAGTACCTTACTTAGTTTTATTTCGAAGTTTCAACCTACTAGCGGGTATAAGCATTCCTAATTAATAAGACCTGGAGATTAAGTGCATTACCTAAGTATCGCCAGGCAAAACAAGCGAAATTCGCAACGTTTTGTTCTATGTTTTGTCCAACTTACATCAACCATGATCTTTTAACATATGCTAAAAATAATAGATTTCCAATTTGCAATACATTATAGTAATAATATGTAACACCTTACCGTATGTACCTGCCCATTAAACATCTATAACACGTTTTGTTATATTTTACTCTATTTCATATTCTTTCACTCTTATGTCTGTTTTACTATATCACGTGAACTTCTTCTCTTCGCTCGATTTTTATTATACTATGCTAATACCTATTTATGTATCTACTGTTTATTTTAACAGGTATGCTTTGTTTATATTGAATTGAATATTCTGTCACTTTAATATTTTCTACTGCACCATCATTTTTTCAAGTCTTCCTCTTCGTCAAGATCAACAATACGGTAGTATATTTATTTAAATACTTCCTATTTCTATTCATAAGTATAAACGATACATGCAGGTGGGTAAGAACTTTGAGAACGTTTCCTCATGTCAATTTGCCTACACCAGCGTCGTCACCAGACCCTCAGGATCTGTCGTAGTGTAATGCACGTTATTTTGGTTCACAGAACCGGATACCGACAAATCACCATCATCGCCGACTCGACGGAAATTGCCGAAAACCCCGGTATAATATCCATACTAGGCTTTAATTGTAACAATATGTGTTGTGAACCCATGAGACACTGAGCCGCGGCTCGCCCTTCATAAACTCTAGTAGAGACTGTCACTCGGTGCCTATTCCTCTGCGCTTCGGATCACTCATCATACATGTGGTCTAAAGACATACCCTTTTGTAACTCGCCTGGTTATTGGATCAATTCTCTTCAATGTACACACTTCCAACTACTACAAAGTACGGTAGTAATAATATTGATTTGGTAAATTTTGTGAATGAAGCTGGCAAAATCAATAAAAACATTAAGTTGATCAAAGATTTCCCTGACTAAATTATTATAAGGAACATTAAACAAGTATTTCAGTTTTACCTGCTGCCAAACTTTGGCTGAAACTTTATTAATCTCATTTCGCTCCATCCATCTGTTTATCGACTGGACTCGCCCTCGTAAATATATAGAATACGTGTGTTATTTATCTACCGGTACACTTATAGCATTTTATATAGATAACTGTACTGATTATGAATGATCCATTAACTAGAATTTGATTAAAATTCATACTTAATAGATGTTTGTTTTGTGTGATAATAAAACGACTGAAGGAAGGCTCGTATTTCGAATTGAAGGCTGTTATATATAATACCTAATTCAGTAAATGCCTATCGAATCGACATACTGGCTATGTCTTCAGGGTAATGAGATCGTGGCGTCAGCTGGTGTCCCTCCTCTCACCGACGACATCGCTGAGGCCGCGTGACACCGCGCGGTCACTGCAGCTCTCGCACCGATGCGTTCTTTGTCCAATCCCACACTCTAATATGTGATATGATGCATTTTGCGTACAATAAGTGTGTCAGTGTCTGTGCAGACATATTTAGTTTCAAGCAGCGAGTTGGCCTTGAGTAGTGAGCGCGTTGGGTTGGATGAAGCAACAGGGTAGCGATGCTGATCTCCGTTGATCTGCTGTGATACTGTAGCACTAATCAGTCGAACATCTTCCACGTTAGTATAGTTGTAAGAATTAGTATTTCTATTTACGACCGTAGATTAACTTTGTTAACCTTTACTATTTAGAGAAAGGGATACTCTGTTTGTTTACTCGATATATTTATATACCTACGTACATTTAACTTTATTTGTTATCTATATTCGTTATACGTTATCGTTTATATAATAATTATCCTAAGTGAAGTGTGTGAAAAAATGCTACCTACTTATTTTCAGATTTTTATTTTTTCTATCACCCGACCAATTTCATAAAGACGCCACCGGCGCCGGGCGGAGTTCAATGTTAGGGACCGATCGGCCTTATGACAAATATTCACGAATCTGTTCCGATAAGTAAGTTTAGACTGACGCTAATCCAAGTTTTAGTGTTCAATGGTAGATTAGGGGAAAAATCCCGATACCGATGTTTCCATGTATAGGATACCGTGGATGAATAGTGTTGTCATCACACAGTACGACTAATAACGTAGGTAGTGAAGCTAGAACAGCCGCCGCTTTTAAAGCTTAGCTAAAAATTACAGTTTCAATTAATACTAAAATCACAAGCGCGCTAGCCATACCGGCACAAACAAACCACTTCATACACAACATTAATAGAAGAGTGACAAGTGAGGTACGATTGCGGACAATGAAGCAGCCAGTGTGGGCGTCGAGGTGAGAGCCGCGCGGGGCGGCCGGCAGCGGCGGAGGTGAGGCGCCGGACCTTTTACCGTCTCATGTCTTGCGCATCGAGTGTCTATTACCGATCTTGCTGTTGATTAGCGTAGTGTGATGCCGCACTGTACGACGCTCGCAGCGATAGTGCTAGGGCTTGCGGTGCAGCACGGCTGGCCGCGGAACCCCTTGAGCGACAGGCGCGCACCGCGCTTCCGTCACGTGATGCGAATGCGACACCCACACGACACGATGTACATACGCTCCGCTCTTGTTCAAGTAGTTGATTGTTCCGACTCGTTGAGACTGCATGAAGCTGCACACTGTGGGTTTGTGCATATTGGTATAGTGCAAAGCACCGTATACGACGTGAAGCCTCTGAGTGTGACACGAGTTCTGATATAACAGTGTGTTTATTGAAACAAATGAAATTATGTATTGAGTATTATTGTAACGGTGAAGTTATACATGTGTGTCGTTGCTGCTTTATATTTTTGATAATCTTGATATTGTTGTGAACGAATGCTAAACATGTTATGCTCTACAACAATAGCTACACACTACACATTGTCAAAACCATCAAAATGCGATGTACAATATCATCTATATCAAATCAAAGTAAGTCAATCACATAAAAGTTGCCAAAAGATACATTTTTGAAATGCTTCTTAACTTAGGTACCGAAATGGCTAACTTGTTAATATTTTACACTTTGTACCTAAAGCAATTAGATAAAGTAGACACACCTGTAAGTTACCCTAAGCTAATGCGGTAGATATGAATACATCAATAGCCAATTTTGTATAGATTACCTTGCAATGTATCGAACTAGGTAATAATACTTATAGATTTAACCCTAGGTTACCAAAGGAAGACAAAATCCTATAGTTTGTTTTGGCAAACCAACTGTTGCAGTTACATTCCTAGGACTAGGTACATGCAGCTTGTCAACCGTATCAGCATGATACCGCTTTCTGCATGGCGGATGAGAGCGTCCGGTTTTTCATTATTGATTTATGTTTTAATAGAAATGCCTCAGCCCGAAGCATGTTTACTTTGATGAAATAATTTTGCAAGTTGAAATGAAAGTGAACACGTTGAGTTTGTTAACATCGATGGCGATGTGAATTGCATTGATTGACAGCACTTGAATGAGAGTCCAACGATATTATTTCTCTCTTGATATGGAACAAAGTCAATTTTAGCCGATGGTTGCTGCATGTTACTCGATAACGTACGATGCATTCCCCGAACGTTAAGACTGAATTAGAGATTGCATTCCAGGTCTTTCAAATATTTTCGTATGTTATGTTATTATTTTGTTTGGCCTTAAGTTCACACATCTTAACTGTTTTGTAGACTGTGTGATTAAAAACTAATACTTAGTTACTATGCATTGCCACTAGTCGAGTGTTAGGTAGTTTTTTTTTAGTGAAATAATGTCGATTCACTAATGGCACTGCAGAACCGCTTAGGGGCAATCATTTATTACGTAATTTGAATAACAATTTTTATTAAACATCTTTGGCTAACGTCTTAATTAACTACCTGGGTAATTTAACTTAACTAATTGAGAATTGTTAAAATGGTTCGTCCATACGACTGTTAGTTTTTTGGGGTCGTGAAAGCAGCATAATCCAAACTCAATATCTTTATTTTACGTTACTTGTAAATATAAAGTAAGAGAAAACGTATTACGTAATAAATGTACTGCCCCGTTATAGTTAGAACCCCATTTGGTAATATACTGAGGTCGCCCTTGCGTGCATATAGGAGCAGGAGCGCGCGGAGCGTGCGCGGGAGCGCGTGCCGGCGCGCGCGCAGCTGCAGGTGTGGTTCGAGGCCGAGCTGCGCAAGCTCGTGGTGGTGCTCATCGCGGCCGACGACCTGCCGCCGCGCGACCACACCCTCGGCTACGGCGACGAGCCTGAGGCCTTCGCTAGGATACGCCTGCTGCCCTCACTGTATGAATACACTATTTTAGACATTGTATGTACAGTCACACATCAAATTAAACAAAACTGACAAATTTCTTCATTGGATTGTGATCCTACTGTCAAACATATTAATTTGAATATCAATTGAGGAACTTTGACAAATTGTGGTAACCTGATGGTGGCTGTCTGTAGGTACAGAAGGGACAAATATGGTCGCAAATCCTTACGCGCAAATGCATACGTGAGTTAGTGAGGTATTTGTGTACCGATAATTTGCTCTAATAGAAAATTCTTGCGAAAAACGACGGACTCTAGGCTCCAACCGCTTGGGGCCTCTTGCGTTCAGTTTACGCTCAAGATTGATAGCGACTGCGACAAAATTTGATACTGGTCTCACCGCAAACGCTTCTTCTAGGCGCAACATACAAGCGAGACAATTTCGCTGCTAATTTGTACCTTCTAGACAAAGCTCCTTTGTTTCAATTACCTATGTAATATTTTTTAATGTTTTTTGTCTAAATATTTCAGTGAGAGCTGCCCACCAATAGAAACAGACCCGGCATCGGCTTCTTGCAGCCCCGTGTGGAACGCTACGTTGGGCTTCGGGGGCCTGACAGCAGACTTGCTGGCGGGCCGCGCCCTCGAACTCACGCTGTGGGATGCTTGCCCGGGCATCGAACCAGTGCTAATTGGAGAATGCACTGTAAGTTTAAGCAATGTTATATTTAGGTACTACTCCGTAGTAATAAACACTTCCTAGGGCGAAAATATAACATTCACGAGCGGTACATCAAAAGATTGCCCAGGGGATCTAGGGCCCTAGAGTCCTGGGCATTTAGCTTAATTTGATCGATTTTGTTTTCAATAAATATCCCCATAATATCGCCGACCCCAGATAACCTGGGAATAGGGCAGGCAGATGATGAAATATCCCCATAAGATGATTCGAGATCTGAAAGAATACATAAGAATTTCGAACCTTGGAGGATACCATTCACGTATACTAAGTTCACAAACATAAGATTTGAATCTCTCTTAAAAAAGAGTAATGTGTTTTATCACCAAACTATACTAACTTTGCCGGTAAATCCACCAAAGTTATTGAGTGGCTATAGCCACAGAGTACTTTTTGGCTATAGCATGTCGTGTTGTGGCGCAGATGGAGCTGGAGAAAGCATTCGCTGAAGAGCGCGCAGTGTGGTGGACGCTAGAGGAGCGCGGCACGCGATCGGCCAGCGCGTCGCCGCGCGGCTCGCTCACCGGTGCGCGCGCGCTGCGCCGCGGCGACTTCGCCTCGCAGCGCTCCGCCTCTGGTACGGCCAGCAACGGAACCGACACTAAAGCGGCCAACTTCACTTTATTCGATGCTAGGGCCAGATTATCCACCGAATTTCCCTGTTGGGTTGACGCGAAATAAAGCTATCGGCCTCATGCCTACGCGGCAAACAATATTAATTATAACTTTTTATGATTAATCGTTTTGGTATTATTTACCCTTCTATCGATACAGTATTTCTCAGCGTAAAATATTAATTTAACTGAGTCCGATAAAATTTCACGTCAAAATTGTTTTAGTTAACCTGAATAAGTTACTCTATGACTGGTCGTGACAGGGGCGACAATTTGGCATTGTATTACTGTACATTATAAACTTTCGATGGCTTTAAAGTTTTGTGAAATATCGGTCTATTAAAATAATAGCGCTACTTTTTTTACAAACCTATCACGTCAAATATAACTAAATTTGGAAACTGCATATTTATCAAAATTTTATTACGTACGTACCAGATATTTAAAAAAAATCTGAAAATATCCTGTTTATGACGAAACTAAAATGCGGGATGGTTGGCCGCTTTACCCAACGCTCTCTCTCGCTGTTTCTCTTTGTTGTCCATTCTCTATTAGTTTCTGTCTTAGCTTTTTGTGGTATATGTAACTGTAAATGTATAACTTGAAAATCTTGTAAAAGTGGTATGGTTTGAAAAATATGTGAGTACGAAATCATTTCATTCATTTGTTTGTTACTATTTAAGTAGGTATTGTATGTACACTTTTGAAAATAGGTAGATCCAAAATTATCCTTTTAAATTGCAAATATAATAATTTCGAGCCTATAGACTATAATAATACTTCAATGTTATGGCCATTATAATTATACCTAATTGGTAAATTACTGAATTTTTAGCATTTGTTTAGCCAAATAGGAGTTTTCGTTGCTGACCGTACAAGGTGAGCGGACGTGTGGGAATAGCTCACCATGATCATTAAGTAGTATTATTAGCATAGAATAAATAATACTTAATTTATTGCCTAAGTACTATACCTAATATAAATTAGTTTGTAAAATTGACTCTACAAATTCAACTTTACATTTTTAGCTATCTAGTATTTCTAAAACTTTTTAAATTTTGTATGAAAGCATGGTAAAATAAGATTCTATGTCAACTTAAAACTATCCAGGAGTTGATAAAAGTACTGAGGTAGGTAAAAATATGAATTTAACGAACCCACATGAACATTAAATCTATCACATATTTTTCACAGTTAAATGTTATACGAAAACTTTTAACCTACATACCTACATGCATTCAAATTGAAGCCAATGGGGATAGCTCAAGAACTTGTCCCTTCGATGACTCTTATGAAAACTGTTTTAAAAAAATAATCCGGAAGATTTACAGTCGACTAATCCAAGATTTGTCCCCGTTGGCTCACGTTCTTCTGTATGTGCTAGAACGTATTGGTGTTCATTAGTGGGGTCCATTAGGCGCTTTAATCTGTGTAACAGATGTGTTCTTGATATCAGATGACGTAGACTCGATTGGGGAGTGCGCATCTCTGCTGCATCCAGACCACGCGTGGGTGGGCGGCTCGCGGCGCGGCTCCTCGCAGTCGGAGACCCTGGAGGTGGAGGTGTACAACCTCGGGAAGGACTTCTCCAGGTCCCTGCCTGGCTCGCGACGCTCGTCGTTCCAACAACAGGAGAAGGGTAAGGCTAAAGGGTGGAATATGTTGGGAGTATAACTTAACTTGATTATAGGTATCGGTATTATAACAACTATTATATATATTATAATGAAGGAAATGTATATGTCGCAGTCATCTGGTTGAAACAGCAATTTGATTGGATGACTAGCGCGTTTATTGAATACTTACATCATTATTATAACAACTAAGTATTATTCTTACCTCAAGTTTACGAGTTTCTGTCTGTATATGCGTTTATTGTTGTGATTTTCATAACTATCATCGTAGGCTTCTTTCCAACTCTAGAGTATATAAGTTCAGTATGAAGCCAAGGGCAAGCCCACATTTAATAAAAATAATCACAACAATAAACACATCTACAGGACATGACTGTAAACCAAACATCCAATACACTATACTTAAACTCGACTGTAAAGGGCTACAGAGATTGGTTATGTATCTAACTGCCTATCTAACCTGTTAATTAAAATAAAAAGACTTGAATTCCATTCGGGCTATTTAGATATTACCTATTAAAAATATCTGGGTAGAATAAGCGTCTCTTTCACTTAGAATAGTACACACATACCTACCACAAAATAATTTGTGTACCTACCATGATTTTACTGAAAGTGGTTTTCGCAACATAAACCTAAGTGTGTGTGTGTTTGTGTTAGCACCTTCACTACTGCACCAAAATCATGTGACACTTCACCTTTTCTCCTTCTTAATATGTACATATACGGTCTATTTTGTAACCTCAGCCAATATCAAACAATGTAAAAAAAATACTTATTTTCACCTTTTCATAAACTAGAAAGGGATTTTATGTGTAGTTTGGGTACAACTTTAAAGCAAATGGTGTTTTACAACTTACCTAATGTTTAATAACCAAATGAAAAGCTTTAGATACCTAATAAACGGAGGAAAACAAGGTAAGCTCTCAGTAAGCAATTAGTTTAATTGTGTTTAACAACTGTTTAAGCTCTCAAATGAAATATCATTCGGCAACGAGGTTTGTATAAATTAGGTTTGTAGGGCTGCGTTCAACTGGAATGATTATTCACTGCTTAGAGTAACACTAAGATAAACTGTAACCTTTTTAAATAAGTTACTTATTGATCACATTGAAAAAGGTTATTAATATTTTTCCTAGACAAAAGTTGAACTTGTCCTTTATTCATAGTTTTCTTAGTTTACTCGATGCATTTGAAACCAAATAGCAGCCTTACGTGAGGGTGTGCACGAGCATGAGTATGTGTGCGCAGAGGGCGGCGGCGAGGGCGGCAGCGGCGCGGGCGCGGGCGCGGGCAGCGCGGTGGGGGGCGCGCGGCGCAACGAGCGCCGGCGCTCGTCGTGCGTGCGCCGCGACCCCGACGACATCCTGCGCTCGCTGCGCGCCGTCAAGGGCGAGCTCGGACGCACGCTCTCGCTGTCCGGCTCCACCGCTAGGCGTAAGTATCGCTGGTGCACATAACACTTTCTATTTCACATGGCTTTTCTATAATTTGTGGAAGGTTAGGCCCCAAACCTGTCTGGGCAGCGCGTCACACTCGCACTTTAGATAATGTGCTAACTGAGTTCTGTGTTTCACGTTCAACTAAATAGAGATAAAAGCATTTTCTTTCACAATACAATACACGCCGTGTAGTAAAGTACAGCTCGCTGCCCAGATAGATTAGTTACTTACTGTGTGGTTAGAATTAGGTAGGTCTATTTAAAATAGGAAACTTTAAGTTTTGTTGGAACTTAGGCATAATAGGAATAAATAAATTAATGAATTGATCGGTCAATTGGAAAAACACTGGAGGTGTTTCACCCTTACGTGTTGAGGTTTTTAACTCAGAATAAATGACGAGGTAATTTGAAAATTTCGTTATGATCAAAGGTATCTACTTAATAAAATTTTATCATTATTTCCAGTTTGTATTCTTAAAGAGAGTAAGTAATCATAATTTTCTTACATGGCCATAATTTTTGCTGAGTTACCTCAATATAATTGTTTTATTCTGTTTCTCATCAGCACATTTTTTTCTCAAGTTCACTTTATTCCCTGGCTATTTTATATTTTATAACACTTCCGAAATGGCGAAAGCCGATCGCCATCAATGTAACCGTATCACTGCCTCCAGACCGAGCCCCGACCGCCCCCAGCAACCATTGAACTAAGCGAACATTAAGGGTAGTACTGACTTGTACTGTGTTGTGCTTGTTTGGTCAGCAGCGACGGACCGTTAGATCCTCGGTAAGCGACTATAGTGCCCGCACCCGCGCGTGCTCCCCTACAGGGTTGGTTCGTGCGCGGTGACGGTGTACGCGATCCCTTGTGACGTCCGACGGCCGCCAGCCCCTCTACTTCGATTCCCGCTCGATAGTCGCTCACACGGCGCATTCCGCCCGACTCGTGCGTGCGTGTACGTGCGGCGCGGATCGCCGCCAGTGGTACCGAGTCGAGCATCGGCGTAGAGCTCCGGGCCAGTAGTAGCATGGGTCATACATCGCTTGCGCGGCGGCCGCGCGCACGCACCGTTGAATGTGGCTGCGCCCGATGCTTCTCATCACTTCACTGTGTCTGTACTGTACTGTCCTGACGCATGCCCGGCCGCGGGCGATCACGCTCACTTCATCTGTCTCTGTGTACCGTCTGTTCGGCTGCCCGTCTACGTTCATCTCGATGGCATTGTGTCGCCTAGGATGTTATGGACTTCATTACCTCTGCGAATGTCATTCATTGTTACGATGCGCATTCTATTAGATTTCTTGTACATATTAATATCTTATATCCTAGGCCGTAGTTTACAGTTTTGTCGAATACGTTTTGTTTGAGTTTTCTGAGTAGGGAATGAATGTACCTGCTCGCGAGCTCGTACGGGTAGGTCGCGGTCGCGCATGTCGTAGCGCGCCGCCGGCGGAGCGCGCGCATGCGCCCTCGCCCGCCTCCGCAGACGCAATCACTTACTAACGATTGATTAATGGCTGTTCATAACACGGAATGCTTACCATACCTAACAAGTTCAAGACTGCTTCAGGCAACTATTAGAATCTCGACTACACTCTTGGCTGCACACGTTGAGACGCTTCCTCTTCCATTTGTGTATTTAGGTACGGGACCGATCCGAATCTATGTTAAACAAACTGTATACATTGGCACGAAGCTGTTTGACGTGCTTATTTTATGTAATGTTTATTTTGGTCATTTCTCAGTGTTCGATTGAATGGTTTTCTATTTTATATTTTTGTTAATGTTACTTTTTTATATGAATGTTTTAAGAACATAAGCAAAACTTAGAAATTTTTACGTTGTCCGATGAAATTAACGTAATCGATTTATTTTTTAACTTATCAGTGTTATTGTCTGATAAAACGTTTTAGGCTACGTCCTACCTGGGCAGAGAGTTGCATAGAGCCTTATAGTGTTAAGGTATGAAAGATACATTTAATTAATGTTATTGTATCTGTCCAGATATTGACCATATCATAAAAAAAAGCTTTGTAGCATTAGAAGCGCAACTCGCTGGCCAGCTAGGGCAAAGGGTCGTAGTGTCGGCGTGTAGAGCGCGCGCGGCGGGCGGCGCGGTATGTGCGTGTGGTATGTGCGTGCGCAGGGACGGCGACGGGGCGCAAGGGCAGCATGTGGGCGGCGGTGCCGGCGGCGGCGGCGTGCGACGCGCTGGACGGCGGCGTGGAGGACGAGCCGCCGCTGGGGCCCGGCCAGATGCCGCCGCGCAACGCGCTCCTGCCGCCGCTGCATGCTGAGATCAACATCAGCATTATTATGATCAAGGGGCAGCTCGAGCTAGAGGTTAGATTTGCGCTTAAAAAAAATCAGCATCTTGTTGCCTTACGGGTCGGAGTACATTCAACCACACATCAGGTTACCACAACCTGTCAAATTTCCACAATTGATATTCAACCTAATGTGTATGACTGTAAGATGAGAGTGGTTTGAAGAAATTGACAGTTTTGTATACTTTGATGTGTGGCTATACGTACCTACGCTTACCTGATTCAATAATTGGTAAGTCTGAAAAATTACAATGAAGCAACTGCCATCTGATGAACTGACCTTAGCAAACATTTAGGCAAGGGAATCAGTTAAATTTGAAATAAAGAGCTCCTAACTAGAGGCACTTGTCTTTATATAAACAAAGCATACAAAATAACACTTCCAAAGTTAACTAATATAAAATTTATCACATTGTTAGGTATCTCACGCCCGGCGTGTGTACGGCGTGAATGGCGAGGTGCCAGACTCGTACGTGAAGTGTTACCTCCGCGACGGCGACAAGTGGCTGCACAAGCGCAAGACGCGCGTCGTGCGACGCACCACCGAGCCCAAGTTCAAGCAGACGCTCAAGTATCAGGTAAGATTTCTTGCACCGTCCGCTACTGGGCAAAGGCCAAAGATCTTCTTTTTCTTCCGTACACTTTTTTTCCCGCAATCAGGCTTCAGTAGCCTTACCATGAGTTTGAAATACTATCCTCGCTATCGAAAACTATCGCTTTGTCTCTGTCATTGTGATGCATTTGAAAGAGACGGGTGGTGCGGAGGGTGATGTCGGCAGGTCTTCACTCCAACTAGCCAAGTTCGTCTAAGTTAGAAACCTGACAATGCTTTGCGCTGTTGAAGTTTGAGCAAAACAAAGATCTTTTTTGACTTTTCAAGTGAACCCTACCTATTTGATGTCAGGCAATTTGTATTTATGCCTATCAATGTTGGGATATGTGGCCTTACCATGAGTTTACCTCGGTATCGAAAACTATCGCTTTATCTCTTTCATTGTGATGCATTTGAAAGAGACAGAGCAATAGTTTACGTTATGTCAGTTTTCGCTGTTAACTCATGGTAGCGCTACAGGTCACCCCACACAGGTAGCGTTACGCCAGGCTCATTAGTTTTCGATCGGCCGGGTTATTAAAATAGAAGGTATATTTACTACATGAGTTTTGATGCGCCACCGTTTTAGGAAAAATCTGACCTGTCTAGTAGCCAACATACTAGCTCTAAGTTGACGCCTACTTCAAAGACACCCACTCAAAATTCTTGTATGATTACTTACAGGCAAGCGACGCACTAGGGCGCACGCTAGTCGTGATGCTGTGGCAGCGCTGCGGCGGGTTCGAGCACAACCTAGCTCTAGGCGGCGCCGAGATCTGCCTGGACAAGCTCACTCTCCCGCAGCGCACGTACGGCTGGTACCCGCTGTTCCCCGCCACGTCGCTCGCCGCCGACGAGTCGCCCGACTGATCGCGCGAGCCGTCGCCGGAGCGCCACGACTACTAGGCTCCACGACGGCTCCAACGTTCAGATGCTGCCCCGATACGGTAATTACGAGCTCATCCGGGCTAACATGCGCACCACGAGATAATTTGTCGACACTCGTATTTTGTCGGCGCAAGTGGCGTCTCGCTCACCTGACTGAGCGATGAGCGGGATAGAAGGATGCGCTCTCGCGAACGAGAGTCGACAAAATTTTGTCGCGCTGCGCATGTTAGGCCTACTGGACGGTAAACGCATCGACAGTCGTATTACGAGAGGCATATCTACATTTTTGTAACTTTACTGTATTCAAATGAAATGTACCTAATATAAGCTTATTCTTTTTGTTTGTGCATATATTACATTTTTTCATAAATATTATTACCCTCGCGTATGCCCACCTACCACATTATTATTGAGAAAGTTCAAGATCGCTCATTAGTCAGATTCCTGCGCCCCTTTGTGATTCGAATAATGACGAGATCGTTCAAGCGCCGTTATATCCATTACTATAATATAAACTAAACAGTTTTGGGATTACTTACTATAATAATTCGCAGATATTCATCAGGACACCCGTTTGCTCGTTTGTCGAATCTAGTATAAAAAATATGCCAAAATATGAAATGTCAACAATCCCACAGACTTTAGCTAATAAGGTACTAATTATTGTACTAATGGGGTAAAAGCCTACTTTTGTACATTCGTCAAAATAACAAAATATGTCCACTTCTTTGTCATAAAACGACGCGTAGCCGCGTAACACTACCGCGCCGTAGTCCGTAGCTGTTGTCGTAGCAAACTACGAGTGCTACGAGCTACGAGTTGCGACCATCTTTTTTTGCTTGATATGAAATCTGATGGATTGAACAATTTATTTAACGTTACGTGTAATGTACGAATGTTTTATCAACAAGCCTAACACAGTGTTTGTTCCAGTTAACCCAATCGTGCCCACGTATGCTGCACTTAGCTCCATCACCTAGTCCCGATGCAAGATGTAAATAACATGATATTATATGTATTAGTTCTGCCACCGTCTAAGGTCCACATTCGCTTTCTTCATATACTCGGTGTTATGCATTTGTTAAAGGGAACTGTAAATATCCATTCTCATTATAACCGATTTGATGTTATTGATGTTAGTATGAGGGCAGGACCTACGTATTTGCCGAAATTACCATCATTATTATAGAAGTAGTTAACATAAAGAGGAGCTTATAGAAGTTGCTTTGATTCTTACGAAACATATTAGACCTAAACATAAAAATCGATCATAAGAAATTTGTCTATAACAGGTATATTACGATCAACTTAATAATGTAATGTACGATTATCATGTTTACGTCTAATGTATATATACATACAAATTTGTAGTGATTTTATATGTTTTGTGTAATGTAATATATTATGTAAGGTAAAAAATTGCATTAATCTTTATTATTAGACAGGAATTTATAAAAACTTCCATTTAATAGCGAAATTGACAAAGAAACATTAAAGTAGAAAACATAGCAATGTTCCACATAATTACAAATGATATAGGTAACCTGTTGCATCATACTGTTTGTCGTTTAGTTGGTGAATATGTCCGTCAGTGATCTCGTTCTCGAATAGCATGTGTCCTTGTACTTAGTTTGTCGTTTTGAGACAATTTAAAACGTAGCGAACCATGTATACTTACTTACCTAATATAACTAGGATATTTATACCGACTCTATAAATAACATCTAAGATATCTCATCTCAAGATAACCCCAACTTTGACACTTTGCCTTATATGATTAATAAACTTCTAAAGTTATTCTAGTGAGTAAGCGCGTCTAGGTACTATTCTTCCAAGGTTGTGCTTTAGTGAATTTCCCCTAACGTATACCTACTTGATTTATATACACACGTCGCTAATTCTACCATTGTTATTGGATATTTATTTTTCATTTAATATCTATCTATCCATCTCTTTAAACTGTAAATATGGTAAAGTTGTTTTTTCTCAAAAAAAAATTACGCACAACTATTTTCGTGATAGCATTTATATTTAAACCTTTTTATAATCTGTAGACAAAAAACGAACGTACATAATTCTGACAAATACTTAAAATTTTACTTCTAGTCACCAATATAATAGATAATAATAAGTACAAGATAAAATAGGGTACATCCTTAGTAGTTCTTTAAACTGTTGCAACTTTACTGATACACTCACCTTCGTGCCCGCGTAGCCCGCGTGCCATAGCTTCACGGTAGCCCCAGCCGGCGCCGCCTCCGGCGCCCCACCGGCCTAGCTCATAGTGACATACAATTTTGAATTTACTATAAGTAGATAATTATATTCGTGGAATGAATGATATTTTGATTGTCGATGTTTAGAACAAAGTACATATCTTACGCAAATGTAATATAAAGTCTCATCAAAATCTGTGTTCTTCCAATACTATCATAGCTTAGAGCTCACCTGACAATACTTCACGCGCCCGCGCGCCCTCACTCGCTAGCGTGCCGCTCGAGCGACACTAGTTGTCATACTACTATCATTTCAAATGGTTGTATATTTCCTAAGAGAGAGAAACGTTAATAAGTACTTATCTAAATCTAAATATTCCCTTATTAGATTTTACATTTATATAAATATTAAATACTCATATTTCAAATCGCGAAAATATATATCTGGTACTAAATGTACTTTTATACTATATCTTTTAATTAATTTAAGTTGGGGACAAATAAACCTAAAATTGAATATCCAATATATATTATCAATGAAATCTAGATATTTAACAAAATAAAATACGGTCGTATCCCAATTAAACGTCGGGATCGGCTGAAGTAACTTACGCTTATTATCTTGATATATTAGTATAAACAAAATAATATTCTTACGTAAGAAACAAATGTAAAGACATTTATATCTAATATATTATTGTGCCTCGATGACCCCCGATACCGCTTGAAACTTTCATAGCCCTTCATGTACACCGACCGTGAAGTGTCCATTCACTGTCATTCACACGCATCCCTCGACATATCTGCCGGCGCGCGCGCGCGGCCGGCGCCCGCCCACACATATCTGCCGCAGTGATCGCCGATCATTCGCACCACGTGGTCCACTACTCTCACTCTATAGCGTGAATGACGAATCAATGTGATAAGGTATCGGATATCATAATGTACCTAAATTTTCTTACCTTAGTGTTACTTACGTCGTTTCTTCCTAGTTACAAACTTCTAAATCGCACTTTATTGACGAATACTGAGGATGGATTACGAAATAATTTCTGAAATAAATTAGGTAATTATTGTCCCTTAAGTGGTGCAGCAGTACAAATCACCAATACCGTAAACGTGATAAACGCGGTAGTAAAATAATAGCCCGATGCGCTTTGTGCCGGCGAGTGACGCCGAGCGGTAATAGACGGCCTTATTTATACTTACAAAGATTATGGAAAATATTTTTAGAAGCTTGTCATTTCACTGAAGATATATACGATGCTATAAATATTTTTTTTACATATAACTACGGAGAGGGATGTTTTCCTCAGTATTTGTCGATAAAATGGAGTAGAACTCTACAAATCCTAGTACGTAACAAATATGTGTGTCAAAGTATATTATTAAATAAATGTGATAACAAATGAGTTTATTATAGCGATATTAAAACATTCACTGGCTGTTTCATTTTAGTATTTTCCTGATAAAAATACGAGTACCTCTATCGAAATAAACCGCATCCCCCATTTTTATTAGATCAATCAACACACGTGGAACATGGTCCGCGTACCTACTCCAGCCGGGCTAACATGCGCACCACGAGATAATTTGTCGACACTTGTATTTGTCGGCGCAAGTTGCGTCTCGCCCACCTGACTGAGCGATGAGCGGGATAGAAAGATGCGCTCTCGCGAACGAGAGACGACAAAATTTTGTCGCGGTGCGCATGTTAGGCCTACAGGTACTCCAGGTGTTGATTGAAGGCTTTAAGTAGCAACGATACCCACTTACCAAAGTCCGTGTAGTCGAGCAGACACTCCACGCTTTACCATTGAAAAGACTTGTGTAAATATCCTTAAACCATTTATTACTACTAGAATACTTGAAGTAAGTGAACATAATAGTTGAACAAGCACGATGGTCCTAGACGTGTGCGTAGTCGGCGGGCCCGCACCACTGCGTGACGTGCTGCAGCAGCGCGCCCGCGCCGCCCGCGCCCCCCGCGCCCCCCGCGCCCCCCCGCGAGCACCGCCGTGCAGCGGACACCACTCCGGTTGGTGTCGCAACGACCTGACGACCATCCGGGTTTATTACAAAACTAATTATTATCAAAGAACATACTGCGGCCTGAACACAAAAGATAGTTACAGGTGTAATCTGTGGAACATTACATTCCTTTAAATTAACTAATCATTCTAAACAACCTGGTCTACAAATTTTTTGAAATTTTTTCTCGGCTCCCCATGCCAACAAACAACACGTTTATTATAATTTTTTTTGGTGAATTTCATTTTAAGCAAGTTCCATTCCAGTTTATCTATAACTGGCATGAACTTTGTTCTAAACAAATGTTGTTTCAAACATTGTCAAACACTTGGGTAAAGGGATGTGTTCACAGATCATTCTGGTAGGCCAGATCGCCGGTTGCCTGCCGTAGGGAGCGATAATGGCTCAGTAGAATACGCCTTAATACTGAGGATCGTGGTTCGAATCCGAGCAACACCTCTGTTTTTTCAAATCTATGTGCGCATTTCTACCACTTTCAAATATTTGTTGATGAAACAGAGTGGTATATAATATATGAGACCTCATAACACAAAGAAAATTCGTTTCAAACTAGGACCAAATGTGACGTTTATTAATTTATTTATACCTATATACCTATTTCTTTAGAGTAAAGAGTGTTGAACACCTAAAATTGTAATCCAATGTTATAAAATATAAAATAATCTTACCGTTAGTGAATGTGACTAGCCTGGAGCCAAGTGGGTATCCTGTGATGACGCAACACGCCTCCTCAGGGCCTACCGTCGAGCTGTACTTGCCCCGGCTGTCCACCGGCAGCGTCTGTTCATCACGATAATTATAGGGAACTTAAAAACAATTAAAATATGAACATAAGAACAATTATGAATTATTATTTTTTAAACTATCATTTTTTAACCGTCTTGCTCACTTCACGAGGGCACTCTGATAAAATCAATATTTTTCAAAATCTTATCTCAAATTTTATTATACAGGTTGTATATGTAGGCATTTACTTTACATCCCGTTAACCACGTATTCCACATATTCAACTATTCTGAACAACATTAAAATTTGTTCTATGACTTTTGGGAAATGGCATAAAAAATGGAAAGTCTAAAAAATTTTCAACGAATTTTCAAAAGAAGAAGAACAAAATGTTGTTCGGAATAGTTGGTAGAAGACGTGGTAAGAGGGATGTAAATGTTCACAGATACACTCTGTATAAAGCTTGTGGTTATCAATAGAGTTATCTCTTATAAATACTGTAGAATAATATAATGTGGTGGTGACCTGGTCGACGGCCTGGTCCATGGAGACGGCGAGCACCCACTCGCGCGCGTCGTCCAGCGCCGCGCCGCGCACGCACGCGCGCTCCAGCAGCAGCGGCGTGCGCGACCAGTCCGTGCACTCTGCACAACATCACCGTACAAGTTGGATTGTGTGAATAATGACATGACTGAAAAGGGGGGCGGATGAACCGTTGGGGTAAACGAGTTCTGTAGGCCTAACCTGCGCACCGCGACAAAATTTGGTCAACTCTCGTTCATGAGAGCGCATCCTTCTATCCCGCTCCTCGCTCAGTCAGGTGAGCAAGACGCAACTTGCGCCGACGCAATACGAGTGTCGACACATTATCTCGTGGCGCGCATGTTAGCCCTGCTGGAGTGGAGACCGCGTCTCGGTAAACGTTGTGTAGGACGACCTCAGGCCAGATGGAGTGATGATCTGCGCAAGAGGGCTGGCTGGAGCTGGATGCGAGTAGCCGAAGATCGATCAAAGTGGCGAGCATTTGGAGAGGCCTATGTCCAGCAGTGGACTGCAACAGGCTGATTACGATGACGACTGACAGGGACGAGTGGAAGAAGATAACATACTGCGCCGACCCCAGTTAATCTTGGAACAGCGCAGAAAGATGATGATGACAAGTACTCGTACACATAGACGTAGCCAGGGGAGAAGGGGTTTAGGGATTCATCAACTATAGCTGTATTTTTCTATTTAGACTATGACCCTGCTTGAAAAAGGTATCTTTGACTATGAATCTGTTTATTCGATATTGTTATTTTCTCATATGAATAAAGGGTTATGTAGTTGTACGAAGTACAGTGGTCAAGTCGGTGCGCGTTTATTTTCTTGACTGCTCCTCAGATTTTTACAAAGAGAAATAATGGGGACTATCGCGTGTGAACAATCCGCTAGATTGTGACGAGGTTTGGTTATTTTTGAAGTGAAATGTCAAAATGTGAAATGTCAACCAACAGTCTAATAGTACGCCATCTAGCGGCTTTTTCACACGTGATGATGGGGTCTATTAGAACACCTGGACCATGTTACAATAACAACGTTTAATGGCAACATATTTTTTTCTCCTAATTAAGCTGTTGTCCCCGACAGGATTCACAGTAATCTATGTATATATACATACCTACTATTTAATATCTTATCTGTACCAAACTCTGAAATGCAATCCCCACTCACCAAAGTCGGTGTAGTCGAGTAGGTGCGCGGACTCGTCGTCGGCGGCCTCGGCCAGGTCGAGGCAGCGGTTGAGCAGCACGAACGCCTCGCGCGCGCCGCCGCCGCCCTCCGACCGCACCGCCACCCCGCTCGCGTAGTACGCTGAACGACACACATTAAGGAATTAACGACCCTTTTCGAAGTTTTGCGGAACTCGCAGAACGTAGCAATGGAGACCCGCCCTTCTTGTTATACCTACGTAATTAATATTAATCGATATACAATAATACTGTTAATTTATTATTAAGGAAAAAATACTATAGAGGGTTTCGAAACTTATCGACTCGTCTGGAAAAAGGGTTATTAATGCTATCATAGATAAATAACTCTATACAACATCTCATACATTGACCTAACTCCATACCAAATAGCTTAAGCATTTGTGTAACAGATATCAGACAACAGAGGTAACACAAATAGAACCCGTTTAGCGCAATGGTTCGAGCGCCCTTTGAGACGTAAGGGTCGCGGGTTCGATTCCCGCACCAACACAAATGTTTGTTGATGAAACAGATATTTGTGTTGGGTCTGGGTGTTTGTGGTACCTTCGTTGATTCTGGTTTCCATAGCACAAGGGAAAACCTTAGTTTGGGACCAGGACAATGTATGTGATGTTGTCTCCATATAAACTACACACAACGTAGGTATTACCCAATGCACTTACATTACGTAAAATTAACTCAACGTTCTTAATGCTCGAACAGAAGATACAATAGAAACCCAATTAAGGTTTTTGGAAATTAATATCCCTTTATCCACATCGTCTATCGACCATTCTGAACAGAATTTGTTTTATGACTTTTGGCAATTCGCATAAAAAAAAAACAACTTTTAATACAAAATCGGATACATGCTTGGTCATTTTGTCATCATCATCGAAAAAACTTTCGGTGAATTTCGAAAACTCGTTGAACAACAGTTGTTCAAAATGATGGGTAAAACACGTAGCCAAAGAGGTGGCACGTGGTGAATGTTCACAGATACACCCTGTATATGATGTTAGTGGACGTCTGGTCCAACAACAAGTGGCTTGTTAAACTTTACTAGTCTCATCCGAAACAATGTTTGAGTAAGTAACATGAACTTGCAATATTTAACTCGTCTATAGTTTATGGTTATCAATATAGAACCGATGTTATCCTAAATTACACATGAACAAAGGAGAAGTACAAATACATAGATACTATTGTAGTACAAGGGCTAGGAACACGATTACAAGTCGACATACGTCTCTCGCTACGTCGCAGCACAATCTGTTACATCGTAGCACGCCGTTGGCTACGCGGACTAATCTCGCTACATCATTCGTAGCAGATGCTACGTAACGATCTACGAGTGTATCATTTCGTAGCGCACCACGCGGCTACATAACTGCTACGACGTATTTCTACAGTTCGAGTCTTGTATTGCATACAAATATTGCATTAGGGTAGTGAATTAATTTCTTAGCAAGTTTGGACAGTTTTAAAGTTTAAAATATATGGTATCTATATTTTTAGACATTGGTCCGTATTTAGCACCCAATTTTAATTGGAGCGTAATCTACTTCGAAAGTAATTACTAACCAGTTTGGTTGTAGTTAGAGCCAAGATCCACATCTCAGCTCGCTCCAAAGTAAGTATAAATACAAAGTTGCCGACTGCCACAGTCGTCATTATTTACATAGGATTGGAACTAACGAAATGGGTAATGAAACAAACTTCGCAAAACTTTAACTGCCACTATCTTTTGCAAGTGTAAAAGTAAACAATGTCGTTGAGTGAGTACTTTTTATGTTAAACATTTGGGTCTTTTGTCATTCAAAAAGGTTATTTTTATATAAATTATTTACTGTGTACATATGATAGGAAACTGCGAACAAAACTTTACTACTTTTATATAATGGGTACAGACCAGACCCGGACCAGAAATAATTTCAAACCAATCATATTGTTTTGAAGCCGAGAGAAACTTACCAACATCTGCAACAATTATGTCAGTGTAACGCGGCAGCGCCCGCGCAGCCCGAGTTGCGATTTGAGGCACGTGTAGTGCTATTAGGAGCGTTATTGCCTATAACATAAAGAACATTTTGTTATATTACACAGACATTATAAATCTAAAATCTACGCAGACCACGCCTGCAACACTTGGAATAATACTTCGGGCGCTTCCTGTATTTTGTTATTGTACAATCTATAATAAACATAGGAGAGCCACGCTTCAGCATGAATGGAACAGCTTGACCGGAGCGATACCACAGCCTCATAGAAAACCGGCGTGAAGCCTGCTCTGTGTTTAGTCAATTGAGTGAGGATGCCGGAGGCCCAATTGAGGGGAAAGGTAGCGCCTTGTGATTTTACTGGTGTTGCAGGTGTCTTTGGGCGGCGGCATTCGCTTACCATCAGGTGACAAATCTGCTCATCTGCCACGTGTCACATAGCAAAAACAAAGTATCTATCTTACCTGCAAAGCCCTATCATCAGCCCCTGCCGCAACCATGACTGCGGCGGCGTCCTTCAAGGCCGATAATGCCTTTGGGGCGGTGGACACTCGCGTCAGCACCTCGCTGCAGACGGCCCGGGCCAGGGCGGCGTCCGCGCTGGCCACGGGGGACTCCACGCCGCCGTCCGTCACTAGGTACTGCCGGAGGACTTCCAGCACTTGGGACAGTGCTTCGGGCACTTCCTCGCTCTCGATGTCTATGCCCTCCATACGCTTTAAGAAAGAAAAATATTTAAAACTATTAAGTTAAATAAAAAACAACTTGTGGCTTACTTATACTCAGATTTTTAAACATGTAGAGTAAACTGACAGATACAAATGACAAGTTTCTATACATTTTAACATTGAATCTGTCAAATTGAGTGATAATGTATGGGGATGACACATTGACATTTGTCAGTTTACTCCACATGATTAAAAATTAGAGTTATATGTATGCGTTTCTATTTATTAAAAAAAAAAGAACATATCGCAAAAGAGTTTTATTATGTGTACAGATTAAGTTGTACTGCGGGCTCCAGCTGCCTCCTTCCCTGTACTACAAAATGATTAGTCAGAACTCACTCACCGGGTGCGCCTTGCAGAGCTGCGCGGCGTACCGCAGCGCGTAGTGCGGCGCGCGCGGCCCGGCGTGCGCGAGGCAGCGCGTCCAGTGCCCGGCGCGCGCGAGCCGCTCCAGCGCCTCCGCCTCGCCCTCCTGCGCCGTGTCCCGGGCCTCTGGCCGGGAGCTAACCTCTTCCTCCTCGTACTCTACTGAGGGGCCAGCTGCAAAAGTAACATAGTTTCACTCGACATGACCCTAGCAAGTACCTGGTGAGCGTCTCCCAAGATTCGGTCCGTATGCCGAGACGGTAGGAAGGACCATGGGCTGGTGGAGGGAGCTGTGTCGACATGACCCACCGCCTTTCTATGGTCCTTCCCGCCTTCTTGGCATATGGACCGAGACTTGGGAGACGCCATCGGTACTTGTACGGAGCTCTTTCTCGTATGGCGCTTGCTTAACTCCTTAAATGTCTCTATTTCGGTCCCATATCTGTATCACTGCCCCATATGGGGATTCACCTAATACAGCACATGACTGTGCGCTTGGGCAATACTCTCTCTTCAGTCTAGGTCATTCGACAGTCATAATAGCACTTTAAATGTATCACTTTATATTTATCTCATCATCAGATACTCGTGGTCCCCACTTCGATTGATCTAAGTATAGGTAGCTTTTCAATTCCACCTGACTGTCAGCCATCTTGCGCAAATCCTCACCCTACCTGACTCAAGGGCGTATCCTAAAGGCAGTCTCCACTTCAAAAACCGTTTACCCGTGTCGGTTCAGCAGCTCGTATGGCTAGCTAGCCCCACTGCCTGCCACTGATCACCACATTCCGCTTTACATCCCAGAGAGAAACGCCGAGCATTGCTTACATGGTTACATGGCTATTTTTAAAACATCACATAAACAGTCATGTTGTGAAATATACCTGAAGGTTCCTCGTCTCCAGCGTAACCGTCAGTGAGAGCAGCTCTTAACTGTTCACCGATGTCAGTTTGACCGATGGCAGCAAATCTGGAGATATTGTAAATCGCGTTAGGATGTCACAATAAAGCACGGTCACTAACTAGAACGAGTTTTGTCAGTATCAAAGTATTTTCGTGTGCTGCTAGTTTGTCATAAATTAGGCGCCAAAAAATCAAACTACCCACGTGGATAGTTTATTTGAGTGTAATGTTTTTACTCAACCGAACCAATATTCAGAACGTGGAAGTCGCTCCGCAAAGCCTGCGAAATATTCTCAACGAAGTTCTCAGTAGACCACTTTTAGACCTTATTCCAATGTATTAAGGTCGAAAAGTGGTCTACCGGGAACTTTTCTGATTGTACGCGGGTCACTTTGCTAGCTTCTCTAGCTAGCAGATACACACAATGCAATGGACCAAAAGATAGTCTAAAATGTAGCCCCACGGTAATGACACAGATTTAGGAAAGAACTGGCGGAATGAGGCCACTTTAAATGTGGTAATCTCACTTTAAAGGAGTAATCTCACCTCTCGTAGAGCATGTCGGCAGCGGCGCGGCGACGCGCCATCTGCAGATGATCACGCGCGAGGCGAGCGGCGCGGAGGGCGGCGCGCTCGGCCAAACGCGCCGCGCCGCCCGTCGCGCCCGCCGCGCTCGCTGTGATCAGCAGCTCCACCGCTTCCCACCATTCACCTCTGTCGGTATAACCACACATCAGGACCGTCCCACCAGACTATTGCCCGTCTCCTGGCATGCCCTTTGTGACCAGACAGCTGCACGTATGACTCTTGCAAACTACCGACAGCACCTTAAGTTTCACAGTCACGTGCTAATAGGTATACACCCTCATTCAAATATGAACTTTTTAAAATGAGCAAGCAGATCACCTTCATTTCGTATTTCAGTCTACCTACAACAATTCATCTAGTAAAACTACTTAGCAGGATACGTGACAACACTGACAACTCTGTGGCATAGGTACAACATTTGATTAATTATGCAAATAAGAAGATACCGATCGACTTAATCAAATTGTTGTTACATTAGTAGTAGGACAATAGTAGGTAATCCATTCTGCAATAGAGTGTAGGTAGGTAGGTAGGTTCATCATCAGCAACCCACGCTCGTCCACTGCTGGACATAAATCTCCCCCAGTGCAACGATTACACAGGTTTTATTACGTTTTTAAACATCATCATCTCCTCGTCTTGTTATTCCCGGTTGCACTCAAAGGCATGGCAATCGGGATATTAGATAACGTCACCGTAGATTAGGAGAGTCTGGTCTGGTAACTATTTTACTTATAGAATAAAACTACTGCCATCTGACCTTTATAACCTTACACGATGGAGCATGCCACCAACTCGTATACCATCAAGCAATGGTAGCTAACTAGATAAGATTGGTAATATATGCCATTTGTATGAATTAGAGAATCTAGAAAGAAAAACATTATCTAAAACTTACCTATCAGCATGATCAGCCGCTTTTTGCAACAACGGCGGAACTGATGGCGGAACAGGCTCGCCGCCATCAGGCAGGAACTCACGGGAGACACGGGAGGCCTCGTCCCATAATTCTGAACAAGTACAATCACTCATTGTGTCAACAAGTAATTTGGAAAGATGTAAAAGGCAGGTAAAGACGGTATTCTGTGAACTGGGGAAGGTACGCACGAAGGTACCGTACGAAGCAATTCACACAGCTAAGGAGTGGAACTCCCTGGCAAGGTTTGTTTTTCCTGGCCACTATAATCTGGACATTTTAAGGCAAGAGTGAACAGGCATCTTCTAGGTAAACGCGTGTCATCCTAGACCTCATCGTCACTTTTCATCATGTGCGATTATGGCCAAGCGTTGGCCAATAGTCTAATAACAAAAAAAAAATAAAAAAAAAGGTGAAGAACTAGTTGTGTGCTACAATATACGGCGAAATGGCGGCTTTGACTCTTTCATGCATGGATTTATTTTGGTCAAAATTATGTCACTTACCAAGGTCCTTATAATGCTGAACAACTTCCCTGGGTCTGTTAGCACGGATCATTAAAGTCTCAAACTGCGTCAGGTCACCGCGCTCCGCGGCTGCGCGAGCTCCTTCCACCAAAACTTCTTCTACCTATTAAAGGAAAATTCAAATAAAAGTATAAAGAATTCAGTATAAAGAATTATAGAAATAAAAGTATAAAGAATTCAGTATAAAGAATTATAGAAATAAAAGTATAAAGAATTATTTTGATGACCCGGTTAGTTTAGTAGTAGTGAATGCTGCGTCTGGGCCAAGGGTTGCGGGTTCGATCCCCGCACAGTACAAACATTTGTGTGCATGAACATGTCTGTTTGTATTGGTCTGGGTGTTTTCTATGTATTATAAGTAATGTATTTACAAAAGAAAAGTATTATATGTATATATTTGTAATCCCACTGTTGGTTCTGATATCTGTAACACAGGTGCTTGAGCTACCTATCTCAGAGTCAGATCAATGTATGTGATGTAGTGAAATATTATTATATTATTATATTATTAATCATCTAAACATGATGCATTATATAAACAAAATTGATGTCCTATGGAAGTTTTTTTTCCTCAAGTGCTATTTAACGTGTCTATCGCCGTTGTGGGATTCGTCTCCCATAACCCTGAATGGGGTATTCATGCAAGACGAATGGAAACACAGATGCGCCCAGTCTTTTAAAATAGTATACTTACCCACTCCCTTTTCTTGTAGGTCATCCATTGCATAGATAAGTTTGGTCGAATTCACGTTTTACCACAACTGATAGATATCTAGCTATACCACCACCGTCAAGGAGTAGACCCAAAAAGAATTGGCTTGACATTGTAAGGGATTGTTGTCCAGCAATGAACGTCTATCGGCTGAAATTATGAATGGATGCGAGATAGCAAAAAAGCGGACCGGCTCAAAACACCAGCTTGGGACGCACCTGGGATTTAACGCTTTGATTATTGCTTGTGATACGCTTGTGATACCGCCGAGCTCACTCAACTCATCATCATCATCATCATTTCAGCCAATATACGTCCACTGCTGGACATAGGCCTCCCCCAAAGTTCTCCACACAGATTTGTCCTGTGCCACTCGCATCCAAGGGACTCCCGCGACCTTTACCAGATCATCGGTCCACCTGGTGGGAGGCCTGCCACGGCTGCGGCCTCCTGCACGCGGTCTCCACTCAAGGACCTTTCCACCCCAACGGCCACCTGTTCTCCTCACAATGAGCCCTACTCATTGCCACTTCAGCCACGCAATTCTTTGGGCTATGTCCGTGACCTTAGATCTCCTGCGGATCTCATCATTTCTGACGCGATCACGCAAGGAGATTCCACCCAACTCTAATGCTCACCATGTGGTCGGCATGCTGCTCGGCCAAGGCCAGCGCGCGCTGGTGCTGCCCCCTGGCGAGCCACATGCGCACGGCGTCGTCGGGCGCGGCGGCGCGCAGGAACGCCGCCTCCGCCTCCTCGGGCCGCTCCTCCGCCAGCGCGGCCGCCTCGTGCCGGGCCACCTCCCGCTTCGTGATACCGCCGCCTAGCTCGCTCAGCTCTAATGCTATATCCCATCTGAACACACATTTATTTTTTATGAGATAAATGGCAGACATGTGGACGCATCACCTAATGGTAAGAAATTACAGCCGTCCATGACACCTGCAATACTTGTGACTCTACTTCACAAGTGCATCACCATCCCTCAACCGCCATCCTTCCCAGTTGGGTCTCCAGTACCCACTCACTCGACAAAACGCAGCGCAAGCGCTGCTTCACGCCGGTCTTCTGTGAGGCGGTATCACTCCAGTCGCGCCAGCCCATTCACGCCGAAGCGTGGCTCTCTCATGGTGAAAAAATATATCTTTGAGGTACTGACGAAGAAGTCAATTTGGAAACTACAAGTTATAAAACACAGATTAATTTGTACAATCCTCCACATGGAATATCATTGGATGTAGGCCGCCTAGGAAAGAATGCCTCTTCACTAACGATGAAGTTGAATTTTTAACCGGCTTTAAGAACTGACTTACTTCCCGGACCCTAGGTACGCCGAAATGGCATACAAACCTCTGAGCTTGCAAGGCCCAACGAGCACCCAAGGCTGCCAAGCCTCGTGCGGCCAGCAGTCGCGCGGCAGGAGCCCCGCCTAGTGCACCAGCCCATTGCAGAGCTACCTGATCACAAAAAAATATTCAATAAAGAATAATAATAAAAGAATATCTACAAACTTTACCAGTAGAGTCATACTTAAAATTTCAAAGTTTGTATTTAAGTAAGTAGTGCTTAACTTCAAATTCTCAATTCAGGAGGCCAATTCTCGGCTTTCGCCTTCTATGTCGAGTCGAATTCATGGAACGCACAACCAATAGGAGAACACAGATTACAGTCGACATTCCTTATCTTGTTCTCCTATTGGTCTATGCGTTCCATGAAGTCGGCTCGACATAGAAGGCGAATACCAAGATTTGGCCTCCAGAAACCGGCAGTATGTGCAGTATATTTTATTCTGATATAGGTACGAATACGTAAATAATTTAATGAATCCTAAACCTGTTGCTGCACACTGCTAGGCGCGTGAGCACGCGCCACGCGCTCGGCGCCTTCCCACTGTCCCGATGTTCGGTACATTTGAATGGCGCCCTTCCAATCACCTACCAACAAAAATAACACTATGGTCATCTAAGCACAGAATGTCTTGAATGATGTGGCCTTTATGGATAAGTAAGTTTGCTAAAGATTTCAATGTTGTTTTTCAACTTCAACTTTAGGACCTTGTCACAAAACTAGAACGATTTAACTTTCTCATAGATAGATTTTTACTTTGTATTGTAGGTATTGTGTCAAGGTCCTAAAGTGTATTTTGGACTCGACTGTATACTGATATACTTACTACTATTCTTAACTTTTCTCGATCGTCAATGATGCACCGATTCTATTTTTACCGATTTTTTCGTTTGTTAACATATGTGTTTTCTAATATTAGTTTCAATGGGTACAGTTAGTACATTTAGGTGTTCACCTGCTTGTATGTAGTAATTTTCAGCAGCCCTCAGGTCCCCAGAAGCTTGCAGGGCCTGTGCCACGTGGCGGCGAGTCGCTTCCAACAGTGAACTGCGATGAGCGGCCACCAATCGCAGCATAGATTCATACTGAGATGCGTCCTGAACATAAGTACGAGTCGAGGTTAAGGTTACGGTTGAAACAAATTTGCAGTTTAAGTAAAAATAAGAAACGGCCTTACGCCATGTCAACTTTGGCCAGTTGTGTGTCATCAATCGTGAGAAAATTTATCATGAAGTTAGTCTATGGGGGATGAAAGACACTCACTCCCCATGAAGTCCATGCTAGAATGAAATAGGGAGAGCAACTGCTCAAAAAAGACGCTTCAACAAATATCTCACCTTATCAGGTTGCCCTGCTCAGGTTGGTATGTAGATCTGCTCGGCGTTCCTCAGCTGTCCCTCCTGGCGCATCTGCTGCGCTAGCAGCAGGTAGATGTCCCGGGTCTGGTTCTCGGTGAGGTGTTGTGCGGCCAGTCGGAGTCCGTCAGCGACGCGGCCGGCCGCGTTGCCCCATTTACAGAAATTTAAGGCACCTCTGGTAACTTGGGCGTCTTCAATAATGATATCTCACCTTATACATTGATATAGCCTCGTCAGGTTCCCCAAGTCCTATGTAGATCTGCTCGGCCTTCCTCAGCTGTCCCTCCTGGCGCATCTGCTGCGCCAGCGGTAGGTAGATGTCCCGTGTTTGTTCCTCTGTAAGGTGTTGCGCGGCCAGTCGGAGTCCGTCGGCGACGCGTCCGGCCGCGTTGTACGCGCGCACGCAGCGCTCCGCCATTCCGCATGAGCTGAGTACGCGCTCCGCTGTGTCCCACTCCTTGACGATACGGTTCAAATTATCCATCAACGATTGTTACATTTATATTTGCTCCAAAATCTTAATCTATCGTAAATTAATTACGTCATAGGGTTATAAAATGTGATGTGCACTACTGACTATAGGCCTCCCTTCAGTTGGACCGTTTGGATCCATGTAGTCCGTGACGTGCAAGATAATTTAGTGTAATTCAAAATTGACGTATTTTAAATTGACTTTCAAACAGAGTAGCAGTTCTTACTTGAGTTGTTATGAAGTGGTCTCCCAGCTGCTCACATTGTTCGCGAATTGACTCTTTGTCATCTATAACCTGTAAAAAGTTAGAACAAATGTTATTCAGAATGGTTGGTAGAACACGTCGGTTAAAGTGATGTAAATGTTCACAGATAACTGTTATTTGTGAACGAAAATTAACTGGTCCCACTGAAAACCAGCGTTACGGCCTATGGTCGTAACATAAGCTTTTTTTTTTTGTTTCACGCAGAGTGAATGCCGCCTTATGCACACCCGGCCGCTGGGAGACGACCAGGTAGTGTGGGGCTCTCCCTGGATTGGGCCTCAGCTAATCAGAAGCCGTTCAAGGGCATACCCACTAAACACTCTGCGACTTTTCCCGGCAAATCCAGGCTCGGGGGTGGGGAAAGCGGGAAATAGGACGAACCCTCATCACCGCAGAACCCACCCATGGACAGCGAGGCACACCAGCACGGCCTCTTTCCGGACGCCCGGGGCTTAAAGCCCCCAGAGCAGCTCCCACTGCCCCTCCGACAAAGCCCTAACCGGGCGGCGCCCGCATCGCTGGATTCCACTGGATCCCACTGGCTGTGGGACGCAGCGCAGACCAGCAACTAAAGACCCTCACAAAAGATGTAGAGCTGGGCCTCAAAGTGCAGCTGTCAGCCGTCGGGTAGCAATATGGCGATAAGCCAATTGCTACCCGCCGTTGCCCAGGGACACCAGGACCCCTCCGGTAGTAGTTCCAAACAAAAAGAAAATACTACCGGGGAGGCCACACGAGGAGGTCGCCACACCGTAGTCCCCGTCGTAACATAAGCTGAGTAAGGGCCATTTATGCTGGATGCCTCAACACAACACAGTTAAACACACGGCACTGCTGTTCAATGGAGACGGAAAGTTATTTTTTTGTTTTTTATTATTTTTGTTTTTGTTTATTTTATTTTTAGTATTTTTTATTTTTGTTTAGTGTTCTGTATTTTATTGTGTTTGTGTCAATTGGCTGTAGCATATACATATGTGTTGTGGTGTACAGAGTAATGAATGTAGTTTCTTTCTTTCTTTCTATTTAGTTATTGACCTGCACGATCTGCAGCGCCTTGCGGTAGTGGTGCGCCTTGAGCGCGGCGTGCAGCGCGGCGCGCGTGTCGCCCGCCTCGATGAGGTGCGGCACGGCGGCGCCCGCCTGCCGCGACGCCACCAGCCAGCCGCCCCACAGGCCCTCCAGGCGAGTCACCTCGCCCGGACACGCCTGATCAACATTAGTATGGATTGACCTGCACGATCTGCAGCGCCTTGCGGTAGTGGTGCGCCTTGAGCGCGGCGTGCAGCGCGGCGCGCGTGTCGCCCGCCTCGATGAGGTGCGGCACGGCGGCGCCCGCCTGCCGCGACGCCACCAGCCAGCCGCCCCACTGGCCCTCCAGGCGAGTCACCTCGCCCGGCCACGCCTGATTAACATTTTAATAATATGTCTACTTTTAATAAGTCTACCATATTCTGTGAAGATAACTCCGCCAATGTCAAGTGAAGTAGGTAATTGATTAAGTGGGAATCAGCTGTCGAAATCAGTCAAAGTCACCGTGTCTCTACCACCTACTGCGAAAATAACTTCGCCAATGTCAAATAAAGTACTTAATTGATTCATCGACCTAAAAATTCTGCCGGTCGAAGCATGTTGGTCACTTGACGCACAATATCAGTTAAAATAAAACGATACAATTTGCAGCACTTCAATGCACAGTGGACGATTGCACCTGACTTGTTGTAGAGATCATTATCAGATATTAAACATATTGTTGTGATAAATAAAGAGTCAACCTTGTACTTTTCAGCAACTAAATCCAAAAATAGTTTACCAACCTCTCTAGCAAGTTGAACAGCTCTAGCAAAGTTGTTTCCTTTGGCGTAGTACTCCACTGCTGTTTTACTATCGCCTTTTCTTTCAGATATTTCTCCAGCCATCTCCCACCATTCCTCCTAAAGAGAAAACATGTGAGTCAGTCATCAGTCTTTGAGTAACACTTTAAATGCAAGAATTCAAGTGGCACAATGACGCATTTAGAAAAGATTCGTCTGATGGTATAAGTTTAATTTCCAACCAGACCAAACGGCCCTGAGATGAACACTTGTTCAGTAGGTACTTATCTGGTTGGTTGCTATTATATACAGAGAAACCTGATCACTAATGTTTGGTAGCAGAACGGGAGGTTCTTAGAAAAATCTTGGGCCAAGTTATGGGGAGCAACGGCAAAATACTCCGAGGTAAAAGACCAGTTCCAACATATTATTAGTATAATTAGCAAAGACAAAAGCTTAGACCTGTATAAGCATAAATACACCTGTATAAGCGTAAGCAGACGTCTATAAGCGTAAACAGACCTGTATGAGCTGGGTATGCACGGCGTCGACCAGGTCGTTGTCGCGCAGCAGCGCGGAGTGCTGCAGCAGCAGCGCGGCGGCGCGGCGCGCGCGCCCGCCCCGCAGCCACAGCCGCACGGCGCCCGCCGCGTCCCCGGCCGCCGCCAGCGCCGCGCCGGCCTCGCCCAGCCGACCTGTGCCACCCACTGTGCTTCAAAACTTGTCTAGATTTGTATTGTAAAGCCTTTCCCACCCACAGTGCTTCAAAACTCGTCTAGCTTTGTATTGTGAAGTCTGAGATGGAATAATCTTCGGCAGCGTCATGCCGCTGACAGGTTTCCTAAAAGCACTTGGCTGGTTGGAGTGAAAACCGGCCGACTTCACCCACCGCACGCGAAGTGGGCACGCCTGTAGCCTGATTGCGGAAAAGCCCATACAAAGAAGAAAGTTGTGATAACACAGCCTCAAAACACCCGATTTAACCCAGCGATTCCGTTATTTCACAGGGTATTTGAGGATCCGGAGAGACCCCGGAGAGCCCCAATCTGGGGGAAGGGAAAGATGTGCCCACACATGTTACTACAATTATGTTGCGGGATGGTGTCTATGGGAGGAGGCAACCGTTTACCATCAAGTGATCTGCTCGTATGACACCTTCGTTAACACCTTCACATGAAGTCTGCTGAACATTAATATTTAGAGATCACCGTCGTACTTGGGTATCTGTAACACCCGGAGGTATCACAGATGCATTGCTAATTCGGTTCTACTGGTTATTGTCCGCTATTGTAATGTGAGAAACGACCCTGTATTGGAACAAAATTCAATGAGTGTGAGTGCATATAATTTAACATTCTGATGTGACGTACGGTGACGAAATTTTACTTAAATGCGGAACCTACACAAATATTATTTACCAGTAGATGTCAAATAGTCCATATGCTGCTGTTTCAACAAAGCTACCGAGGCCCGGTCACTCTTCTCAGCCAGGGACACCGCGTCGCTCCATCTGTTGAACTGCTTGTACATGCTGATGGCGAGCTCCGGCTGCCCCGCCTTCTTCACGTACCACTCCTCTGCGTCCGCCAGGTCTCCAGCGAAGATGGACAGTCGAGCGCGGACCAATGGACTATCTAAACCTAGAAATATATATCATGATCTACATAGGTATTTACTACAACTTCTTCTTCTTCTTGCGTCGACACCCCAATTACTGAGGGTCGTGGCCATTTGTAGAACCTTGTACCTAATTATTGACCGCCATTAGTGTCGATCTGCGACAGTGTTCTCGTCGCGCTCACTGAGTGTCGCTCAGAGTGGACCCGCCTTAAAGGTCGTGGACTCGACTTCGTCTCAAGACAAAATTTAAGATAATCACTTACTTGTGTATATTCAGGTTCTGAATGTTATAATATCTATTTACGTAAGTACCTATACTAGTTACATAGGTATTTAATCTGATACCCATAACACAAATTGCTTATGCTACTTACTTATAAGGTCAGGTCGATGCAAGTGCTGGTGTCTAATATTTATTAATGTGAAGAAGTTAATCAAATTCTTTTTTTGTCATATTTACCAGTAGTGACATCCCCATTTCCCTCGGAAGTAGCAAGTTCCACAGTCTTGTCCAAGTAAAACGTTCGCGCTTCATCACCGATTTCCCGATAACATTTAGCTGCGAGCTGTCGTAAAACAAAGTTAATCAATTTCCAATAGAAATACAAAAGAGCAAATCAATGAGGATTTTTGCAAATGCAAAATCCGATAGATGGCGTTACGTTGACGTCGGGTCCAATTTTGACGCGACATTGGTTATTTCATAATATAACTTCATAATTTTGACATGATATGTCAAAATGTTACCAATCCACTCGTTGCTCCACCTAGCGTTAACGTAACGCCATCTATCGGATTTTGCATTTGCAAAAACCCTCATTACTGAATTATAAATAGGTAAGTACTGACTTGAATATCGTCGTTGGAGAGTGCCCGTTCTGCTAACTGCCTCCACAGCGACGCCACGTCCGCATTGCTCCCGACGCCGTCCAAATATTTAGCACATCCAGCCAAATCTCCACTTCGCAAAGCATTGTCTGAACAAAAATAAGTTTTTAATTCTTCTTGCTTAATAATCTTTGGCTGACGGTCGTTTTTGGCTGACCACTTAGAAGTGAGATGAAAAGAAATTACTTAATAAACTAAAAACCTTAAAGCCGAAAAATGCAAACAAGCCCTAAGTATCCAGTAAAAGTTATGGCAAGCTGCCCTTGATTTGATCCACCATGTCCTAATCGCCATATGCACGCTGTCCATCTCCCATAGCCTGTACATGATTGTTCCGCGTTTATTTTAGGTTTTAGTCATCATCTCGGGGTCGGCATTCGATTCCTGGGCCGAGCAAAAAGTATGTTTCGAATTTTTCGAACATAGCTCGTGTTTGTGATCACCAGTCCACATTAGGTAAGCGTGATGATTAGGCCTAATCCCATAGTAGCGACGACTTGATTTCTATGATGGAGGCCTTAGCCCTGCACTGGGACATTATAAAGGCTGATACATTAGTCATACTGAAAGCAAGACGATGCTCATCCAGCTGCAGGTACGGCATCTGGCCGCCCTCGAAGACGACGCGGCGCGCGTTCACGCACACCGCCGCGCCGCCGCTGCACTCCGCCATCTCCGCGCTGCCCACCTCCCACACGCTGTACCTGAGTTGCAAGAAGACGAATGAAAGCCATCCTCCATGACCATTTCACCACTGAGAATTGAGATAGAGCATGGGAATTAGTTACCTCTGCATAAAAAAGCGGTGTTCTTCCTTCTCATTTTCTCAGTGACTCGCACTCTCACAGATAAGAACAGACTGTCGACGTCGATTTTCCCAATGACTGCAATACCAGAGTTTTTGGAAGAGAGGGAATATTGCTTCTAGGTGAGCGCGCTCCACCATAGGCTTCTCGCTACTACTACTATAGCGATAGCTTCTAGCGCAGATCCAGGCCTCAAAAAAGGTTGTGGTGTATTTACTTTTTTTCTATCCTATTATTTTAGCAACCCCTAAAACACAAAGTCAAATTACCATATCAGTAGATGAGTTGGAGTCTGTGCTACTACTGCATCGCTATTCTCAATCCATTGCACGAACCCGACACCGCTTGCTATTATTTCCTGTAAAAATAAGCATGGTTGTAGAAATAGGTACTAAATTGCCCTGAACCTGAAAAGTCATGCATTTAGAAAAGCATTTTATTCTAAGTAAACAAAAGCAGTCTGATGCGATCAATCAGGTCAGATCAGCATCATTATGTACCAAATGAGTAGGTACAGCCTCATTTTTTTAATGAATAGTAAATAAATATGGGTAAGCTCGCTTCATGGAAGGCTTATTCTCAATTCTAGGTGTGAAGCCAGAGCAAGCTCTTCATCAATAAAAAAAATAAACATAGGTACTTCATACCTTATCGCCAGTGTCCAGACGTAAGAGCGCAAGCCGCCTCCTCGTGTCCCGCAGCAGCAACAGCTGGCCGGTCTCGTTCAGCTCCAGCCAGTCCACGCGCGCCTCGTGCCACCACTGCCCCAGTTGAACTCCTGCATATCACTCTAATTATCATCAACGAAATGGGAGGAAACAATCTTCATAACGTTACTTTTAGCCTTGGTGTATAAAAAGGATCAAAACCTTTTTTCACCCTGGTGAAATGACGCCAGCTCAAGATGTTATGGGACTCCCTTAAATGTGCCTGTCACTGGGAGAAGATCAAGTTATGTGGGGATCTCCTCTGGCGGTGACCCGCTAGTTTTAGCGGGTAGAGCCCCTGGTGTTTACCAATGGTGCTAATTTTTTTGCCTTAGTGGGGTGGGGACACGAGAACCGACGAAAGAGTACATCTTCATGTCCTTCCCCAGAAGAATTATACCTACCTTAGTTTTGTAGGTAAAGCAAAATTCCGTTGTTCTCAAGGAAGTTTAAAATCATCATCATCGTCATCTTAGCGACTCCTCCATTTCGCACTGTCTTGGGCATCCATTGTGGTGAGTTTATTGGTACGCATGTCATCCACGACGTCAAGGCAAACCTTTTTCGATCTACCCCTTCTGCCAGGACCCGGCGGTGGTGTTATGGTCAGACATGTTTCCGTCGTAGTTTTTCGGTTTAAAATATATTCTAATTACGGACATGTTTCATTATGGGATTCATATGGAAGCTAAGGTTCATGGTATTTCCTCAGGAGTCACATACCGGTGACGAGGTCGACCACAGCTATGGTCTGCCTGTCGAGCAGGTAGGCGAGGTGCTTGCGCTCGCGGCCCGCGCCGTCCGCGCCCTCGTTGATGCGCACGCTCAGCACGTGCGGGTTCACGCGCTCGGTTCGCACCTGTTTGTTAATCAACCTGCTTCATCCTGTGACTGATATGTACACAGGTCCCTCCAACCAGCCCTGGTCCTTCCTACCGTCTCGGCATACAGACCGAATCTTGGGAGTCGCGCACCAGGTACTTGCTAAGGGCTCTTTCCCCGGTGCGTTTCTTCACTCCCTACAAAGTGTGTGTCTTTGGCCCATCTCAATGTCACTTCTCCCCAAATGGGGCGTGAAACACCACAGCACACGCGACTCGCGCTCGGGCATTTCCACATCAATCGAACTCCATCCTAATGATGTCAAGCCTTTTGTGTGCAAACTGTACGCAACCGTCGAAAGCCATCTGCAGAGTTGACCATCTCTTGATGGTATATTGGTCAATCTCGTTCCTGTTCCAGTCATTCAGCATCTGTTGCCGTTCCTCTTCGTACAGCTGACATTCCCACAGCGCATGGTCCCGAGTTTCATCAGCTTCTCCACAGGGACATACAGGTGACTCACTGAGAGTCATCGCGTGCAGTCTGCTGTTAAAACTCCTGTGACTGATATAGTAATGATGAATACAAACCGGTGACGAGGTCGACCACAGCTATGGTCTGCCTGTCGAGCAGGTAGGCGAGGTGCTTGCGCTCGCGGCCCGCGCCGTCCGCGCCCTCGTTGATGCGCACGCTCAGCACGTGCGGGTTCACGCGCTCGGTTCGCACCTGTTTATTAATCAACCTGCTATGTAAAATCAGTGTGTAACGGGTAGTGTTTCTATTCTCTATCTTTTTCTTTTTTTTTTTCTTTCTTTTTTTAAGCTAATGTGTTATTAATTCGCCCATAGAACATAGGTCTTCAAGTGATTGAACTATGCAATAAAAAACTATTGGGACATCTAAGGTATCCCCGAAAAAAATTATAATTTACGGGTCCTGTGATATGTCCGCCTACTTTTTGTTTAATTTCTCACCTTTTAGGCCTACCCTGGACTACGACAAACATTTTAAAAACAAAATCAGCTCAATCGGCCCAGCCGTTCTCGAGTTTTAGCCAGACTTAACGAACGGCGATTCATGTATGTCACGTGTGTGTAATAAAAAATCAGTGATTGATAGCTGATCAACAGCTATCTGTCACGCACATTAAAGGGCATGCTTACTGTTTTTATTAAGAAACAAAGTTCCATAATTAGAATTAAGATAGAATTACATTAACTAATATGTAGGATATGATAGAAGTTACCGTATGCAGTATGTGATCAAGACCGTACTCGACTACGCTTAGTTCACCCGCACGTTGCAGCAAACACGCTCCGCCGACTGCCGCGTACACGCGCTCGCCTCCTCCCGACCAAGGAATCTACATCAAAAAATTAATTACTTAGAGTCTTATGGTCTCTATCTCACAACAGTAGCTCTACACATACCATACCATCCATGCATGTGAATTTGAATGCAATGTAAGTATTCAGTTGTCGCGGTGTGCGCGCTTTATTTGCTGAGGAAGGAACCCAAACCCATAAATCAATAAAATATAGATATACTTACGCCACGGATCAAATATGTGTAAGATTTAGAACAAGTCTAACTATTTACTTCTTAATCTTTATTGAACAATCTTAATCTGTTTTAAACAACACGACGGTATGACGATCAAAATCTAGACTCATTTATCCAGACATCTTAACTAAAGTTAGTCGTTGTGGCTAGTGAAACTTCTTCAAAGTTAAACTTAAACCTACCAGCAAAAACAGACCCTTCAACAAAGTCGTTGAGCATCAATACTTAATGGGTCAGTAGGTCCTTCATACGCACCTCGCTAGTTAATCCGCGAGCGATGTCGCATAGTATCAGGGTGCTGTTAGTACGGCAAACTGCATACCAGTCGTTACCTGGAAGAAAAATCATTTTGTTGCCAGATCCGTCATACCTGTCAATGGGAATCAATAAGTACTTAGATAGATAGATATTCTATAATGTTAGTTAATGGGGGCTACCACGTAAGAAAAATCTGCTAGATGGCGTAATGTTATGTTGGCGTACTGTACAAATGTGGATCCAACGTCGTTTAGGGACATTTTGACACCATCTCACATCAAAAATAACTAATCACCGTGTAGATGGGCCGATACCGATACCTATGTTCCTTGCACTTGCGTACGGTTCGGGCGTAAGGGGTAAACCCTTTACCCGGGCTGCACACACCTCGTGCCATACATGGCACGGTGTGGGTGCTCCAGGAGAGGAGGCCTCTCGACAACGTGCTGCTGAGGCGGTCTTCGAACCCCGTAAGGCCTGCCAGCTGCCCTATTGCACTCATCATGTCTGGGATGGGAGGAATGTTAGACTACATAGCTCAACGGTGCGCCATCTAACGGATTTTTCACTCGCGATAGCCCCCACTGGTTAAGTTACCAATGAACCGGACGTCGTATATGATCCGGCGCGAGCTTGCTGGTGACGCTGAGCGGCTAGCGCGTCGTTGGCCAGCCGCGACAGCACCAGCTGCCGCGCGCCCACGTGATGTTAATAATGAGGGCTATCGCGTGTGAGAAATCTGCTAGATGGCGTACTCTTCGACTGTGGTCCAACTTCAACGTTGTAATCTCCGTGCAGATGGATCTAGTTCGTATATCTTTTTATTTTTTTGTTGACGCTGGGAAATACCGCTGACCCAAAGTGGGCCAACGTATTCTTGCGACTACTTATGCTTACCCTCCTGCCGGGGGAGCAGGCGGATTATGTCGGGCTCTCTTCCGGGAGGCCCGGAGGCATAGGTACCGACTAAACCCTAGCGACACTCCCTCATCGCCAGAGTAACATGAGTACCTACCATGGAGGAGACATGAGTACGGGTTGAGGAACCTTACTTCACGTCCCTCACCCAACACAGTACGCTATCTAGCGGCTTATTCACACGCGATAGCCCTATTGGTTGAGTTACCGATGAACCGGACGTTGTAATGTCCGGCGCGTGCTTGCTGGTGACGGTGAGCGGCGGCGCGTCGTTGGCCAGCCGCGACAGCACCAGCTGCCGCGCGCCCACGTGCTGCACCTCCACCGCGCCGCGCCACACCCAGCGCCTAGACAGACCCTACATTTATTAATTGATTTGGACACCTATCTATATCTGCCTAGGCCCTCTCTTTCTGTAGACTAGAAATCCGTAGGCTAACTCCGTAACTTAGTGAAGCGTGACCACACAAAACGTCGATATTTGACGTTGTTGGCAGTTGGGAGTCCCTTGGATGCGGGTGCCACAAGACCGATCTGTGTGGAGAACTTTGGGGGAGGCCAATGTCCAGCGGTGGACGTCTATTGGCTGAAATGATGGCAGTTTCACTGTATTTTTTTTAACAATACCTTCTATACTACGACCAGTATAGCGTAGCTACGTCTTTTTTAAGCGTATCAATTATGTTTTTGTAGAGGCGTCCTTTACGCCGCGAGTCAACATATCATTTCGTTGATTATAATAATTAAACTTCGGTTTCATTTGCATCCCAAAAACCCTCAACATGATCATCTTAAAGGTGTGGTGATCCCCACACTTTCGGTACCTATTTTTGGTAAAAAACATTTTCTTCTTCTTTTCTGTAAATGTAACCACCTTAAAACCGCTTCAAGTTGTATGACAGCTCCGGTCTGCGAAGCGATCGCCAGCTTAGTCCCGTCCCCGCTCCAGGCCAGCGCGCGCGCCGCGTACAGGTTGGGGATCTGCAGCATCGACAGCTCTATCCCGCCCGACTCCTTCAGCTCGCCGACAAGGCAGCCGTCGAACACGCCAAATGCGACTGTCTGAATAAAAGTGTACCACGGACTAAAAAGAAAAATCTTAAATCGTCATTTCATAACCCGTTGAAAACTGACTAGGAAGGAAGATACTTTTCATTTGGTACTAAAGTGTTAATTAAAGCTACCTAAGTAGCTTTAACGTTTTGGGCATGATGCTGACCATACTACCTTATAGGCACTTAACTTGTTCCTATAAGGTTTTTTTTTATGTGCCCCCGACCTAAGAGGGCTCCTGGCCCAAGAGGTCGCGAGCTAATAACCTAACATTTTAACAAAATTGTATTTTCTAATCCAGAGGGCCTCCTGTGAAGAATTTGCCAGGGGCCTCAAGTGATATAGGTAGTTACGCCATTGTATAGACTGAAGTTTTTTGCCTTTTTATAATATTTCTGTATGTCTTTTGTGTCAGGAAATAAATTATTGTCTATTCTATACTATACGATACCTGTCCGGACGGGCTAGGCGCGGCGGAGAGCAAGTCTCGCCGGTCCGGCGGCAGCTGAGGCTCCACGTTGCGCAGGAGCGCGCCGCGCTGCGCCTCGTACAAGCTCACGCGCCCGTCGCATGACCCCACGATGAGCTATACGTATTAACAAATGATGTACCACGAAAGCAAAAAAGTACGAAGTGACTTTCAACAATCAGGGCCGCGCCGCCCCTGTATGCGGCGCACACAGACGCCAAGGCAATAGGGGCGCCACGCGCCGACGCTAATATGAAAATTCATTGAAAAAAATAGGCGCACACAGACGCTGGAGTTGGCGCGTTTGTGAGTGAGTAAATTGTGAGGGCCCAAACGGCAAACCAGTCCAATAAGGAGTGCTTGTTTTTTTTTATATGATAGGTAGCAGACGAGCAGGCGGATCACCTGATGGTAAGCAATTGCCGCCGCCCATAGATACCTGCAACAGCAGTGGAGTCACAAGTGCGCTGCCAACCTTTTATCCCCTTGTGCTACTTTTACCCGCGTGTGCTACTTTTAACACCAGCTATGCGCGATTTTGCGACTTCCTGCGTTTGGACCCTATATCAGAAGCGCACGTTTCAGCAAAAGGCTCGCTGTTGGATCGAAGAAAGCGGAAAGCGAGGTCACGCTAAAAATATCGTGTGTGCTGTGGCTCTAATTCAAGACGCCACAAGATGAGAGAGGAGGACCAGAACCTTGATCGATCTGGCTTACGATTTTTGCTCTTCGATACTTACATAAGGTGGCAGCAGAATAAGGGCCGTAGGGGGAAGGGCGTACCGCAACAGCAGCCTCCCGTTGAGGTAGAGGGTGCCGTCCACGTGGCCGGAGACCAGCATGCCCTCCCCCCCGCGTGCGAGCGAGACGCAGCACGCACCCGCTGTCCAGAGGCTCGAGCTCTTATTGCTCTTGCAGTCCAGAGACCTGGTTTAATTAGATTTTTTTGTAAAATTGTGTTTACGTCTCCGCTCGAGCAGAAAAACTTCGCAAGTAGTCATTTTTGGTAGTATAAGCACAGCCACATGATATGGTAGCCCAATTTTCTTTACCTTAAGAAAACTCTATGAAAATAGAAGTCATAAGTAAAGTTAAAGTACAATTTTTTATCGGGCGCATTCTACAAAATTCAAATAAGAAGTAATGTAATAACTTCAATTACCTATGTATAATCTTCTAAAAGCGCAAGCGGCCATTTGACTGTACCATTTTCAGTAGGCACTCTGGTACACACGTGTGGACATTAACACCACCAAACTAGTTACCTCGAAGTACTGACTTCCCCTCCTACCCAGGGTAACCCAGGGCCGGTTTTACCTCTACCAGCGCCCTGCGCGAGATTTCTACGGCGCGCTCCAACTGCAATTCAAACGTATACAAAAAAAGGCCTGTGTCGCCCCTTTTTATCGCGCGCCCTGGGCGATCGCCCAACCGCGCCCTACCCTAAAACCGCTACTGCTCCTACCTGATCTTCCCATCAGCGGTGCCCGTAAAGAACCCGTGTCGGCGGACAGCAGCTTGACCGGCGCGCCGGTGAGGGGGAACTTGTTGCAGATCACTTTCTTGCCGCTCCAGTCGGCGCCCACGCGGTACACGAACACCATGTTGTCGCTCTGTGCCACGCCCAATAGCTCAGAATTGTCGCTGAAGGCGATACCTTTAAAGATAAAATTATAAGGTACGGACACCATGCATTCTCCGAATGGTTTGGTCCTTAGTTAAGTACTTACAGCGCCAAATAAGTACTGTTCGATGAAAACACGCGAGGTATCTTTGCAACCTAAGTAAGACCTATTTGACCGGGCAGATGGCGCATTGGGTCCTACCTAATGATGCAATTATACGCCAAAAAGGTCGTGGATTCGACTTATGGACAGACATTAATGTCATGAGCACTTGTGTTTGTTCAGTGTCTGGGTGTAAATATAATGTACCTAAATGTAGGTGCAATAAATAGGCATTTAATTCCTCGTGTGGTCTGATATCTGTAACACAAGTGCGTGCAAGTGTTTTTTTTTTGTGATAGGTCGCAGACGAGCAGACGGATAACCTGATGGTAAGCGATTGCCGCCGCACATAGACACCTACAACAGTTAAGTCACAAGTGCGCTGCCGACATTCACTCGACGAAACACAGCGCAGGTGCTGCTGCGCAGGTGCTGCTACCGGCCCATTCATGCCGAAGCATTGGCTCTCCCACGGTAAAGTAAGCTTGTCTATAGTTTGGAATCAGATGAAATATAAAATGTTTCATATTTTTTATAATTATTCGCTTCGAACATACCAGTGATAACGTATGACTTCTTGCCAGCAGCGGGGTCTGCGGGCTTGGTGCTGAACTTGTCGCGCCGCACGCCCTCGCGGTCGAACATCATCACCAGCCGCTCGCATGTCGCCACTGCCAGTTTCACGTTATTCGGCGACCACGTTATATCAGCTATTGGACTCTCGCTATCCTAAACATTATGAAAAACAGTCGATTAGCCACAAGTAGGTGGAATGAAAGATGTCAAAATATCTTGACTGTAGAATGAAATTGTACTACCTGTGCTTCTAAAATTGTTTTAGAATATTTAAGACGCATTTTACAAAATCGAATTACGATTTCTAGATTTTTACACTCGAAATTAACCAAATAAAAAGTTTGTTTTGACCGGGTTTCCTAGCAACAGTTTTGTTTTTTACCGCCAATATTTCATAGAAGATTGCCATTTTAAAAATCTACACCCATGAGCTATGCCATGTTTAATGCAGCAAGAAATTCTTGAAATTAATTGTTGGCGCCACAACCGCTTATGTCTTAAGGTATGGTTGCCCCACTTGTTATAAAGAACTCCGTTCCCCAATAACCCAGTTTCAAGACTACCTTGATAAATACCATTTTTTACAGAACGATCTTTATAAACAGACAAGGTTTGTCTATGGCCAACATTAAATAATTAATATATCTAGCAACACTTAGTATTTACTGTCAAAATTGACAATTGAGAGGAAATTCTTTTCGTAGATTCTTTTTGTGTGTAGAGACGTTGTGAGGTTAGAACATATTTTTATCTTTCTGAATCTTGAGTTTCAATATAGTTTATCCACGTTTTTACAGTGTATTAGGGATATAATATTTTGGCCTGCCAGTGATTGTGCTTATTTTTGATATATCAACTTCATTGATGTATTTGTCAGTTGTCGGCAGATCGTGTTATTTACAATATTATTTGGAATGTTGACTGTGAGCGTGTGTTACTTAGTTTAGTGAAGTATTCGTTTTATTTCAGGACGTCATGCCGTTCGCGAGGTTTGTAGAACCGGGGCGTGTTGCCCTGGTGGCTGAGGGACCTTTGAAGGGAAAGCTTGTCAGTGTGGTCGACGTCATTGACCAGACCCGCGCATTAGTCGACGGTCCCGGCAGCGGTGTAGCCCGCCAGCAGATCCGCCTGAACCAGTTACATCTTACCAAATTCCGCCTCAGCTACCCCTTCACAGCGCCCACACGTGTTGTGCGAAAGGCATGGACCGACGCTAAATTGAATGAGAAGTGGGCTGAAAGCCAGTGGGCCCAGAAGCTCGCCAACAAAGAGAAGCGCGCACAGATGACAGACTACGACAGATTCAAGCTGACATCAGCGCGCGTGAAGAGGAATCGTGCGAGAACAGCAGTGTTCAAGAGCATGAAGGTTAAGGCGGCGCGCGCCGGCACTTTCGGCAAAAAGAGGGTCCCCAAGACCCCAGAAAAGAAGACGCGCACGAAAAAACCCGCCGCCAAAAAGCCAGCGAAGAAGTAATTCTTTTGTGTCTGAAAGTTACAGTGTAAGGACAGATAAATAAAGGATTACTTTTAGCTATAATTTAGTGTTATTTTTTATTTTACTTTTCTGAATCCTTGATGTGACATAGGTGAGTTTTTTACTTGGTTTTGTTTAATTATTGTTTTTTCTTTACTCAATTTTTTTTCTTTTTCAGATAGCAGTTATAAATAAATGAAAAGGTACGTACCTACCTGTATTTACTGTATTTTTTAAGGTTATAAACCCATGTGTCTATTCTATTTATACCCATAAAATGATGAATTAAAATTTATAGTCTCGTTCGTATGAAAATTAATGATTTCAAAATTACCGCTTAACTGATTTTATGTTAATTAACATTTTTCATTGTTATTTCAAAACATATTCTCAAGATTTTTTCTCCTTGTTTACAGGCACATTGATCACTGCTTATTAGCATATCTGGAAACTAGATGAATTAAAATAAAAATGGTGAGTTGTATTATCACATTAAGCTATCTAACATAACCTGTATATAGGTATTTGTTTCATGTATTATTGGCATGTAAAGAAGTTTTTTACCCTACCAAAGCCGATGTGTGCACAGATGTATCTGGCATGCGTGACTCTGGATAGGAACATTAGCAAACTCTGTGTAGGAACTGTGGTTCATATAGCTACATTTCCAAGGGTTAGAGTTTGACAAACTAACATACATAAGTCTGTATTTTATCTAAAAAGTATTATGATATCAATGAGAGAAGTAAATTATACTTACTTGTTTATGTTGCAGGTATGGGCTGTTTGAAGCAGTATATAAAATTTAAATTTGACATCATCATATCGGATCTCAACTTTTTAGGTAAATAAATATATTTGAAATACCTCTAAATAAGGTCAAGAAGACCAATACCAATATTGTATTGTACATATTTTTTCATTAGTCTACTATGAAATATAAAACACTTCAGAGTTATATTGAGGGCAATAATTATATTATTTATTAAATGATGAATTTAAATTATAGTCTCGTTCGTATGACTAAATGATTTCAAACTTACCACTTTACTGATTCAATCTCTTACTAATAAAAATATACCATTTAAAAATTGTATATACTAATTCATTCTCATTTTATTTACAGATTTTAAACAAAAAGATGATGTACTGGACAAAAATCAGATGGTGAGTATATTCATTACGATTGTGTAGCTAGCTACTATACTACAGTAAGAGCCTGGATAATCCAGCCTCCCGCTTATTCGGTTGACCATTAAATATTATACACCACAATCAGGACGCCTCGATAATTGGAAAGGGGGTGTTTTTGCTTCTCCGGATAACGAGACCCTACTGTAATTGTATTGAAGTTTACCCTACCAAAGCCGATGTATGCTCAGATATAACTGGCATGCGTGACTCTGGATAGGAACATTAGCAAACTCTGTGTAGGAAGTGTGGTTCATATAGCTACATTTCCAAGGGTTAGAGTTTGACAAACATTACATTCAAATGAGTTTTAAATCCTAGAAGATGTGTATGTTTTAATGTGATTTGTTTATATTGTTCACAGATACATTGTCACCACCACCAGTATATTGAAAATCTAAGATATTTTGTGAGCTTTATTGCAGTAAATGGAAAGGTAAATTTAATTTTTTTATCATTATAAACATAGTACAAATAAATGACTTTCTTTCGTCTATCTTTTGTCCTTATACCTATATATTTTTAATGATGACTATAAGTATCGCCCCTAGCTGATAAATGATGTTTGATCATTCCTGAATAATTAATTACTTATTATGTATCTAATAAATTTTGGCAATAAGTAGTATCAATGATTGTATCATTTTCTTTACAGAAACAGATGAGCTGGCCATAAAGCATGAACTGAACATACCTACCTACCTACAATAAGGTAAGATTTTTGACAAAATTTAATTGTAAATTAATTTAATGTATTTTTTTCATTGTGTTTGGATTGGTTAAGGACCATGAGTTCAACGACTTTTACCTGACCATATCTAACGCCTAATGATGACTATAAGTATCGCCCCTAGCTGAAATTTGATGATTGATCATCCCTGATTGTAATTTATTATAACATGTCATTTATGTAGGAATCTACAAGCTAAATATTCATGTGTTATATTTTCTTTGCAGATCCAGATAGTACTGCGCGATGGCCTTACTAATTTAGAAGGTATAATAATTTGATTTACCAGAAATAATTATGTAATACATTCATTATGGAAATTTTATACCTAATTACTTCATTTTGATGATGTTTTAAGTATCGCCCCTATCTGAAATTAATGTTGATTGATAGTAACTGAATTCTTTTAAAGTATATTTTTACATAGGTATGTGCCTCTAAACTAGTATCTTTAATGTTTTTATTTTGTTACAGGGCTAAACAAGGCCAATGCTGATGCAGCCTGATAATATAGAAATAGAGTGAGTTCAGTTTTGTATTTTCTGCCTTTGTTTCATAAAATTTTATCAATAGTTATAAGTATAATAGCAGGTAGTTATTTGTTAAAATCTGACTCATAAACACACTAGTTGTGGAGCTAAATTAAAGTTATTCTCATAATGATGAAAAAAATAGTTATCCCTGTCTCACGAAATCATGGGGAAAAATAATGGTATGGTAACAACTGAAAATTAATTGATTTTGACGCATTATTTGTATGTTTACGAATTTTCTCTTACAATGGCATTTTTGTTACAGATTCAGATTTACAAAATACAAATAAAAATGACTGGTTCCAGCTATCCATGAGAACCTTTCAATGTGGTAAGTGACCTCTTCTCAAATTAGTATTGTCCAGTTAACTGTAAAATGATGAAATAAATTAGTTATCCCTGTCTCACAAAACCATGGGGAAGAATATGGTATGGTAACAACTGATATATTTATCAGTAGAGACTTTACAACGAAAATTAAATAAACCTGTTTTAATAACGTTTATCTTTTCCAGGATCTCCTTACACTCGTACATGACATGAAAAGCCTGTAAAATTGAGCTGGTCTGGTGCTATTGAACTGAAGGTAAATTATTTTTTATATAAAAAATATTTTCAAGGTTGCGTTTATCATGATGACTATTAGTATCGCCCCTAGCTGAAAAATTGATGATTGATCCTTACTGAATATTTTAAAACTTTATCAACATAATCTCGTTCAAATAAACAGAAATTAAAAATTGAATACTTTGTTACAGGCATTACAACTAAGATTTCGTACATGACATGAAAAGCCTGAACAATTAGCTGGTCTGGTCTATTTAAACTGAAGGTAAATAATTATTTTTATAAAAATATTATCAAGGTTGAGTTTATCATGATGACTATTAGTATCGCCCCTAGCTGAAAACTTGATGATTGATCCTTACTGAATATTTTTAAAACTTTATTAATATTATCTCGTTCAAATAACAGAAATTAAAGTTTTAATACTTTGTTACAGGCATTACAACTAAGTTTTGTAGTAATAGGATAAAGGATGTTTCGATTTGTTGCAACAAAATGTAAGTAATAAAAATAATTTTCGTTTAATTTTATATATAAATTATATAAAATGATGATCAATAGTATCGCCCCTAGCTGAAACCCTGTTGATTGATAAAATCTGAAAACGATAATAAATAGACGTAAAACCTACATCAATATCTTGATTTATACTTACTGTGCATTTTATTGCAGAATTAATACTGGACTGGAATGAATATACATACAACCTTTGGCACTCAACTCACCAGCTAAAATGTAAGTCTCGCGATATTATAATAAAATTATTTCCTTTGGATAAAACTTGCTATTCTTACTAGTAATTTTTCTATGATGTTTATTATTACAAGCATATATCATAAATATTTTTGATGTTAACATCTTTGCTGATAGAAAATTCTATGCATTATTTTTGTATCTCTATTTACAGAAAGTAAATTTTAACTTCATTATTATTTTTACAGGATTACAGATGAGTAGTACTTTAGAACAAGCAATGTCTAAAATGGTAAGTACATAGTAGTTAATATCAATTTAGCTTTTAATTAGTCTTGAGTATTAAAATGCAACCAGTTTTAAATGATGGTATATTACAAGCATATATCATATAGTTTTGATGATAATTCTTTACTGATTTTACTATTTTAGCAACTTGAACTTCCTGTGTTAATTCAACCCTAACAGTATATTTTTATATTACAGATCCTTGAGAAACAAAAATTAAGATCAATGTTTATGTTGAAGATAGCATAATAACAGGTATGCATAAAGTTATTTGTCTTAATTGTTACTAAATTTGGCATTCTCAGCGTAAAAAGTTCATGCATGCATAATAACACACTTCAAAATATTTTAGTCATAAAAAAACGTTTCTTTTCTTTTATATAAATATTCACACCATACGCCGTAAGGTGGGAATTTTTAAAATAATATGATGAATTACTAAGTTATCCCTGGCTGACAAAATCGTGGAGATAATTATGGTATGGTAACTACTGATTGTTCAGCTACAGGAATCTTATCAATATTACTATGTTTCACCATTCAAAAAGATATTTTTTTTGTTTCAGAAAAAGTCTGGAAGATCGAACTGCATGTCTTCATAATTTCAGAGGGTGTGTATATTGAACTTATTTTACTTGTTGCTAAAGGTAAACTTAGTATTGTAATTTGTAATCCTTTTTTTTTTCACACCACATGTAAATCATGGATTTTAATTTTCTATATTATGTTTGTGGTCTGAATAGATACAGATTGAAACTAAATTTATACCGTTTTATTTGATGATGAATATTTTAAGACAAGCATATATCTAGATCTCTTTGAAGAAGATTTGAAACTGAAAAGATTAACTAACTACTTATCAAACTGTCACATGCGTTTGCTAAAATAATAACAATGGTTTTTTTCTTCCAGATAAAATTAAACAATCTTCGAACGAATTTGTTAATCAAGGAAAAACCTATGATGTATCAAAAAGTCATTTAAATTTTAATAAATATTTTATACAAAATAATATCTAATTATTTATCTTTCAACCACTATCTAACCACATCCATTGAATGAATTGATACAAAACAAACATACACACTGACCGAATCAGTTGCTTCTGCAGTGTTGAGCAAGATGCATTACATCACAGTTACTGAATTTGAATCTCCAGGCATGGTGACTTGCAAAATACAGGTGTGTACTTACATAAGTCAGTACCTATTGCATGTATAGTCAACAACAAAAGTAGATGATCAAAAACTATACTTATTATTCGTCAGAACTGTATGAATCGGAGGCTATACAGAGTTTGCGTCAGAACTATGGATTTGACCCCGTACAGTTCTGACGGGAACTCCGCTCAATTTTGATCATGTACTCTTGCTTTTGACTGTACTACATCATTAATTTATTAGGTAGGTACCTATAACATTATCCGTTCCACCTATCGCCGATTGTACGGTGGCATCAAAAGAAAATAGCTTAGCAAAAGTATGAAGCTATTTTGGGTGCTGACCGTACACATACAATGCAGAAGTTATACATAGTGCATAAAATCGACTCCTGAAAACAAATCTCGAGGTGCTATACAGTGTGTGTCTGTAAACATTTACAACTCAGTTCTTACTTGAAAATTCGCATAAAAAATCATCTTTCCACACAAAGTTGGTCACGTGACTTGGTCATTTTATATGCAGAGTCGAAAAAGTTTTGGATGAATTTCGAAAAGTTGTCGAACTAATGTTGTTCAGAATGATTGATAGAACATGTGGTTCAAGAAAAATAAATTTTCACAAATACACCCTGTAAGTATATACAATCTACCTACATACTTTTATTTTTACTTTCAGGGCCTCACAGTGAATAAATCATTAGATCTAGCCAACTTTGTCAAAACTATGGACTTCAAATATAGCAGAGAGCCAAATTTTTTTGAAATGGACACTCAAGGAATTCATGTTTTGAATTTATTGACCAACATTGATTTCAAGTACGTAAATGACTGTAAAAAAAAGTAAATTCCAGCTGTTTTATACCTTACTGAATAGAAATAGATTAACATTTCTTTTTTACGTTTAGTTACAGAGTTATAAGCCAGTCAATGGTTATCGAAGTATCTAACATTGGTAGCAGAACTGATAAAGTGCAAAAAACTATATGGACTCTGGGAAAGGAATGAAACCTTGAATTATACAATAAACATTTATTAAATAAAATGAAGATTTTTCCAAAAAAATATTAGTTTCCATTTTCAACCGTTAATTCACTTTGGCAATCGCTAGGGACTCTGTCCGTAAATAGCTCCGGGATCTGTAAGAAAAGAGATAACGATGATCTTTACTTTTTATAAAGAGGTTAATTAAATATTCCATGCCAGAGTTTATAAGTAAACCGTAAACACGAAACACTAGCGCGATACAATCAACTCCCAGCGCCATCTATTGGTAGGCAGTGGAACTAAAGTGAATACTTGCACAATCAGAGGAAAAAATAACTATAATGTACCTACCTACTAAACCGATTAAAATAATGAACCCCCGGAAAGGTAAGCTAGGTATAGAGTAAATAATATTCCAATAAAGCCTTCAAAATTCCCGATGCATGCATGCCCTATTCCCCCAAATAGGTAATATGGGATGGACAACGAAATTGAATACCTATGGGTATTTAATATCGTTGGGGATGGAGCTCCCATCGAGTCCCATTAAACCTACCATGTCATGTAACTTATCGGACACGCGCCAGTGGCGCCATCATATTATATTTTTAACGTCGTAACGCCCAGACAGCAGACACAATGGAAAATCAATTGTTTTATGCCTTTTAAAAGGCTTACGGGCCTTACGACGTTAAGACTTTGTTGGCCAATTAATGTAAAACACGCTATATTTTACTACGGGAAAAGTATTTCAGTTAACGCCGTAAGCGGAAGGCATGTGGAATAATTAATTTAACCATTAAAGGTTTGTAAAAATAGCGACAACAAGCTATAGGTAATATACCTATTTTATGGTATCAAGATATGTAGTACTTATTACCTGTGGTGTGTATGCTTCCACTCTATCAAGTAAAGAATCCGAATATCCTGGAGTATAATATCTGAAAAACAAAGTATACAAGTGTGTGTACTTTGTATAAAGTGTAAGTACATTCAGAGTAGTGCCACGGACGTAATACGTAGGTTTGTAATGATTACTGAATTCAACTGGAACTTATCTATTTTGAATAATTCTAGCAAACAATAAACGTACGAGCCCCACACACAGTACTAAGTTGATTCCGCCCACCGAATCGGGAGGGACTACAACGAAATGGAGTTCACGGCCGAAACATTATCCCTTCCTTTTCACATGACTTGTGCGTCTCTTATTTGGATGCCACAGGATTATATTCCCATTCTATAAGGGACGGTTTCATTGAGGCACTAACTAGAGCAGGGTTTATGAATTTGCATCCTGGGCCTGACGGATTAATAATTCCGCCACCGCATGTTACTGCAAAATAGTAGTAGGGTAAGATTACCTCACTATTTCTTCAGGGAAACAACTATTGATAATGTTGATGTATTCTTTAAGAGATGTTCCTGGAACCGTATCTATTTCTTGCACTCTCTTCAAAGCTCCAGTTGTTACGAATAATCGTCTGGCTCGAGCATCGTTCGGCAAAATCTGTAATAATAACTTAGTACATAATAATATGTGAGGGAATAAAGCACGAACAAATTAATTTAAAATAAAAATAACAGCGGGATTTGAGATAAGAAAATTGAGGATTTGTCCTGACTGAATAACACAAAATGTGTTTGCCTTATTTTTCCACTGACATTTGACACATGCTGTCATCCAACTGTCATTGTCAAAAACACATGGGATCGGGAAATTATTATTCTACAAAACAAAATATTACAGTGAAAATATGTATGAAAGATTAATAATCTAGATCAGTAAATCATGGCTGGAAGAGGACGTGGTCGGGGCAGCACGCTCTCACTTACGCACGAGCAGCTACAAGCTCTAGGAATAGCCCGCGGAGACAATGCCGGCCCCACACTTGCACCTCCTCCTTTATTTCCCAAATTGGAAGCGAAGCCTTTGCCATTGATGAGTGATGCTACTACAGATTACATGTTAATCGTAAAGGAGCAATTTATTGAGTATTTGCACGAATCCCCGGCGTACGTGAAGCCGAAGACTCGAACAGACGGAATCGAGAGGTACTCTGATAAATACAAAGTTGCGCTGGATGCAAAGCAAGGCAAGGTTTTGAATTGCGTATGGGCTAACTTCCCTGTGGAGCTCAGGCCACAGGCAAGCCGAACGCGAGTTTCAAGGAAGAGGAAAATAGATGATCCTGAAGAAATTGCCAAAAAATTACTAACATTGGAGGAAAAGGAATCACAGGAGGAGACTGAGGATACTGCAGATAATAATGAGAATAAAGAGGCAGTTAAAAAAGACCCAGTTGATGACGAGGAACTGGAAGATGAGGAGGAACAAGATGTAGACATAGATGATGGCACAGACTATGCTAACAACTATTTTGATAACGGAGAAGAGTATGATGAAGAAGATGATAACCTTGATGATGGTCCAGTGTATTGACATTGTTAATTTTAAGATGTAAATAAACTTAAGTTATCTAAGAATACTTTACATTTTACTTCTTGGCAAGTGAATTAATAACATTGAAGCAACCAACACCCATTAACCTTTCGTCTGTGTCATTAAATTAACATTACGAGCGCGGTATCTGGCAATATGTCTTAAATCAGTTCATTCTTATTTTCTACAAATACCTATAACTTGTTTTAGAAATCCAATATAGTTTTTTACCTTGGCATACTGGGCTAGTACATATTTTAATATGCAAGACGGTGCTGCATGTAATAATGGCTCCAGAGCAGGCCGATGTAGGCAGCACTGTAAAGACTGCTTCAAGGCACAAGATGCCCGTGCTCGCACCTCACCAGATGACTTTGGATTTGTGTATAACTGAATACAGAAATATTTCATTAATCAATACTAATTCATCATGCTGACAGTTCAAACTACGTTAACTGCTACAGGCTATCTCTTCATGTAAACATTGTATCAATGTTATACATAATATACTCAATACCTACTCAATTCCTTACTTGCATTTCATAGTGTACAAAAGGGTTTTTTTTCTATTTATTTATATTTACATACCTATTTCATTCATACTAATGAAACTGTGTCCACCCATGTATGACTTGCGGCTTACGTGGACAATAGGCCTTAAGTGTTTTAGTTTTTACCTTGGGAGAGCCACGCTTCGGCATGAATGGGCCGGCTCAACGGGAGTGATAACACGGCCTCACAGAAGTCCGGCGTGAAGCAGCGCCTGCGCTGTGTTTCGTCGAGTGAGTGAGGATGACCGGATGCCCAATTGGGGGGAATGGGGGTTAAAGGTTGGCAGCGCATGCGACTCCACTGGTGTTGCAGGTGTTATGGGCGGCGGTCATCGCTTACCATCAGGTGATCTGTCTGCTCGTCTTCCACCTATCACATAAAAAAAGTACTTGCAAGAGTAGCCCGTGTGCTATAAAGCCCATACCTGCAGTAACCTTGGAAGAGCGTTGGCCACAGCAATGGCGAGGCTGTGCTGCGGCGAATGCTTGGCTATGTGGCCCAGCGTCCACGCGGCGGCGCACAGCTCCGCGTCGTCTGCCTCCGAGTTTTGCAATATATCCACTAACGGTGGAATTGCCTAAACATGTTAAATAACCTTATTATCTGCAGTTGTTGAGAGAAAATAATCCAATAAAGCCTCACTACGCTTACTCTGTTGGTTTATATAAATAACTAGCGGCCGCCCGCGATTTCGTCCGCGTGGAATAGTAACTTTTCACGCCTTTCCTCCTTTACCCCTTACCACCACCTTTTCGCAATAAATATACTTTCTCAGGGTCTCTACCATCTGTAGGTATACCAAATTTCATTCAAATCCGTTCAGTAATTTTGGCGTGAAAGAGTAACAGATCGCATTTATAATATTAGGTAGGAAGTTAGGATAGACTAGTGGCCCACCCTCATTTCGTTTCGTTCACCGTGTGATTCACCTCTATATAAATACGCCTGAGCGTTTCTATTAGCACGACATTCTCCAAGGTGAGCATGGGTCAAACCTTCGCCTCTATAACGGCCATCGCGAGCTGGTCCGACTGGCCGGCGATGAAGCCCAGCGCCATGCACGCGGGCACGCGCGCGCCGCCCGTCGACTCCGACAGCAGCTCCACCAGGGGCCCGCAGCCTCCCGTGTTCACCACCAGCTGTGCTAGCTGAAACATTTTTTATGTGATAGGTGGCAGACCGAATGCCGCATGCGATTTATTGTTTAGTTGGTAAAGTCTCACTGTGATTTTCGGTCAGTGTACAGGCAGAATGCAGACGTCACGTTGGTCGAATTAACCAAAATTTCCACCCAATGGCCACCTGCTGGACGCGAACAGCGGGGTAGGCCCAAAAAACGATGGGTCAATGACCACAACAGTTCTGCCCGCGATGGGCCACAAATGGCAGTGGAGGGATTTTAGGGAGGCTTTTGCCCAGCAGTGGGTCAGTACTTAATTACTTTACTCCACTGTCTCCAGTGGCGTAGCTAGCATAGGTGGCACCCGGGGCGGATTTTATAGGTGTCACCCTAAAACTCAATCGAAACTGTTAAAATAAAAAAAAGTTATAATCATTTACGTTTTATTAAAATATGAGTACCTATTACAAATATTTGTTTATTATGTAAAACAAATTTAGTTTGTTAAAAATTAAAATTTCTTCCTTCTAGCTTTGACACTAGCGAACTCCGAAATCACGTCTTCAAAATTTATATTTTGTGTTGCTTCATGTTCTATCGTTAAAATACCAAGATTGTTTAATCTGGTTTCGGTCATTGTAGACCGCAAATAATTTTTAATTAATTTTAATTTGCTGAAACTTCTCTCACATGAAGCTACTGATGCACATATTGTTATAAATAATTTTAGTGCTACCGTTAGATTCGGAAGAGATTCTGTAAAATCCCATTCCACAATAAATTTCAAAAAGTCCAGTATCACCCAATTAGAGACAGTAATATTAGCCGCTTTTAAATGTCTTCTCAATCTTGGTATTTCTAAAAGGAGTTCTGTTTCTGATACTTCATCGTAAAGGTTAGTAAATTTTGATATAGCTAATTTTAACTGTTCAGTGTTTGCCGAAAGCAAGGTCTTTGACTGCACAACCTCAAACAATGAAGCTACGTCTTTAATGGACTTTACTCTTGTTTCGAGTTCAATATTGAATCTGTCAATGCATTCTAACATGTCCTTTTGAAGTTCCGCTCTAAGTGTAAGTCCAGCATCGGTGGACGACGCTAACTCACCGGGCATGCGTTTCTTGCGACGAATTCGTCGTTCCATCGAAATGTTGTATTTTTCCGATTTTTGTACAGCAAAATCTATTGCCTCTTCTGCTAGATGCAACCGTTTCTCTCCAATGAATAGACGAAGTGCTTCTAGTTTTATGATTATTTCATCAACACATAAACCTTTACTTTGTAATGCAATCTGAGCATTGTTCACTTCCCTTAGCACATCATTCCAAAAGAAAAGAAAACAAAGAAATGAGAAATTGCACACAGCAGGCATAAGATTTTGTGCAGCACCTCTAGTTTCTAAATTTACGTCTTGGTCACATAGTTCCTCAATTGCAGATATTATCCCATCAAAATTTTCAGCCAATACTTTTACTGCACCGTAATGAGCACTCCATCGCGTTGTCGAAAGTCTTTTAACAGATGCTTTGCTGTGATTGAGGAGCACTTCCCAACGGCTTGTGGAAGTTGAAAAAAAGTTAAATATTGTTTCCACTGCTCCGAAAAATGTAACACAAGTCACATTTTGTGCGAACGAATGTTGGCCGCATAAATTAATTGAATGATCTATACAACCAATAAAAATTGCTTTATTGTTTTTTTCTTTTATAATAGCTTGTACTCCTCCGTGTATACCACTCATAACTGCAGCATTATCATAACCTTGAGAACGACACATCATAATATCTAAGCCATCGTTTTCAAGCTTCTTTAGTATTTCAGCGCTTAAGTCAGCTGCTTTTTTTCCATGTAAAGGAAAGAATCCTAAGAATACTTCTTTGACTTCTACTTTTCTATTATCAATTTTTACATAACGAATCACTTCAGACATTTGATCAACATGTGAAACGTCAGGTGTGCTATCAAACATGATTCCGAAATATTTGGCCGATTTAATTTCGTTTACAAGCTGACATTTTACATGATTAGCTAAAACATTTATGAACTCATTTTGTATTTCTGGCGATAAATATGTTACTTTAGGTGATTTTTCCTGCTCCAAATATAGTATATGTTCTTTGAGTACTGCATCATACTTTGACAGCAGTTTAACTAGTTCTAAGAAATTACCTTTATTAGACGACGCTTTGGTTTCATCATGTCCACGAAATGCTAGGTTTTGTTTAGCCAAAAACAATGTTATATCTAATAATCGAGATAAAAGATTTTTCCACTTCTGTTTTTCCGTATTCATTAATTGCAAGGCTGCATCATCTATTGTGGTGTGAGATTTTAATCTCATTTCCAAAGTTTTCCACTTTTCGAAATTTTCTAAATGTTCACATGAAGTTTCATGGTCTAATACTTTAGGATTTAGTTTCCACCACTTCTGAAATCCAGTTGTAAATGTTGTTTGTATGTTACTGACAGCAAATAAACGACAGCAAAAACAGTACAGGTTATTTGATATAGGAGAAAATACCATCCATGATCGTAGAATTTTTTCACCACTAGGCATCGGTTTATAAAACCATTCCTGTGAAAGATGACGAGAATCACCTTTAATCTTTGAACCATGACGAGATACAGTAGGAAACGGTCCTTCTTTGTTCTGGAAATGTTCACTGCCCTTTTTTATTATGTCAATGCGAACATTATCAGGTACCGGTAAACTCCAATGTGAAACATCTCTCAAGTGTTGAACTGATTCTTCAAAGCTAATGCTATCTCCGAAAGTAGCATTAACGGCGTCATTTTCATTATTTATTTTGATTCCGTCAAGGTCCTGGGTCGTCTTCATTGATTCTGTATTGTCGATGTTGCTATCTGAATGTGAGTCTCCAAGATGTGAATCATTACTTTCGTCAGCAGGAGACTCGGGTACTTTACTTGAACTTTGGCCGCTATCTGCTTTTGTGACATATTTGAAAAGAGAACCGGACATGCTCTGAATTTCATCCATTTTAGCCTTTTTGGCTTTTCTCTGTTGAAACCCGCTTTGTCTTTTCGAAGTATGAATTCCCCGAGGCATATTTCGTTCTGGGTATTCTAAAAAATATTTTTAGTTAGTAAGTGAAACGTTGATTTTATAAACTAATTATAACAGTAAATAAACACCTACACGTTACGTAACTAGCTTTGTGAAATATATTTTTCCCAGACGCAGGATTGCTAATTTATATTACCTAACAATCCTGCGTCTGGGTGTAAATATGTTTTTAAGTAAAGTATCAGCCTATATACTATCCCACTGTTAGTAGGCAAAGGCCTCCATCATAGAAATCAAGTCATCGCTACTATGATGGGATTAGGCTTAATCACCTCGCTTGCCTAATGCGGGTTGGTGATCACAAACCCGAGCTATGTTCGTAAAATTCGAAACATATTTTTTTGCTCGACCCGGGATTCGAACCCGGGACCCCGAGATCACGGCCCGGTACTTAAACCACTAGACCAACGGGGCGTTTTTAAGTATTATTAGAAAAATATTAGTTAAAAACTCCACCGTTAATTGTGATATCTGTGCCACGAGTGCTCGAGCTGCTCATCTCGGAGCAAAATCAACGTACGCGAAGTTGTATGATATGATTATGATAACTTTCAATCAAAAATCTAAACTTAATGTATTCCGTTTTTGTAAACAAATCCCATTGCTATTAGATAGGAAAATATTAAGTAAGTTAATAATAAATAAGAATATTATTTACAATTAAACATTATTACCTAAAGTAATATCGTAAAACGTGTAGAAATATAAGTAAAATCTTTTTACACCAGCAAAGTCTTTAAAACCTATTTTTAATAAATAAATACCTTTAGTAGATAAGTAATACTTGCCCAGGCTAAACAAAAAAATATTATTGCAATCCGTCTGAAATACCTTCTTTAGGTACCTATTTATCATTTAGGACGTCTCAATAATATAGTTTAAAATACACAGTAATTAAAAGAGAATAAAATTGAAGGGTTTTTCAAAATAATCTAAGATACTGCTATTAGAAACTAAATGGATAAAAAAATGTAAGTATTACCTCTAATAACAAAAATAATTCACTTACCTTGTTTATTTTCTTCAAGAATCGACTTTTATACAAAAAATGTTGTTTATAATATCTAATAATTAACAAACACTTTGCACTAGACTTTCACACGTTCACGTAAGCGAATATTGAAATGAATGCGGTCGGAAAAAAAAGAAGCCCAATCCACAATACAAGTGACGAGCGCTATATCGAGGGAATCCCCTGACTAGCGTTGGTTATGCGCGAACGGGGTATAAAATTTTGGGGGAATCCCTGATCGATTGACACTGTGCACATTGTTTTTTTTTTAATATCAATTATTATGTTCGTGGTTCGTACCACGATATTATAGTTACCTAGATAATTTTATTAGTGGCGGTTATGCTCTCTGCCGCAGATTTACGATTTTTTTATAAATAGAAAGAACTATAACTGATGGTCATAGTCGGGCTCGGGTGTCACCCCTAAACGGGTGACACCCGGGGCGGGCCGCCCCCGCCGCCCCCCCTTAGCTACGCCACTGACTGTCTCAGCGACAAGTCCAAGTACAAGTACCTACAAGTACTCCGTAACAAAAGGACGCCACTTTCGATCCTGCACAATTGTCGCCAGTCACCGGCCTGAAGTTCTCGCAGTTCTTTTGCGACGATGTCTTTCCAGCGATAACGCATCAGCGACCTCTCGATCTCGCAGATGTTCATGGGCAGCGGTGATTACAAAAATACATATGAAATAAAAAGATACCTACCTAGGCCGGCCTACCGGACAGTACAGGCTTAAAATAAAAGTCTCACATCGACGGAGTGCTTGACGATGTCCCGGAGCAGGAAGGCGGCGGCGCGGCGCACGGGCGCGGCGTCGTGGCCGGCGTGCAGCAGCGCGGGCGGCAGCGCGCCGCCCGCCACCACCGCCTCCGCCAGCTCCGAGCGCGCGCCCGCCACCGCGCCCAGCGCGCACAGCGTGCTGCGCTGCACCACACACGCACCATTCAAATACTTATGGTCGTTAGGTATTTGTGTTGTTACTGTGTGCTACATAAAACTATTGGGGCCCTACACTACCCATTGTAGAGTCCCAAACGTTTTAGGAAAAGCCGACGGTATGACATATTACATTATTTTTCTGCAACGTAAACGATTGGGGACCCTACACTGCACTTTCCAAGTTGTGGTCCAATGTCTTCTTTCACCAATCTTTTCTCTACTTAGACCATGACCAATAAGGTAGTACCTACCTTTGAATATTCGATGGCACTAAAATTCTAAAAGTAATATTAGGTACCTAGCTCCAAATTGTAGGTGAGATGATCCAATGTTAGCAGCAGCATTCTAAAATGAAGCACATACCTACTTACCTATCAAAACATTTAGCCCACTATTAGAACACGGTAATTAAGTTATTACTATTTTGCACCTTCAATTTTGGATCCTGATTTTCCAGACCGCGCACCAAGTGGCAGATTGCACCTGCGTCCACTACAGCTTCAGGTTTGTGTTGCGCAAGGTCCACGAGCGCTCCCGAGGAAATCTAAAAAAAGTTTAATTACATAAGAGATGTCATAAATATTAAATCAAGGTTTATTTCAAAATTTAAGTTAGTCGGTGACCATGGCGCATGCAACCGCGAAGAAATATCAGAAAGTCAATTACAATCCGTAAAGTAAATTCTAATAAATCAATGATTATTAAGTATAATAGGCTTTCCAACAGGCGCATTAAGTACCTATGTAGTACCTACTTAGGTATACCTACCTAGCGGTGCCATGAGCCAATGAGCGTGGGTTCGTTTCCCGCCTGGGAGTAACCTCCATGTGATGAACGTTGTGTTCCCTGTGGCGGCCCTTAATACGTACCTGTTTCAAACTCATCTCTGGTTCTTGGAAAGCCAGCACCAACAGAGGCAGCGTGCCTGCGTCGACCACCAGTCCCGCAAGCTGCTCACTATGTTTGCCGATGTAACCCAACGCCCATGCAGCATTTTCTTTCACCTGTGTATTTTTTTTCATAAAAAAAATCTAGAATCATAATAATATCATCATGTCAGTCATGGAGGGATTCAAGCTTTAGAGATTATACGCTTGGACCATCATGCACGATTTAGTAAGGCTGATAGATACATCTATTAATTTCAGGAACTCCATTTTGACGTTTGGGTTCAGACTTCGATCAAGATCAGCATAAAAAAATTGATAAATGCAGTTAATGTGCATTTTATAAACTGGGTTGTTAGTCAAACGTAGACGGTTAAACTTTTTGATGGTTCGATATAGAGGGTCGTTTGTGGTCACTATATGCAAGTGCCCAGGCCTCTAATTCTTGCCAGGCTCTCGAAAAGTGGTATATTACCATTCATATGATATTTTTATATTAAAAAGCAATACCTCAAAAACATATAACTTATCTGCTATCCGAATAAAGGTATATTTATATAATACTAGCGGCCGCCCGCGACTTCGTCCGCGTGGAATAGTAACTTTTTACCCCCCTTTTAACCCCTTACAACCCCCTTTTCGCACTAAAAAGTAGCCTATGTTCTTTCTCAGGTCTATATTATCTGTATAACCAAATTTCATTTAAATCCGTTGATAGTTTTGGCGTGAAAGAGTAACAGACAGACAGACAGACAGACAGACAGACAGACAGACAGACAGACAGACAGACAGACAGACAGACAGACAGACAGAGTTACTTTCGCATTTATAATATTAGTATGGATACCTGTGTGTCAAAGTCTTCAAGACACGATACAATATGCTCCAGCGCACCAAGACGAACGATTGCTGACGCTAATTCTTCGTTATGCCTTAAGAAAAACAATTTAAATATTAATACTTCCCATACAAAGTAACAACCTAAGTAAGTACCTGAGTATCTTGTTGTTATGTTAATCTGTCGTTAATATTACTTACCTGGCGACTGCCCTCATTAGGAACAACGCTGATCGTTTGTAGTAAACCTGTTGATAAAGACGATTTAAGTCATTATGGAAATATCTATCTGCATACCTTACAGTTAACTTGGCATAGAATATTACCTAATACAACACAATAACAACCAACCTATTTCAAAAAGAAGCAACAAAGTAATTAGGTACCTACCTATTATTATAAATGCCACATAGTTAAACGATTAAAGATACCTTGTTATGTTATTATTCAGTAGTTTTATAAATATCAAGGATTTAATAAGCAAGCAGGGTTTTCTATCGAGTCAAACTTTTATAATTTTTTATGTGATAGGTGGCAGTCGAGCAGACGGATCACCTAATGGTAAGCAATTGCCGCCGCCCATAGACACCTCCAACACCAGTAAAGTCACAAGTGCGCTGCCAACTTTTAATCCCCTTCCCCCAAATGGGCCTCCGGTACCGCCACTCACTCGACCAAACACAGCGCAGGCGCTGCTTCACGCCGGTCTTCTGTGAACTGTGAAGCCGTGGTTGACTTGACTCTGATCGAGCCGGCCTATTCCTGCCGAAGCGACGTGTGTGGCTCTCCCACGGACGTGCTGAAACTAAGTCTTGATGGGATCTCCCTTCATAAAAATAAATACGATAGGTACAATATTGGTGACCCATCCCGAAATAGAACTGATTTGTGGGCCCAAAAGTATCCACCTTTATTGTATCCACCAAAAGAGATCAGGACACAATTTATCGTGGCAAACGTGGAAGTCCCTAAACAGGCTGGGCACTCGGGTCGGCCGCTGTAGGGATAACCTGAGTAAATGGGGATTCGCGGACGCATCAAGCAATGTTTGCGAGAGCGGCGCCGCCCCCAAACCATGGCTCATCTCCTGGCTTGCTCAGATCTCCTTTATGCCCAGACAGCTGCACATACGGTGAACACCAGCCTACCGATAGTGCAGTCGTTGTGGCGGAGTATTGGGCTGGTAAAATAATATCTTGATGCAATCGACACGAGAAGAAGAAGAATACGGTTAAAAAGCGCCCACGTTGTACTTGTTGAGGTTTTCGAGCGTGATGGTGACCATGCCGCCGTTGAGGATCTGCCGCGCCACGCCCTCGTCGTTGTCGGCGAGGCGCGCCGCCGCCACCACCGCGCACTGCCGCACCGTGCTGCACGCGTCCGACAGCAGGGGGCGTAGGAGCTCTGCACCACACAAACCACTGTCTACTTGTTGTAACTACTATGTATAGGTAGAGAAGCTAAGCCAAACAAAAAAGGGTCGCGAAGGAAGCGATGGCGGACACCGATGGGGGAGAGGACGAGTAAGTTAGTTGTCACTGGCCGTCGACAACTCATGGCGCAAAAAAACTGGTTTGCGGTGGTTCTATACCTACGCTAGTAATTTTAGTTCAATGGTCAACTTTTGTTTTTTATACATGGGGTTCTTGAAGACGAAACGCGCCTTCGACAAAGTCGAATCTCGAGATTGGTATTGTCTAAGGGTGCGTTTCCACAGAAGCGGAGCTGCGTGGAGTTGAGCGGAGACTTATAAAAATTTACCAATCACATTGCTTATCAGAGAAGTGTATTTTGAGCAACGTGATTGGTCAATTATCACAAGTCTCCGCTCAACTCCACGGAACTCCTTAGTCTTATCAGCCTATAGAGCTATGATAGCTCAGTGGATAAGCGAATGCCTTCTTTAAGGGATATCGTAGCTTCGAATTCGAAACTTCCATTTCACGTCCGTTTCAGGATTCATCATTTTACCAACAAATGGCGCTAGGTGACAATTTCATCGCGCAAGCGTTTGCCTTTTCGGATTACATAAAATACTGCCAATTCCAATTCCAAAAAAAATTAAGATAACTTACCTAATACGCCTGCACTTTGCAAACATTTTACATTGGTAGCTCTGGTCGCCAACTCCGCCATAGTTTGAACAAAAACTAAACGAGCCTTCTGGTATGTCTCAAATACTGAAAACATAAAGAGAGAATACTTCTTGGCATTAAGTTCGCCTATTGTAATAAATGTTTGTGACATAAAGTTTAAATAAATAAATAAGTAAGGTACCTACCTATCTATAATCATTGTATCAGGTAGGTGGGTACAGCTGTACTATTCATCTATTTAAAGATACCTGCACATTTATAGCATAGCATGGTCTTTATATTTTAAGGAAAGCAAATGAGTGGGATATCTTGAACAGGAAAAAAATATTATTAACTTTTGTTACAAGATATCTAACTAGCACGCTAGCACTCTTATAATACCTACCTAAACAGGTTTACGGACATAAGTAGGTATTATGGATTGTCTGTAAGTATCATCTTCAACAATCTGCGAGAATCATTACGTAACATGTGTAAGAACCGTGGTGGTGCATACCTAATCATTGTGTCTACGTATATTTATTACGAGCTAATTATTACCTACGTCGGTCGAGATAGGACAATTACGGCTACCAGTAAACATCGACAAAACAATAAATTGATGATCTCAGGACGAACACTACTCGTAACAATATAAGCTAATTGTTTACCCAATTGAATGTTCCTAGGGCTGCTCATAGAATGACTCATCGTGATATTTTACAGTACAGTTTTATAAAAATACAGACTTTGTTTATATCTATTTCCTCCAAGTTTATTTCACAGCTTTCAAATTTGTCACATGCCTAATTTGACATGGAGATTGTCATATGTTTTAAATAGACAACCTAAGGAGTATTGATGATTAAACAAACCTATTTGCTAGGAATTCATTAAAATTTTCTCACATCACGTCTGTCCTCATCCGTTTCGTGAGGTTCGTGCGTCACAAATCAGTAGGAAGGTAGGTATTTCTTTTATTTTATGGTCTTTTGTTTTAAAATGTAACATGGCTATGCTTTATTTGCCTGTTCGCAGTGTTAATTGCTTAGAATAAGAGTTATTATTCTAAGGGTAATTGTTTTCAAATGATTACAATGATCATTCTAAAAGTACCTACCTCTACCAGCTTCATAAAGCTACTCTTCATTACGAAAAATAATCGATCAATATGAGGAGGCCCAACATAAAAATACCTATCAGCCTGTCTAATAAACCTACTTACTGTCCCACTGCAGGCCAAAGGCCATGCATCATAGAAATCAAGTCATCGCTACTATGATGGGATAGGCTTTATCACTACACTGAGGCTCAACATAATTGACATTATTAATACTAAACACAAGTTAACATTACCCATACATTACCTACCTATAAAGTAGATATTATGGACACTGCAATTTAATCATAAAATGCTAACGAACCCCTAAAAAAATGATCTGGCATTTCCGTAAAAAATGTTTAATGAATTAGCTGATAAGGTTTTTTTCTTGTATTATGACCATTGTCTTGGTGCATATTATTTGATCGATCGCTTCGTTAGCCTGCGCGCGCGCCGAGCAAGCACCCGTGAAGGCCATGTGACGGCCAGCGTCGTGTCACCACAGCTAGACAAAGTTCAGTGACGTATGTATGTAGTACGAGATATGCCGATAAAATCATCCAGAATCAATCCTTTCCGCATGACCCAAAGATTGACTGGTAGAGAACGCATATTGACATTAAGTTTACCTACCTACATTTTTGTGCTAAAATAAGTGTTCAATGATTTTAGATTACCATCATAGATACTTGTGTCAAGATTTCGATCTAATGGGCTCATTTCTGCTAACATTGGAATACTATACTAAATAAAAGCTTATTCCATGACTTCATCAAAAATAACAGCTTCGTAACTACGTAACATCCACGCAAGCTGATACTTTACTGGCAGCTCATCGAGTGTGATGGGGTCCCACACAGCCACAGCCGCAGCGCGTCGACCGGCCGGCGCATACACGCGCACCGCCATTGTGAACCACGTACGCGGCATCTCGTTACCTGAGTTCACTCACACTCGCGGCAACCACACAACCTGTCGCGACGCCGCGTGGTCACTCCGCGTTCACACGTTATCGACGCATCGTTAAAATGTACCCCAATTGTTCCGTGTAAGCCGATCTCGGTTAGTGATAGTGCAATGCCGTACGTGATGGTGATGGGCAGCCTGAGCGCGCCGCATCTCTCCAAAGATGACGGCGCGACTGTGTACGGACTCAAAAGTGAGGAGCGGGCGGCTTTAGTGCGGGTATATGCTTAATATGAACACTTAGTACCTAAATAAGTATCATCTAATGCGAATACCATAAAAAATACTAATAGTAGTCATACATTTTGTAATGTTATCTAGGTTTAGGTGTACCTACTTACTGAAACAATATTGATATTTAAGTTACATTTAAAAGAGTTAAAGAGGTAAGGGGGTTAAAGGTTGGCAGCGCACTTGTGACTACAGGTTTTGCAGGTGTCAATAAGCGGAAATCGCTAACCATCAGGTGATCCGACTGCTCCTCTGCCACTTATCACATAAAACAACTGCAATATTTTCTAGAACATAAAACCCATTCATTTATGATAAGTAAATTATTCAATTAGTAAATAAAAAACTTAGGCAGTTATTAACAAAGTTTGTACAAACTGGTCTTAGGATCGTACAAAAAATATGGTATTTGCAAGCAACTGTAGAACGTGTTTTGTTAGGCTAATTATAATTATTTTTGTCGGTAGATTATGTTGTACATGAGTGATTACTTCCATTTCAAACGGTATTATGGAGTTTACTTATTTGTCTAATGTATAAATACTTAATTATACCATCCATACGTACCTACGTAATAAAGAGACTTTCTGTTGATTAATAGCCCTTCTTCACAGCTGTATGTACAGTAAATATTACGATGAATACCAGTTTTTAACTTTTCAGGAGTTGAATTCGGCCTTCGGCATGGCGATAGCAACATCATCAGACCTGGAAAGAACTGTGAAAGTGACACAGAAAGGACTGACTCTCGTGGTAGTGAACCGACTGCACGGTCTACTCGGCTACGACGTGGTGTCGCACGCGATGGCCATGACCAACGCTAACCGCGAGCTGGTCTCGTTCACCTTGTACAAGAAGTCCAGCCCGAGCTCCAAGGGCCACAGCCATGGTCATGGCCACGGTACGTCGAGCCATAACACGTCGAGCCACAGCACTTCGAGCCACAGCACGTCCAGCCACAGCGCGTCGAGCCACAGCACGCCAAGCCACTCCTCGCCCAGTCACACCCATGGAACCTCCCACAAAAGCCACACTCAAGGCAACGTTATCACGACGCTCTGATAACGCGCATTGAGAAGCATTACCATTCACCATGGGCATACCGAGGGGGAGCAAAGGGACAGCAGCTGCGTATGAAAAGCCGAAAATAAAAACCAAAACAGCCAGAACCTGTTAACTGCGGTGTTGCCAGTAGTCAAACCCCGAAGAGATCAACATGGAAGCTCGTGATTCTTGATATATTAAAAAAAAGTAACAGTCTCACTCGAAAGATGGTTGGCAACGCAATTTGGTAGTTTTTGCAGCGGCAGCCGAATGAAGAGATAAGTCTCAAGAATAACAGCCTGGCTGTGTTATACTATCCCTAAAAAAAAAGAATTCCGGGTGGATGTTCTTACAACTGGACTACTGAACTGTGAGTGCTTGATTCGCCATGAGCGGACGATAGACCTAGAAAGTAGATAATACCTATTGTGTATGTAATTCAAATTTAACACTCTTGGCTGGTAGGTGAAAATTTTTTTGTTATAAAGTTACTGTGTTCTAATAAAATTATATATTGATAATAATGTATATCTATTTTATTTACTGATAGAGTTATACTTAAAATAAATATATAAATAAAACGTCAATATTTTTTATTTTCAATTGTATTATATTATGTACTATACTTACAAATAAATGGAATAACTGAAACAATATAAAAAGCTATATCAGTCTTAGCAATAGATAACATTCGTAGTAATTTCATAATACAGTGTATTTGAAAGCAATATGTATAAAAGTAGAAAATGGTCTACCATCATCAGACTAGAAAATATGAAATGTGTACGAAAAACATATTCCTAATTAACATTATTGCACTATAATAAATAAACTGTCATTGTATACTGGTCAACTATGTCCATCTCTGTTGATTTTTTGCCTTTCCTCAGCTAATTTCTTGAGAGCCGCCGCATACTGTCTTTGTATTTCTAGGAGGCGGGAGTGCTCGCTGTGTAGAGCTGTTTTTCTTTCTTTCTCGATTCTGAATTTTTCCTCCACTTTTTTTACTGTTTGGTTGACCCATTCGACTATAGACTCAAATTGCGTCATGAACTCTTCCCTTTTTCTGGCTGACGACATTGCTCTGTAACGAATGACACAAGTAACAGTCGCAATTCAAATACAAAGGCCCGACTAAAGGTTCTAACCCAAGACCCCAATACTTTTTAGATACTTACTCATCATAATTATCAAGGATAGAATTCAGTAAACTTAATTCCTTAGATGTGTACAACTTCACCTCATAAAGAGTATTAAAAAATATATAATACTGCTTAGTTTCTCGGTGTTTTGATGCCACTGAAAATTGAAAAAAAAACGCATTTTATTGGTCTGTAGATGTTGATTTTCACAATGAAGAACTAATGTATTTATATGGTGGCAACCTAATAAGAAAAGATGTCAACTAACCTTGATTGTATAATTCCATAAATCGTTTTTCATACTGCAACAGTTCTGCAGTCCCAGGTACTTCATCAATGGCTATATTGTACCTCAACACCTCGCGGTTCAGCTTTGCTGACTCCAATCTCATGTTTGTGATAAATGCTTTTAGTTTTTCTTCCCTTTGTTGGAACTCTTTTAACTCCTCTGGTGTGAGGGGTAGATCTTCAGGTATATTTTCAGGATCTTCAGCAACTCTAAAAAATTAATACCTACATTTGAATTTTATAGTAGAGTTAATGTTTTATTACTAAAATTTATTTGTTGCCCCCCTTTGGTCTAGTAGTTTAAGTACCGGGCCGTGATGTCGGGGTCCTGAGTTCGATTCCCGGGTGGAGCAAAAGTATGTTTCGAATCTAAATCTTCCATTACCTTAATTCCTCTTGAAGCTTTTTCTGCTCTTTTTCCCTGTGTTGGATAATCTGAAGAAGTTCATTTTTTTCACTTGCCAACTCTTTTAGCGATTTGTAAAATTCTTTAATATTTTTGTCACTGAAAGGTAAATAAAGTATGATAAATAAAGTAATAAAATATCATAAAATGGCTGAAAGGTTAAATTTAACTGGTTAGATAGTATATATTAATTTACTGCAAATCTCATTTTTGGATTATTACTAACCTGCAATCATCAGAGTTCATTAACTTATAAGTAATTCTTTGCAATTTCCCAACCATACTGGTGTATTGTTTCTTTGCCTCATCCATTCTCATCTCATGTTCCTTCTTGGAATGTTCCAGATCTGTCTCCATTGCTTCAATGGCTTTAGTCAACCGGTCCACATCTTCAGAATACTTTAACTTTTCAGTTCTTTCTAGTTCCTTAGACACTTCACCAGTAAGTTCAGACTGTAATACAGCATAATGTATTTTGGTCTCAGCTACATCTTCCTTGTCATGATCTTTCTCAAATCTGTCAGTCTATAAAAAAATATAATGTTGTAAATCAAATGTTCTATTGTAAATTTATGTTTCATAAATTACTTAGTTATAAATTATGACACAATGCTGAATGAATCTTTAAATATTTATTGTTTCTTAAGTTTTCAGATTCTCACCTCAGTTGTAATTTCAGATGGATCTGCAAGTGTTTTTTCATAGTCATACTGGAAAGAAGAAAAAATTGTTTAATATTGTATCTACTATAGAAAGATGTTTCAATAATAAATAATATGACATATTATTTATTATTGAAATACATTGTATTTCCTTTTATTTCTTACCTCTTTACTGTAAATACATCATTTACAAGGTTTTAAGGTACCTATTGTTTTATATTTTTTAATTATTATAAATTACTAACTTATTTAATGTCTATAAATAAACATTTATATACATAGATAATACTTATATATTTATCATTGGTAAGAACTCTCTGCAGGTGTAAAGCTCTTCCAAATATATTTAAATATCAATCATTAGTAAATATCATTACTGAGATTGTATAAAATGTTACTTACAAGAAAATCAAGCCCTTCATCCTTCTTAGTGTCCTCCTTATCAGTAGTGACATGTAACAACATCCGTTGGTCATATTCAGACAGAGTAGCGTTGACTTGTTCTAGTTCATTGGCTGGTAGTCCCCCTTTCCTTTTCCGGACTCTACATGGTTTATACAAATTCTGTAAAAGAAATGTAATAATAAGTAAATCAATGTTATACCATGAGTCAACCAAAACATCCATGTACCAATCCATGTGGAGAACATTGGCGGAGGCCTATGTCCAGCAGTGGACATCTATTGGCTGAAATGATGATGATGATGAACCAAATATGCACTATGATATTACCTGTATATTAGCAATATTTCTCAACATTTTCTCTTTTTGTAGGAACAAAGCTCTGTCAGACTCAAATATATGGCTCTTTTCATACTGCATCACAGCAAACTTCCTGAGTTCATCTTCTTTTGCTTCTCTGAATTCACTTGAGTACTTTATGAGCCATTGAATTAATGGAAAAATGTTGATAAAATCCAGGCCTTGAATTTGGTGGGGCTCTATAATAAATGGGCACTTCATACTTGGCAGTATTTTTACAATTTTCTCAGTAAGTGCACTGAAAATAATCATAAATAAATTTTAGTATGGATTTCTGTGTGATGTAATATGTTATCAAGAGAGCAATAAGAGCAGAGTGGTCAGATACTCATTCAATTAAATATTCATTCATTAAGGAACTAATTACCATTTTCAATTAAAAGTTAGAAACATATTTAATAAACAATTTATTTGAGCCATATTTTACTTAACTGTTTGTGCCCAAGAAATGTTATAATCGGTTGATAGACCGATTACGGCAAGTTAGCATGCAAACTTAACATGATGATGGAAACTCATAAGTACTATTACTTACATTTTTTTCCCAATGGTTAGATTTTCTTCAAATAGAAGGCTAATATCTACATCAATGTCACACAGCTCTATACACCAAGAGAGGCCGCCCACAATTTTATCAAAAGCCGACAACCCTTGTAGCTGAGCCCGGTAATAGCCAGCCGCAACGAGCGCGTCTGAGATCTCGTGCCATTTCACCAGCTGCTCCGCGTCTTCACGAACCTCCACCTTCAAGAAAAACACTTAAATATTATAACACATAACATAAAAACTTAACCGTAGGTAATAGTCTCAAGTTACCTCTTTGCCATCATGATCTACGGTACTGTAGATATGCATTAGAGGCTTACTCCTCGTAAATATATTCTTCTGTTTCGCTGCCATGGCGGGCGGTGTCATACAGAAAATTCAATTCACAGCAAATTAAATCTTTTCATAAACCAAAGCTCTTGATACAGCCATGTCCAATCCCGATCCGAATATCCTTTTTTCCTTTCCTCCACAAAAAACTTGATTTATTGACAAATGCCAATTTTTGACATGATTGATAAATGAATGTCAAAACAATTTTTATGTATGGTAGCCCCTTTCTCTTTGATGTGCGGGTTTTTAACTTGCTTGACGCATATATTTGATTATCTCGATGAATGGCTTTAGAAAGCAAGAATTGGTGTGTGGTTGCTATCGACAAATTAAAAATAAGAATGTCATGGTGACATTTAAATTTATCACTCAATTCACTCATTCGGCGCATTTTAGATTTTGCGTTGTGATTGTGTTTATTCGAGAAATAATATCCATTGTATAGTATTTTCTAAAACCTCTATTACTGTAAGAAAATTCAAAACAATAATTATATATTGAAATAAGAAGACCCAATTGTTTCTGGAACAACTGAATATGAGTAATCTGCAGCGCGTATTTCGGTGTAAGTACTTATTGTTCTAATTTTTACTTCCAGAACTGGAAACCTGAATAAGCATTGCTGTTACAACGCTTACTTTGTGCGAACACGATAATACAGAATAGGTACTACTTAATTTCAGAGTTCTTTGGATTTACGAACTCTGTTTTGATATCAACATGGAGCCAAGTGTAGATGTCGTGCAGTTAATTTCCGTGTTGTTGGATGCAGGCAAATATAAGGAAGCTCTTAGTGTGCCCAATGAACCGAAACTTAGTGATAGCTTTAAGGATAACTGTTGGGATTTAATATCTGTAATAGTAGGGAAACTCCAAGATGACACAATCATTGTGAAACCATCTCTGTATGGAGCTTGTGAAGAACTGTTAACGATTATAGTTCAGAAATCCACTCCTGAAGAAGCTTTACTGGAACTAATTGAGCAGGTTGAAGTAGCCAAGAATGATACTCAATTTGGCATAATTCTAGTTCCACTACAGCAAATTTTAAAAAAGTTATCTATAAAAAGAGGTAGATCCTTAGAATGGTGTCTTAATTCAATAAGCACATATATTGAAGCAATTCCTGTCCCTGAACACAATTTAGAAGGCAAAGAGCGCTTGCTAATGGACTGTGATGCCAACATTAGAAGAATCACCAAGGTCTATTCACTCCTGCCACCATTTTATCATCCATTCATTGAAGAATTACAAGCATCAGATTCAAACATAAAATTTAAACAAATAATAACTGCATTTCTTGTGAGCCTTCTTGGCAAACCACTGATACATATTGATATGGATCCTGAGTCCAACGGCCAGAGTGAAGCCAGGCAATCTTGTAGCACTATTATTCAAGACTTGTGCACCCTGGAAAAAAATATCTTCAAGCTGCTGGCCTATCTGGAAATATGCCATAAAGAAAATATGAAAACAGAAACTAAATCTAATAATAGTAATGATGAAGAAATAGCGCCATATTCTCACAGAGAAAAAATAAATATGACCACCTTATCTGGATTGGCCTATGTATTATTTTCAGGCCACTTTCAAGTACCAGATATTGCTATTCCCCAAGTATATAGCATTGAATTTGTAGTCCACACATTGATGTTATCTGCTGTCCACTTGTTAAGTTTGCCAGAATATGGACCTCTTGTTAAAGGAACTGTTTTGTGCAAAGCCATTATTGATCGTTTACCTAATAATGTGTCTGAAACCATTCTTACTTCATCTGTACATTTTGATATGTGTAAACAGTTATCAAATGTTGCAATATATTCTATATATGAACCCGTTCGCAAGATTTCTGTTACATTGATGGGTCTTTATATTAATAAATTTACATACAAGGGTAGATGCATGCTTATAAAATACTTGATTGAAACTGCAAACCATTCGGGCATGATTGGCTACGCTATCACATTGTTCAAGAATTCTATTGATCAAGCCCTAAAGGACACCCTTTTAGATGATTGTTTCACTGGTCCCCAACTGAAAAATATGATTAGAAAAATATGTTATTTGCCACATGGTGCTGAATCAGATATCATGGAATTAGCTGATCAAATTATTACATCTCTTAACTTTTTACGATACTTAGCGATAAAAGATGTGAATAATAAAACTGGAATTCGAGACTGCTTCGTTTTTATTGAATCAGATTATTTGGATAAATTGAGGACTGGTTTGAATATGTCTAAAGCACATTATGAGGTAAAACTTAAGGAAATAGAAGAAGAAAAAAGTCTTCCTGGAGGAGATACAAATATTTCTGTAAATGTTGGAGGAAATGTTCTAGACAAGATTCCAGTTGAAAACAAAAAAGAAATAATAATTTCTGCATTGAATGCTTTTCATTTAATTGAGGGTCTTATGGCTAGGTTGTTGGAATGCATAAACATTAACAAAATGCAAGCACTTAATATGGATTGTAATTAACTGCTCTTTGAATAAATTGATTTCGCTTATTTTCATTTTATTTATTACTATCCTTCTTACCTACTACATAATTATGTAATATACACATATACATTATACATTATTTAATAATATGTATGAACTATTGGTTAAAATAATAGCTTAGCCTTTATTAGTACTGATAACACTTTGATTTGTTAACAGCAATAAGAAATGGCCATAAATATGTGTTACCTCTTGCAACTGTTCCTGTCAACAAAAGCCAAAGAATAATAAGATATTACTGCCAAAGCCAAACAACACATGAATCAAAACAAATAACATCACCTACTACAACAGAGCACGAGGAGCATCAATATGAGGAGAACGTCAAAAATCGTATCTTAGAGAGAGCTTTAGAATTCGTTCCAAAAAGTGGGTGGTCTGTCGAGTCACTCAGTGCGGGTGCGGAGGCTGCGGGCTACCCTGGAATCACACATGGCTTATTTCCCAATGGAGGAGGCGACCTGGTTCATTATTTTAATGTCAAATGTAATGAAAACTTGGTCGAGAAAATGAAAAATGTAAGTTGTTGCCCTTTAGGTAAATTTTTTAATGAAATCTGTGATTTCAATCGTGAAGGTAATCGCTTACCATCAGGTGATCCGTCTGTTTGTCTGCCCGCTAAACTATAAAAAAATGCAATTAATATGACTATACTTCATCTGTCAAAATCTTGTACACTAGACCTCAACACCATTATTTTGAGAGCCTCAATGATGGAGTGGAGAAACTAAACATAAAAATCAGAAATCATTCAAAAATATTTGAAATTAAAAAATATATAGGTCTGTCTAGGTATCTAGTGCCTTCAAACTGGTATTATTAAACAGTTCAAAATGTACAGTGGACTGCATTTTCCGCACTTAGACTCTCTTTTGACTCCATATATTATGTGATGTTTGTTATTAATAGTTATTTTATTATATTTTCAGTGGCCAAAAGAAGACTTGAAGGACCATAAAGTACCAACTAAGTTTATTGAGAATGCTATTATAACTAGACTTCTTATGATAGAACCATATAAGTAAGCATTTATTTTTAAAATATTGTTTAATCAACAACTGTAAATAAGATCTTATTGTTTTGGTAACTTACGGTACTTAGGAGTATGCCAGGGAATAACTTATTCTTATATTTTTAGGACTACATGGCCTAAAGCAATGGCAATACAAGCATTGCCAAATAATGTTCCCAACTGTCTAGCCACACTTCTGTCCCTGGTTGATGACATCTGCTACCACTCTGGCGACCGTAGTGTTGATGTAAGTTGTATTTTATCTATACTATTTATGAAGATGTAAATTATACAGGTAAAAATGCTTGCGCGATGTAATCGTCGCCTAGCGCCATCTATTGGTACTGTGTGGAACTAATGCCCCTAAACGAAACGAAGGTGACTGTATGTCTGTCTGTTACTCTTTCACGCCAAAACTACTAAACGGATTTAAATGAAATTTGGTATACAGATGGTGTAGACATGGGGATAAAAATTACTGAATAATTAAAAATGACTAAGACAATATTCCACGCGGACAAAGTCGCGGGTAACAGCTAGTTTGCTATAAAACTACTTATGTGCAATCGCTCTGGAGTCTGTGCACTATGTTAACTTTAATTCATGACGGCCTCGATGCCGCAGTGGCTAAGGTGTTCGCCCGAAGCGCGAAAGGGTCCCGGGTTCGATTCCCGGAGTCAATTTATGAAACTACATTTTCTTGGGTCTGGGTGTTCTGGGTTGACGCCCCCAGTAAATTATTATCGTCACCTTGTACTCATAATACCGGGGTTGCCCTAGTTTGAGACCAGGTTGATTGGTGTGATTGTCTGGCGCATTTTATTTATTTATCACATAATTTTTAACATTTCAGTTCAACTGGTACATTCGGCGAGTGGGTCTAGCTGGTATTTATAAGGCCACCGAACTATTTTACTTAACTGACAAAAGCCAAGATAATAATGCTACGAGAAGCTTCGTATCGTCGCGCATCAGAGACGCTCAGTTAATACAAACGGCGTTAAACTTAAATCCGGTCTCAGCAGCACCCCAAACGTTAACAGCTGCTTTTGTTACGGTAAGCACCACTTAAAATAACTGTTGTCCTGTAAACGCCAAAGGGCTTTCTATTACTGAATTATTGAGGGGGCAGCTAAGATATTCCCTATGCCGCTGTGCAAAACATCGCGTAGACAGACAACACGCGAGAAGATTTTACCGGCGTTGATTGCAACCTACTTTCATCGTGGGGAGAGCGGCTGAATTCAGTATTATTTGCTCTACAGATTTATTTGTAAAATAGGAAATAATTCGTAACTAATGGACACATTTTTATTTTCAGGCCAAAAATATACTTGGAATGAACACATTGAAGTAACACATGTACAAAAACTGGTGATTATTCGTATTTTAGCAATGATTCATTATTTTTGTTGTTCAATAAATGACTATAAATGTTAATTAGTTTTCTTTATTCATAACAGCATCATCTTAATGTATTTTATTAATTCATAATAATATTGCATTTAAAATATGAGATTATAATTGAAATAAACAAAACATGCATTACAGTCATCAGTTTTATTAAAATATTTATTTTGTATAAAATTTATAAACACTTTCTACACATTACTCATAATTAATGATACAGTCTGTTACTTGTAAATAGGATTAATATGGTGTGATGAGACTATGAAGGCACAATATTTTCATTTTGGCTATGAGGGAACTATGTAGTCACTGCCTTGAGACACATAATTTATTAGGTTTGGTGGCAATGGTAATTTGTCCCATGCATTTGGTGTAACAGTCTGCCTTATCACAAATCTACATATCATTTGTAAGGAGTCCAATCTTGCGAATCTGTAATAAAAAGGAAAATATTAACACTTGGAAGACAAATTATGATTCGGATGAAGTGCATTAGATGTTGTGATCAGTCAGCATTTCTTGACCGACGGGAGAGTTACGCTTCAGCATGAATGGGCCGGCTCGAATAGAAAATCTATGTGAAAAGCACCGCACTGCATTGTGCAAGAGTGATTAAGAGTACCGGAGACCTAATTTGAGGGGAAGGGAAACAGGTAGGCAGCTCACTTGTGACTACTGGAGTCGCGGGAGCCCATGGGTGGCGACAATTGCTTAGCATCAGGTGATATGTGTGTTTGTTTATCTATCATAAAAAACATTTATAGGTAATTTATTTGCATGGATGAAAAATGTATTACAAAATGTAACTTTAACATGATGAAGTTAATCTTCAACAGCATTTGTTAACTGGACTATAACTCTTTAGGAAAGCTTCTTTTCTACACTCTACATATTAATGTAGATTCCAAAAACTTATCAGTGAGGCTTAGACAAGAACAAAATTCTAGGAATAAGTACATACCTGTTCAAGGGTCTTGCTAATTTGACTGGCATCTCAAATAGATTCGATTTAACATCAACAGCGGAGCAGTGCTCAGATATTCGATTTACTGGCACAAATGTTTCATTGTTTAGAGAAAAAAGGCCATTAGCATGCCGGAGACGAGCATGAAGTGTTCGTCCTACGCAGCGAAATGAAACACAGAGTATATGTCTTGAGTCATAAGAATCTCTAACAAGAAATACATTGTCATGTTGCCCTGCTAGCAGCTCTTCAGCTTCACTCGAAGTTATGCCACCCCAATACCAACCATGCCTGTAAAAAAACACAGTACTTTGTCAATGCAAAGAGAAATGGGAACTTTTGTATAGTAGCAGAGCAATTTTATGCCTATTTTTTTGAATCTGCTATCATGCTCAGTAGAGCAGTATTATCCCTGCCAGGGAGTCATTTTTTAAGTGTAACTAGATTATATTATTTTGTTTTTTAATTGGGCTTTATAAGGCCTAGTTACACCACTCATGGTTGAGTCTTTGATAACTCAGATAATTGTCAATGATGTATTATTTAACAGGAAATGTTCATGAGATAAGCTATGGCCCCATTTACAAACAATCATGATCTGAGGATAAATTTATGATAATTATACCTGATGCTCCAATTTGTATGGTGTGAAAGACAGTCCTAAACCATAGATTTACTGTCAGATAAACATTGGTAGAATTTCACCCAAGACCTGTTTCAGAATGATGCTACTAGACCTAAATACTGTTAACTATTTTCTACTTACTTTGATAACTGACAATAGATAGCACATGTTTCAAGAGATGTATGGTGCTGATGACCACGAAGAACCAAGTGCCCTTCTGAATGTTGACATTTTACCATTTCTTTTTTTGGTTCAATTAATTCTTTGAAATCATAGTCTGATCGGGCGATAATGCATTTTTCTGAAGATGTAGAGGGATGGTTTCTTTTCGTTAAACTGCATAAATATTCTCCACCATTTCCCTTACTTACCAAAATATCTTTGTAAAGTCCTTACACTCCCAGTCAAAAACAACTTATTTTTCCAAAACTTAACAAATTTGTTAGTATTAACTGGAGGCTTCCTCTCAGGTAAAAAGACACAATTTACAAAATCTGCACTATTAAAATCCCTTTTGTTATCAATGGTTCGCTGCAAATGTTTACATTCCATTGGTTTCAACCATTTGCGGAGACATCCAGAAGAGAGCCATTTTCGTCGATTACAATGAGTGCATCTCTCGTAATTTTTGTTCATTTCTATTATTCATTAACAACGAAACAGTTATAAAAATAGAAATATTGCTCGTTTTATACAATATAGGGCACACCATTAAAGAAAAACATTTTTCACACGCAGAATAAAAACATTTATCGTTTTTTGACAAATAAATGACAGATTGAATTGTCATTAATTGCCAATTCTACTTCTAAATTACCCCTTAGCAGTTTAGCACCGAGTGATGTTTTTACTAATTTACACTATAGTAAGTTTATTTCTCAGATAACAAACTATAACTCATGCGTCACTGATCAAGCCGCTTCCTTTCTTATTAATTATATGCATGTATAAATATTAATATTGGTTTATTTAAGAAATACAATTAAATTATGTTCGCCAGAATGTCTTCAAAATGTTTACACATACCTTGGACAAAGGGAAATCTACGGAGACTGGCAATATTGATAGCATAGATAATAGATAATAATCATAAACATAAAATCAGTGAAAATACTTATGTATTTTACGTTGAAAAATTTAGATGATTGGAGAAGGTTTTGAATTTCAATTGCTTTATTCTACAATAAATTGATTATAATTTTTTTATTATATAAAAAAAATATATTAAAAATGTCCTTCTCTGAACGTGAGCTGTGGAGCTACGGCATTATATTTGCACCAATCAGCAAGGTGTAGACTGTCTAATGAATAAAAGTCATGCCTGTAATTGGCTTACTGGGTTTACTTTGACAAGAATGGCACACCCTCTAAAATATGGTCAAGCTGTGACAGTGACACATGCAGAAGACATTTGTGTAGGTGTGTTGTGGTGATTTCAGGCAATTTTTAGGTCAATAAATTTTAATATTCTAGGGAAGTGACCTTGTTTGTTTTGCCAATTAAGTACCATTAAATGAATTTTATAATTTTTACAATTAAATGCCTGGAGTAATATTATGATGTGTGTGCAAAAATAAACAAAACGGCTGGAGTTATGACACTGAAGAAAATCGCGAAAATGTCAACAAAATCCCAAATATCTACAGAATTAAGCGGTTTGTTAATATTTTTCATGAAACTTTTAATATTCTATGCCGAATAATGGCAGTAATAAATTTATTACCTTGTTTTTATTTTATTTTTGCCAGCTGTAAATAAACTGTCCTGAATTTCTTCACAGAAAGCATCAGTAATGTATTGGGAAAAAATGTTAAAATTTTATATAAATCCCTTATTCGCATGGAATCAAGAGGTGATAAAGTGGACAACAGAGTTTTAGTAAGTATTAACATTTTACCATCTATTATTTTGTATTTTTTAATACTGGAAATGGATGTAGACCTACCCCACTGGTTATCACTTATTTTTTAGATAACTTAACCAATTGAGTTTTGGTTATAAGTATCACAGTGATATGAGTAATGATTTATTGTCTTGAAAAACAAAATTCATAAGGGACAATGAGTTTGGTTAAAGTAACTCCCATAACAGTTATAACTGAAAAAGCAAATTAAATTTAACTGTGCAAAAGAATACTTTCATTCAAATATGTTTTTACTAACAAGATGATAAGTGAAAAAATCCATTTAACTATAAAATCCAATAACCTTGTTTAGCTTTTGTAAACATGTACACAAGTTGCATAATAATAAGTAGGTATCTTTAGTCACACACTCGTAAGTTTATTCCCATTGCAACTGATAATGTTTTCTGGACAATAGCATGAGTCATGAAGGTGTGTCTCATACCTATTAACAGTGGTATGCAGCTGAGGTCTGAATGTTTTTATATTATCAACATTCTCGGGTACAGATTTCGGTGTACTAAACTAATGTGTTAATGAAACCATATTTTCGGGATTTACTAGTTTTGATTGTAAGACCAGTCAATCATTCATCATGTTTCATTTGGTGTTCTTAATTTTTTGTTTATCTTATTAGAACAGGTAAATATAAATTTCAAACATAATCTGGGCCAGAACTTGTACCTAACCCTGCCCAACGAATTAGCATAATTCTTTAATTATTTTATCAGATCTAAGAACTCGAATTACAAAAGTATTTTAATCTACATATTAGACAATATTAGTACAACTGCAGTTAAAATTAAATAGCCATTTAGAATACAATTGTCTAAAATATTTTCGAAAATCAATAAAACTTTAAAAATGTAGGTACCTATAGTGCATCACATCCATTACTATTTCACTGTAGAGATAACTAAGTATGCACTTAAGAACATCTTGTTAAAAGAATGGCTTGACCCAGCCATTCTTATGTGACCATTCACTGGCTTACTTTAACTACATCAAATGATTACCAGTTCCATTGCACAAAACATGCAATAATTAGTGTATTGCATGTAATGTAATCTGTCTTTATTATGTAACTGTCTATCTAATTAAGCAACTAGTGTAATAATTAGTAACATCAAGATGGTATAAGTACCTCTTTCATAAGAGATTGTTCTAAGATTTTTAATTTATTTCTGTAAACATATGTTAAAATTTGCTAAGAATCCTTTTAGTTTATTTATATAAAACAAATATTCTTAGTAAATATATTTCTTAGTATGAGCTGTAATCATACTAATCCTGTGTTTCCCTGTAATTGTAACACATGAAGCTTTTTGGTAGTAAATAATACAAAAAATATATTTAAACTACATACTTCCGATATTTCCCGTAATCATTATGTAGATTAGAACCATCTTCTATCTTTTATATCTATCTATACTATTTATAAAGAAGTAAATTCTATAGGAAACTTTAAAGCTTATAATTTAATTTGAAAAAAGAAACACATGCGCGATGGAATCGACGCCTAGCGCCATCTATTGATGCTGTGTGGGATCAAATGTCCCGAAACGAAGTCAGAGCGGGCCACTAGTATTACATATATTTTATTGTATACATTTGTTTCAGGTTGTGACTTCATTTAGATTATTCATTACCACAACTAAAGTTCCTACAAGGGTGAGTTAGAATACATAGTGATATTCAATATTTTCTTACACATACATGCAACACTAACCACTACTCAGCAAAGACTCCTTTATGTTTGGCTAATATTTTTATTATTAGTTATTGAACTTATTTTATTGTAATAACGATTAAACAAATATGTATTGGACCCATTTTATTTGTAGAACTTTACATATTATAATAGTTAAAAAAATAACAGGGAATAGTTTTAATTTAAGTGTTAACTCATAAATAATTTTGAAAATTACGGTAATTGCACTTCCCTTTCAGTTCTACATTTAATAGTGTTACACCAAAAGTTTATAATTTTAATCCTGTTACATACATATTGCAAATACCATCCATTATGTTTCGTTGACAGGTAGCACAGTCTTATCTTTTTTTGTGGCTTAGAGTATAAATAGAAATTATGCTGATTTTCCTGTTAAGTTACTCCTTTTAAGGTTTCTGTAGTCAAATGACCAAAAATGGACCCCTTATAGATTCGTCATCATGTCTGTCTGTCCGTCCGTATGACGCACGGACCCTAAAAGAAGTATTAATCATGTATACTTTTTCAAAAGGTTGACAATGGATTTCACTTGATGGAAATTGAAGCTCTGGAGAGCAAAAAAGCGAATCATATGTCAATAACACTGATCCATGAACACAAGCCAGTGTCGATTCTCATAGGTAAGTGTTTAATTGCATCGTACCCATTGTTTAGCTGACACTGCCGACTGGCACCTTGACACCAAAGTCTACTTACAGGCATTTGTGACCCATACTTCGTTTTATGAGGTTTTATCATTTTAATTACGTAACAAGTGGGATTCAAAGGTTTGCACTTGTAACACCATCAGGTGATCTGTTTGCGCATAAAACCCATCCCCCATCAGCCATCCCATCCCATCATGGCCGCTTACCATCAGGCGGAGTGAGGTCATCTTGATTGTCCTCAATATAAAAAAAAGCGTAAATCGGGTATTGTTGTGATATTTAAACACCGTACTCATATTTTATCTTATTGTACATATACATAGATAAGGAATATCTTATGTAATATATCTTCTTCCTTTTCTGTATAGAACAAAGTCAGTCCAAAGTAGGGCCAACGAGACGAGATAAAATACGTAAATAAACGGACCATTACATACCATTACGATAGCGACCAATTTATTATCTTTGTCCTTATCACGCATATAGGGTAACAGCGAGTTAGTCGGCGACAGCTGTTTTCCGCGTTTTTCTTGGTACAGGAAAGCAGTCAGTACCGCAGTTGTCAATATTGGTTACTGTGGATGAGCCTAGCAAAAAAATATTAGGTGGAAGTCCTAAGGTTTGCTACCCTATCATTGCGAGCCCTATTCCATTCATAATGCGCGATATTATGTAGGTGATGTGGATCACGTCATAAAAATAGAGGTTAATAACATAAATCATCTTCGTGTGTAATTTTCGTTTTCGTAATTTCGAAGCTATTGGTTTAGCCTGGGGGGATTCAGGGGAGTGTGGAAATTGCTTATCTGACCTACAATATAACCTAAACCTCTTTAAGGCATGAGTGAATAGGCTTTTCACGGGAAAGCATTGCCCACCTTAGACCTTATCTTCCACTTTAACATCAGATGTGATCGAGATGCTTGTCTGTCGTAAAAAAAACCTTCGCAGACCTTTAACAAGAGCCAGACTAACTGATTATCATGGTTAGGTTCACGATTCAGAAACTATCCGAAACGTTTAGTTTTCCTGGCGATGTTATCCTCTACCGAGCTAATGCTAGAAATACGCACTTAGATATCATAATTCCAGAGTTATAGCTGGAGGCACGAAAGTATAGCGATGACCGTTATTTTGCGCACTTGTAAAAAAGAAGACTTTCTATCAAAATTGGTTTCTGCGCACTCAAGGTCATAACTACACTTTCTTGCCTCGGACTTTACTCGGTTTCGAACCACGTCTTCCCGTATGGAAGGCGCGTTCTTATCCATTGAGCTAATATCGCTCAAAAGGAAAAGACATTGTTTATAATAATATTGACAACATAATTCATTGATAAAATAAGATAGATACCTAAGTAGTTTTATCATACTATACGACTGATTCGGACTTCATTTGACGAATCATATTTGTCAAATATAATTTATACGATAGAGATCCGTGTAATTTATTTAATAAAAAAGGTTTGAACCTCTGCAACTTTTAAACGTTTTCGCTTATATTTCAAAAGAGTCAAAACTAGGATAAGCCCGACTTTGGTTTTTCTCTGGTCCTTAATATTTGAATAGGTCACTAACTAGCCTCTATTATTAAAAAAACACAAAAAAGCAAAACTTCTTTCAAAAAATCGATTAGATACTCTAATAAAGACTTGGTGATGTATCACGAATCTTCGGCGAACCACAAAGCCTGCGTTTTTGCAAAGTTTAGTTTGTATTAAGGCACGCTTGGTTGTCATCATTTGTTTCTTCACACAATACAAAGAAACTGTAGATCACTGCTAGAGGAACAATAGCTGTTGCGACTGTGTTTTTCATCGCCTGACCCGTAGTTTGTCATCACGCAAGTACATACATCTCGAATCTTATTAATTCAATTGATGAATCAACTTTGTCAATGGAAAAAAATGCTATTAACTCCCAGTCATGTATTTATAAATGACTTCCAAACGGTTTTTAAAGTTTTCGCAAATTATAAAAAACGGTTATAATGTTTAAGAAAAATTGCGACAAAGATTATTTCCGTATCTACACAGGCAAAATTTAGTCACACTTAAGCATAAAACTAATGAAATGGACGGTGTATAAAAATATCAGTAATTTTCTCCCGATTTCAGTTTCCGTGCAACTTTTTTTTATAGAAGAAAAAGGGAACGCTAGTTAGGTAGCCTCGATTATATGCATAGACTTCAAACTCGACCGTGTGCGGACTGTGCTTACCAACAAAAAGCTTTTATTATTATCATCATCTTCATCATCAGTTGCGTCCAAATTCAAGCAACGCTTAAATGTCCAAATTGAATTCCAAGTTCAAACAGAATTGAATTTGATCATGGTCCAAAAATAAAGGACCATGATCAAATTCAATTCTGGTAATTACGATGAAGCGACTGTCGTCTGACCTACCACCACCTATTTGTCAATAGCCAAAAAAATTTTGTTCGAATAGACAGATATTTGGCCGCAATTTCACGTGATGTTACGTGATGATGTGATGTGATTCCATCATGGAATATGTCTGTCATTCAAATATATATCGTCAGTTATCATTGTCTGATGGTGTTAATTATTCACAGGTGAAGAAGGCACGTCAGATGGGGTTCTAAACGTGATACACGCCCTAGTGGCGGCGTTTGATGACTTATTCCCTAGTGTCCCGATGGAGGACATTATTTCCAAGGTTAGTGCCCAATTTGCAAACTTTTTATTATAATCCACTTTGCTTATTCACCCAATTTAGCTTTAACAACGACGCTGAGCCGTATTGCTTAATTAACGTAACACCAAACATGTGAAATTATATTTTTTAAAACGGAAGTTCCACTTATCATTGCACTAGTTTCGGTCATCTTAGCGACAATTAGACTAACAATAACGTATTTTTATCTAATCAGCTGTATTCCATCTACAGGTCAATTTACCATTTCAACTTCCATCTGTAACTGGTACACGGAAACACTCCACTTGTGGGGACTTCTCCAACCAATATGCAGCCATGTGTGACCTCTGTCAAACTCCTTTTAGGTAAATAATGTTTACATGAAGATGGAAGTCGTATGTAATTCTTTTTTTAAAATTTTGTTTCTAAAACGCATATTATTTCCAGGGCTGAAGTAGCATGGGATATAGACACAATATATTTGGCGCACGATATAAGAATGTTACATCTAAAAGATTTTGATCACCTGGATCAAAGGTAAGATATACACGATACTTTTAAGAAACTGATGGAATTAACGCGCAGTAGTGGGTGGTCAGTTGGTCACCCACTTATACGCATCCATTCCGTGCTATGTGACGTCAGCGTGGTTCTAAAATTGCCTTCAGAAATCCCTGTGGGGTAAAAATATACACATTCAAAATATTTTTCATTATACTTTATATCATAGGCCTATCTATAGCAAAGGCGTAGCCACGGGGGGGAGATTTAGCCTAAATCTAAATTCGATCATCGTCATTATCATCATATCAACCCAGATCCACCCACTGCTGAGTATGCCTATACTCAACAGTGGGTGGATGTGGGTTTATATGCCTGAATATGAAGAGGCCTCTCTTTATTACGCCACTCCCTAAGGTACCTGCCAGCCTCATCCATTGTTTCCCCACTGCCATTAAAATATCGTCAGACCAGGGCAGGTGGTCTACCCACAGAACGTCGTCGTCCGTCTTTGTCCAATCTTGGCTGCCATTCCAACACAAATATCTATAACAAATCAAACCAACATTTTTTATTCAGTTAAAGTAGTTTATGAATGTCAAAAATGGTAATAACGTCTGACTTCTCTACTCGAATACCTGATCCCAATGGTGTATCTCTATTCAGAGACCTAATCCCGCTGGTGATCGCCTTACAACACAACACATGGTTCTCCGGCGTGTGCGGCGACGGCGTGCGCGCGGGCGGCGAGGCGTGGGAGAGCGTGTGCCGCGTGGTGCGCTGCGCCGCGCCGCCGCCGCAGCGCCTGTCGTGGCGCGCCGCCGCGCTGCGACACGACCACGCCGCGCGCCTCGGACACGCGCTCGCCCGGGCCAAGAGACCGCCGGCTATGCACACTATCGACTTCTCGCAGAACCATATTGAGGATAAAGGTCAGTATATGTAAAGATCTGCAGCTTCGGAACTGGCGAAGGTCATCAAACGGCGCTGTCGTGGCGCGCCGCCGCGCTGCGACACGACCACGCCGCGCGCCTCGGCCACGCGCTCGCCCGGGCTAAGAGACCGCCGGCTATGCATACTATCGACTTCTCGCATAACCACATTGAGGATAAAGGTCAGTCTCATGTGAACTATAGATTATAGGTAACGATATAGAGATAAAGCTTTGGACCTGGCCAAGGTAAAGAAACGGCGTTGTCGTGGCGCGTCGCCGCGCTGCGACATGACCACGCCGCGCGCCTTGGACACGCGCTCGCCCGGGCTAAGAGACCGCCGGCTATTCATACTATCGACTTCTCGCAAAACCACATTGAGGATAGAGGTCTGCAGCTTCGGAACTGGCGAAGGTAAAGAAATGGCGTTGGTCGTGGGGTGCCGCCGCGCTGTGCCACGACCACGGCGCTCGCCTCGACCACGCGCTCGCCCGGACTACTTCTCGCAGAACCACATAGAGGATAACGTTCAAGTGTTATATTAACTATAAGTAATGATCGGCAGGTTCGGAACTGGCGTAAAGAAAAAGCTATTGTTTTCCAGCTAAACATGTAGGATAATATAACAGGTCAGTTCTGCCGTGATGGTTGCACACCATTGACTGGACCACGCTCTGTTGAGGCCAACCAAATTATACAAAGACATGCTCTCTCTCTCGCCCCATGTTCCTCGCTCTTTCTCTTATTCGTCTCTATCCCTTTCTCTTCTCTCCCCCAGCGTTGTCCCTCTCTCTCTCTGTCCCTTCGTCTTTGTTCATCTTTTCTTTCCCTCTCCCTTCCCTGTCTTTGTCCCTCTCTTCCTCTCTCTCTCACTTACATACACCAACTCGATGTCTGGCTTGCAATGGCAGCAGTGCTTAAACACTTTGATGAATATTTAAAACCACGAACACATCTGCATAGCTGACACCAACAGCCATTACATTGAGCAATGTTTTAACGGTAAGCTTTTGTTTTATAATGTTGACAATATTCAAAGGTATAATGGAGAACGTTTTGAAATATTGCATAAACTGTCATTGGCTAATGATGCAAAACAATACCCGTTTTGACCGTTTGACCTGTAGTGTAATATCCTTGTTAAGTTATTTAATGACTTACAATACCATGGCGCTAATGGTAATGGATACTGTGGTTCTACGAACAATTTTAATTTATATAGTTGGTGAATTTGCTTGGAGTAGAAAATGAAGTAGAAAAAATTAAAAAGGGAGAGTAAAAGGAAGATGTCTCATTACTTCAGAGACACGTTAGAGGATTGGCTCAGTCCCGTTACTTTGATGGTCGTTTGTCCAATCCAAACGCCTCAGTGCCAGCCAGCGCTAGGAAACTTTGACCGATTCCCACGAATTTTTGCGTTTAGTAGTACATAGTTGGCGTATCGATAAGGTAAATGACTATTTTCACCTACTAAGAATTCTGCGTCCAATTGCATCGCTCTTATAACCTTACACAACCAACCATGACTTTGTTTTGCTATTCAGGTTGCGTACACATCACTGAACGTGATTATATTATGTTATCTGAATTTTAATGGTGCACGTGCTTTTGTTGATACTGCTGGATATTAGTTTACATGATAAATATTCGGTATTGATTTGCTATAATTTTGTATAGGATCTAACAGTAGCCAAGCCAAGACCAAAGCTTGATGCTGCATAAGAGGCCCCCTCTTTGACCCCATGTCAAGTGTGGCAGATTTAAGGCAGACTTAATTATTTAAGGAGGTTTTACAGCCGGGTCTTAGTCCGTCGACCCTGAATGAAAAAAAAATAGGCGGAAAATACATCATAATTTTTCTAATCTCGCAGATCTTTATGGGCGGCGGTGATTCATCATCACTTACCATCTCGTTTGTCCCCTCAAGCTTAAAGCAAAAATCTAGTACATTTTCGTTAGTAATATAATACATTTTTTGTTACCATTAAGCTAAAGAACCGAAAATGTATCAGCAGGTAATTCTCAGCTCTTAGAAAATAAAAAGTGAACGTGGTTCAGGATTTATAGCCAATTTAAAATCGGCGAGTGCGTCCGAGTAAGGACGGAGTGGCCGTTCCGTTACGTCAACGGATGCGCGTTGTTAGCGAGACTGCCTTATCCCACATTTTATTTAGTGGAATCGATGACCGTGACCTAAAACGCATGAATGGATATAGACTCGTTAAAATTATCTAATCTTTACCGCTTGGTAATGAATACGTACAACATTTTGTGACGGTTGACATTATTTAGTGAGTTTGATCTAAATAATGTTTTAAATACAATTTAACTCAAAGATTTTTGTTTTCAATAACGATAATTAACTTTTAAGTGCCTCATTAAACTACTTTTAAAACTTTTGGATGTACATACATTCCACAACCGAGTCCTGTATTTGGTGTTTAAATTGATTCCAAATTTAGGAAATACTTGTTGATTGAGTATTTTTCCATTTAAAATTAAATATTAAATAGTTTTTTAAAATCAGAATAATCTTTTTTTTTTCAAACTGAACCGGCGTGAAGTATCGCCCATTGCCGAGTGAGTGAGATTACGGGAGGCCTAATCGGGGGAAAGGTGGTTAAAAGGTTGGCAGCGGATTCCACTGGTCTTGTGAATGTCTATGGGCGGTGGCAATCGCTTACCATAAGGTAATCCGCTTCTGCCACCTATCACATAATATAAACTTGTTTTCTTTGGTAACTACGAGTACTCGTATATCACTTATACCCATCACGAGTTACTTCCTTATATGGGAACGCACGTTACGCCTATAGACTATAATGTTCAATATGTTCAAGCATTGGAAATTAACGGGATTTTATGGTTTTATAAGAGAGCTCCAAAGAAATGATTGTGATTTCTTTCCGTATGTAATTTGTTATGGTACTTGTGAAGGTGACTAACTTGGTTTCATTGGTCGCAACGAACGTTATGCGTCATAATTACTTTGAATTAGTCTTGCCAACGACACATCCATTACAATGAAATTTCTTTATCAAATATAGTGGCCCGCCCTCACTTCGCTTCGGGACCGGAATTCCGAAATGAACCAATAGATGGCGCTGTGTCCAATTACATCGCGCAAGCGTTTTGGTGTTTTCGGTTTACCTATAAGCCTTGTCGTTGTCTATAGAAGTTATCTCTTTATAAATAGTATAGATAGATAGGTAGGTATTATTATAGATTTAATATCTTGAACATATTCATTAAATACGTACCGTAAGTAAATATTTTCTCGAAAGTCGAAAGGCTCATATCATCTATCGCTACGCGGCGGAATCTAAAAAGTTTCGTCGCGACGTATAACTTTTTGATCGAACACTTTGTGAGTAGGTGTACCTACCTATAACGAAAAAGTATTTGTTTTCAATAAAACACATATTACATACATTAAAAGTATCTAATAATTTTCCTTAGTTATACTTACCACGTTTTCCTCTAACCATTCTCATTCACTTACGGTAGCCACGATTATCATGATTTGGCGTAATTGTCATTATTCGAATAAAGACTACTATAATTATGTAGGTTAATACATGCTACCTACCTAATAGTAGGAACATATTTGTAATCTATTTTATAACATATTATTAATGACTATTCTCTATGACACAAAATGCATTGTACCTATTGTATGTATTGAAATAAACAGTTTACAAAGCAATGTTCTTAGTTTGTTGACAAACATCTCCGCTCTTCTGAGTCGATTTCCTCAGTTTTTATAGTTGCATTCATTGTTGTCCTGCAGGTGCGATCAGCGTGCTGACGGGGCTGGCGAACAACCCTGATGGCCTGAAGTACATAGCGCTGTCACAGTGCGGTCTCACGGGCAAGACTGTGACGTACCTGGCCACGATGCTGAACGACAACCCGTGCCATCTGTCTACGCTGTCCCACCTAGATCTATCGCAAAATAATTTGAAGGATGATGTTCATGTGAGTTTCCATTTTATGTTCTACAAGTGGCCCGCCCTTACTTCGTTTCGGGACATAAGTTTCAGATTAGCAATATCACCAATAGATGGCGGTGGGCATCGATTACATCGCGCAAGTGTTTCGCTTTTTCGGTTGACCTATAAGGCTAGCCGTTGTCTGTCTATAGAATTTACCCCTTTATAAATTGTATAGATAATTTTAGTCTGTTTCAAGAACCAAAAACACAGATATTGTCACACATAAACCTAAACCTAGACTCGAACCCCCGAAGTTATACCTATTTTTTTAAATTAAATGGCAAAAATATATAGCCATATCTAGTCATTTTCACTACCTACCCTTACCCTAATATAATCTTTAATAATCATTGTTTCAGAACTTATACAATTTCCTCGCTCAACCCAACGTGTTAACGCATTTAAACTTGACTAATACAGAAACGACTTTGGAGAATGTAAGTATGATCAAAGGTTTATCATAAAGTCTCTCGATGGGGGTCTATGATGATTTACCAATTTATTAATTCATCAGATATTAAAATTAACTTATTGATTAGTGACTATTTTGTACTTCGCTTATCTACCAGTATATCATATCTTTTTCTCAGATTTTTTTACATTATCACCTTCCAAATAAAAAGTTTTTACCTCTTAGCTTTAATGCTAGCTAAAATATAGGCTTAGTGCGTAGCGCTCTTTACCAAAACCTGATTTTATTTTGAAATAAGATATGTATATTATGTGGAATTTGCCATTTTGAAGTAAAGATTTCACTTCAAAGAACACCATGTTGTCTTCTTATTTTATTGAAAGAACTATACTATTAGAATTATGTATTATGGAGCCAGGTCAATATAATGAGGTGTTGTGTAAATTTATTTATTCGTTTAGGTCTATGCAAGTTTAAAAAAATGAACTATGCCTTAATTGAACAATAATGATTTATAGCAATTACATCCTCGATAATACCTACACAGTAAACGCTTTAAATACTAATTTCCTTTACCTACACGGTTACCAATTTCCTAATTAGTGCATACCTATTGCCCACACGTGTCAAATGGTAATTATGAGCATGACTGTTTCAACAGTTGGAATAGATAATTTCATAAAAGCATTAATATTCAAAAGTGTTAAACTGTTAGACTTGTTAATTAAAGATCCGGCTGTAATAAATTGTTTGCGGTTTCGAGTCGTTTCCCGTGGCTCTGACGTTTTTTTAAAATAATTTTTTTCCTCTAAGAAGGAATCGTAGTAGGTCACCCTATCTTTCTAATACGAGTATGTAGTAAAAATAATACACCTTCTAGTACGAGACTGAACGGATTGATGCAATTAGTATGTATGCACCCTATTGTCTTATAGAAAAACATAATCTAATCAAGTACGGTGGCCAGCACATCAAGTTACTACAATCTGTCAAATTTCTTCAATCGAACCTCACTTTTATGTCAAACGTGTTTGGGTCAATATCAACTGAGGAAATTTGACAGATTGTAGTAACTTGATGTGCTGGCCACTGTACATTATGAACTAAAGTATGTGTACTTCATTAAAAAATAAGGGTTTATGCACTTTTTGATGTAACAAATCACAATGTTTAGATGTGGGGAGCTCTCCTGCGCGGGTGCGCGGCTCGCCTCTCGTCGTTGCAGGTCGGCCGCAACCCCTGGTCCGCCGTCCGGCGGCCTAAGGACCCGCCGCCGTCCTTCAGGCAGTTCTTCACGGCGTGCCTAGCACTCAACGATTTGGACTTCTCTTATTGCAAAATGCCGCCCGATGCGCTCAAGTAAGTAGAAAGGTTCAGTAACAATGATGGTCTATATCGGACATAAAACATTACATAAGTTACATTTCCAGTGTAAAAAAGATTTAACGTAACGTAAAACGTAATATTTTTTTAGCTGGTTTAATTTTTTAAATTAAATAAACATATTACGGCAACCTTGTTATGACTAATCGTGAATTAGGAATCTGTTCTTTTCGTCTTATCTTTAGAGATTAAAAATATCAAGTTTTTATTTTGTCCACATATGATAAACTATCTTGTGCATTTCCACAAAAAAAAATCTATTTGAGATAGTGTACTAGTATTTGTGAATCATTAATTCGTAAAATTTGGCAATCTAATCTCACTTGATGTGATATTTGTTACTAATTGTTACCACCAAATGTCCGATAAAATTACTCCGACAACGCGTGTAGACAAAATTCGAGAGTTGAGTCCATGTAAACATACATCAGCTTTAACCGTGATGGGTTCGTTTGCGACATCCATTATCACATTCGCTCGCTGTCACGACATCCAATACAAATACAGGGAAATGGACAAGTATGTCCCAAAAGCAAATATTTGCCAGTAAAGGTACATTTTACAAGTTCAGGGCTTTCACACAGCGTTCACAATGACGTACCGCGTAAGAATACATTTGGGTAGAACATTAATCCTTAAGAGTCACAGTACAACAGAAAATGTAACCATGATCCAGTTGGTCTGGTTTATCTGCCTAAGTGTCTGTCTGTCTTGGTTCTGCCTAAGACCCAGACTCGGACATTAATAACTTAAATAAGGAAACGCTATAAGCGCACAGAAGAAGAACGTTACTTGACTATGATATTTTTCATTGTTGTAATGACCATTACGTCACAATTTGAATAAATAATGCCCAAAAGAATAGTTGTTGTTTTTGGATAAATAAATAAATAATATGATTTCAATAGTCTATTGTGTATAACACAACCTCAACATTTGCTTATTCTAGACCTTTCATCTATCATTTGTCTTCAGTCTTGACCACTTGAGTCGTATTATTTTAAAGTTGGTATCACATCTCATTTTCATCTTATTGCCAATCTTTATTCCTAGAATCTATCTCAAATTTTACAAAGGCTAGTCTTGATTTGAATGAAGTTTCTTTATGGGCAAAAAAGCAAGATTTTTTTATCTATCACAAGACGTTTCACCATCATCATCATCATTTCAGCCAATAGACGTCCACTGCTGGACATAGGCCTCCCTCAAAGCTCTCCACACAGATCGGTCCTGGGCCACCCACATCCAAGGGACTCCCGCGACCTTCACTAGATCGTCGGTCCACCTGGTGGTGGGAGGCCTGCCACGGCTGCGGCCTCCTGTTGCGTTTAACCATAATCACGTTAATATTTTTTGCGCATGGCGTTTTTGTTAGTTTTCGTTCATTTCTGTATAAAAAAATATATTTACGATTTACGGAATAAAAATGTTTGTGTGTGTTGTTCCCAGGAGCCTACTGCTAGGGCTGGCGTGCAATGAGAGTGCGACAGGAGTGCAGCTCAATCTGTCCGGGGTGCTGTCGTCTTCGCAGGCGGCCCACGTGCTGGAGTCCTGCATACACGGCGTGCGATGTCTTCAATCCCTTGATCTCTCTGATAACAGTTAGTATACAACAATTTTTATTTCTATAGTCTTTAAATATAGCTATATGAAGGGTACTTCCATTATATAAACGGTAGATAGAGCGTGAACGCGCTGAAAGTGTTGCCACCAATGAAGACTACATTCAAAGAAGAGTGGTATCTGGCATTTTCGGAATTTAAATGTAAAAATGTATGGACGACATTCTCGAGATTTAAAGTATCTATAGACTTCTAATGAGACACAGTTTTTCACATATAGCTCCGCTCTCCTGACCAAGATTTTTGCTCCTCATATTACGAGTACATAATAATATATTAGTTATGTACTGCAGGGGAAAAATCTAAACACATTATATACTTTATGAGCATCATCTTTATAGTAATGAAAACCCCGTTAACCAGGGCTTACGCATCGGCGTACGGCATCTAAAATTCTTGTAACGTCGTCTAAACATTTCCCTTTTGAGGAGACATACTATACTGACAATTTCATTTAATGTCTGGTTTTATTATTTTAGGTATGGAATTTGAATTATCTGGCATAGTGAGAGCGATTGGGAAGAACCACTCCATCACACATTTATCGTTAAGCAGACTAACTGGCAAAAGGTCGTATGCGCCACCGTTAATACAAGTGAGTAAAGCTTATTTTTAGATGAATACAGTATTAATATAACTAAAGGAAAATATGTTAATACTTATGTTTTATTACAGGCCTTGGTGCACGTGCTTCAAGAACCAGACACAGCATTGACTTCCTTAGATCTCAGTGATTGTAAACTGAAGGTAAAGTCACTTTACCTTACAAAACACTTAACCTCTACAGTTACAAATTAAACTTTTACATTTAAAATGCATCTTACTCCGCTGGGTCAGCGGCCCGAAGCGAGAAGTCCTCTGAAACAAGAGATCCTGCCACCTCTTACGATCCTGAACTGCTTCTTGCTAGTAATTGAACCGTTTTAATTAATTTGTTTACGCGTATGAAGATCCGCTAGAGAGCATAATATAGGCGCGAGGTCCAACATCGGCGGCATTGATTGTTTGGTACTCAGAACCGTCATTTTGTCATGATACGTCAAAATATAAGAAATTTTCTTGTAGTTTGATCTGCCGAGTACATAACGCCATCTAGAGCAGTGGTTCTTAACCGGTGGTCCGCGGACCACTGGTGGTCCCTGGAGGCATTCCAAATGGTCCGCGAAGACATCGTAATAAACAAGTGACGTGACGTGATGAGTCGAGTGAACACAACGCAAACGGCGCCGCGACGCATGTCCGAAGTGTGTGGTCCCTGACACGACAGAATTTTGATAAAATGGTCCCTCATGACTTAAAGGTTAAGAACCACTGATCTAGCGGATATTTTAATTACGAAAACCCTACAGTTCTGGTACGATAATATCATATTATTTTTTTTTTCCAGGGTGATCTATACGGTCTCCTAAACGCGCTAGGCGGTGCGCGGCGGCTCCGTTCGCTGGACGTGGGCGGTAACCTAGCGGGCGACGCCGGCGCGCGTCTACTAGCTAAAGCGCTGCAATGCAACTGCACGCTGCACACCCTGTATATAGACCGGAATGCGTTCAGCTTGCAAGGTAACTAGAACATTCAATAGATAGTAGTAGTAGTAGAATAGGAGATAACTTGTTATGAAAACACTCGCGAACGCTATTAAAGTCGCCAAGCCTCGTCTTTAAAATCCAGCTTGTGTTTTAGTAACCCTTATTATGTGACAATCACTTAGGACCAGTTTTTTGATTCGCAGTCAAACTGGTCACTGTAGCACTGGTCAAATATAGACAAAAAATTTTTTTCGAAAAATAGCAACCAATATTCAAATAACAACCAATAAGCTGCCATTTTGACCAATGGATCTTAGCAATTGTCAAAGTTAACTGTAGTTTTTGATTCGGATCAAAAAACCGGCCTTCAAACTATTTTATCTGCACTCATGATTTCATCTTCAAAGTAAGAAATCAAAGAAAATATTAACTTTTTAGGCAGTATCAGGAATAGAATTAACCCTACAGCAATATTTTAAAAATAATAATTTGCATAAAGTTGAAATCGAATTAATGGTTATTTTAACGCATTTTTTTTTATTTCGTAACATAATCATATTCTTATTTTCTTATTATGTGGTCACTGGTCAGTCAATTAAACGACAATATCGCCACAGGGTTGACGGACATAGCGATGGCGCTCCGGCGGTCGGTGAGCGTGCGGCGCGTGGAGTTCCCGGGCTGCGACGCGGCCGCCGGGGGCCGCGCCGCCAGCGAGCGCGTCGCCACGCTGTGGCGGGAGCTGCACGAGAGGTTCGTTTATACAATACCGTCGGTCAACTCCGCCACAGGGGTGACGGACATAGCGATGGCGCTCCGGCGGTCGGTGAGCGTGCGGCGCGTGGAGTTCCCGGGCTGCGACGCGGCCGCCGGGGGCCGCGCCGCCAGCGAGCGCGTCGCCACGCTGTGGCGGGAGCTGCACGAGAGGTTCGTTTATACAATACCGTCGGTCAACTCCGCCACAGGGGTGACGGACATAGCGATGGCGCTCCGGCGGTCGGTGAGCGTGCGGCGCGTGGAGTTCCCGGGCTGCGACGCGGCCGCCGGGGGCCGCGCCGCCAGCGAGCGCGTCGCCACGCTGTGGCGGGAGCTGCACGAGAGGTTCGTTTATACAATACCGTCGGTCAACTCCGCCACAGGGGTGACGGACATAGCGATGGCGCTCCGGCGGTCGGTGAGCGTGCGGCGCGTGGAGTTCCCGGGCTGCGACGCGGCCGCCGGGGGCCGCGCCGCCAGCGAGCGCGTCGCCACGCTGTGGCGGGAGCTGCACGAGAGGTTCGTTTATACAATACCGTCGGTCAACTCCGCCACAGGGGTGACGGACATAGCGATGGCGCTCCGGCGGTCGGTGAGCGTGCGGCGCGTGGAGTTCCCGGGCTGCGACGCGGCCGCCGGGGGCCGCGCCGCCAGCGAGCGCGTCGCCACGCTGTGGCGGGAGCTGCACGAGAGGTTCGTTTATACAATACCGTCGGTCAACTCCGCCACAGGGGTGACGGACATAGCGATGGCGCTCCGGCGGTCGGTGAGCGTGCGGCGCGTGGAGTTCCCGGGCTGCGACGCGGCCGCCGGGGGCCGCGCCGCCAGCGAGCGCGTCGCCACGCTGTGGCGGGAGCTGCACGAGAGGTTCGTTTATATACCTTCGGTTGTTTGCCAATACCTCCTATCAAACAAATTAGATAACGTACCTTGAAGTTACGCATCGTGCACACTAGCGGCGCGAGTGTATTTTTATTATTTATGGTGGATCTAAGATATTTATTCCATAAAACTGGAGTGCACCAGATTTATAGCAACAAAGTTTTATAGCTTCATGCCGCTCTTCTGTGAGGCCGTGGCATCATTCCAATAGGGGTCAATATGCAAATAATGCTCACGTTTGGTTTTTTTTAATTAATCTATAGGCCAACGCTTGACCACAATCGCACCTGATGAAAAGTGACGATGAGGTCTAGGATGACTCGCGTTTGCCTAGAAGATGCCTTTCAATCTCGCCTTAAAGATGTCCAGATTAAAGTAGTCGGGAAAACCGACCTCGGCAGGGAGTTCCACTCCTTAGCTGTCCTAATATACTTGGAAACTTGTTAATTACTCATGATTGGTGGTATGTGTATGCAGACTAGCGGGCAACGCGTCGGGCGCGCAGTCGCACCGACTGCGCGCGATGGCGCTGGCGCTTTATTACGCTGCCCTTTACTCTTTATTACTCAGTCGTTAAGTGTCATATCTTACAAAGTGGCTTGTTGAACATTATTTACCTCGGCAGGGAGTTCCACTCCTTAGCTGTCCGAATGTACAGTGGCCAGCACATCAAGTTACTACAATCTGTCAAATTTCCTCAGTTGATATTGAATTAAACACGTTGACATAAAAGTGAGGTTCTACTGAAGAAATTTGACAGATTGTAGTAACTTGATGTGCAGGCCACCGTACTTGGAAACTTGTTAATAGGGTATTTTACGACTTTTTTTATTATTTATTGTAAAGCTTTTTAGTATGAACCACAGCTCCCTTTTTTTTTTATCCATCATCATTAGTTCCGAAGATATAGAGTTGCAAAGTTGCCAATCAGAAAAGGAGAGCGATACGCTATTAATGACGTCAATAGGCTAGTGCTTCCTACAAGCGCAGTACAAAATTTGTTTAAGAAAGAGACAGGTATATCAAAAGTTTGTTGCTCTATAACTTTCTTGTATCCAAACTTTTTATAAATATTTCTTCAATAATCGTACACTTATACAGTAAATTATAGAGTCTAGGTATCGGATGTCGATATTTTAACGACGGTAAAATACCCTATTTCTCATGATTGGTGTTGTGTATGCAGACTAGCGGGCAACGCGTCCGGCGCGCAGTCGCACCGGCTTCGCGCGCTGGCGCTGGAGCGCGCGTGGGCGGGCGGCGAGTCTTTATTACGCTGCCCTTTACTCTTTATTACTCAGTCGTTTAAGTGTCATATCTTACAAAGTGGCTTGTTGAACATTATTTACCTCGGCAGGGAGTTCCACTCCTTATAGCTGTCCGAATGTACAGTGGCCAGCACATCAAGTTACTACAATCTGTCAAATTTCCTCAGTTGATATTGAATTAAACACGTTTGACATAAAAGTGAGGTTCTATTGAAGAAATTTGACAGATTGTAGTAACTTGATGTGCAGGCCACCGTACTTGGAAACTTGTTAATTACTCATGATTGGTGGTATGTGTATGCAGACTAGCGGGCAACGCGTCGGGCGCGCAGTCGCACCGGCTTCGCGCGCTGGCGCTGGAGCGCGCGTGGGCGGGCGGCGAGGCGGCGGCCGCGATGGCCGCGCAGGCCGCCGCCGCGCTGCCGCCGCCGCCGCTGCCCGCCGCGCTGGAGCGCGCCGCCGCCGCCGCGCACCACCTGCTGCACCAGTACCTGCAGGTACCACTGGAGACATACGACCGCCCGCCGTCGCGCGAGTATTCACACTGACGGACTGCGATCGCGCAAGCAATAGCGTGCGAGCGGGATAGCGAATCAACCACCACTACCATTAACATTTTTTTTTTGTGATAGGTAGAAGACGAGCAGACGGATAACCTGATGGTATACACCTGCAACACCAGTAGAGTCACAAGTGCGCTGCCAACCTTTAACCCCCTTTCCCCCCAATTGGGCCGGCGCAAAGGCTCCAGCCGGAATTCTGTGGGGCCGTGTTATCACTATGGTCGACCCGGCCCATACATGCTGAAGCGTGGCTCTCTCACGGTAAGATACCATCAGACTTACCTACTTACTTACTCCGATGGCTCAGCGACTCAACATGTGTCTTAGCCTCCGATACAAAGACTCCGTCACTGCTCCCGGTCACGGACGTAACTTGCATGTAACGTAGCCAACCTCATCCGTAAGTACGCCTCATCCGCGGTCATCGGCTATCTAACTGCGAGCTCGCGCGTTTCGCTTTGTGCTCGCAATAATACCGTCTCTCGGCGGAGCCGGGCGATGCTATCTCCTCGCAAACCACGCGCGAGCAGCTCACACCAACAAAATTTATTTATTTATTTTGCATGTCACATGGTACAAATTGTAATGTGACATGCAATATGAATCGAATTGAATTGGGCTCACAGCGGGCTAGTGCCTATGTACTCACATGATACAATAAGTGATACTTTACATACTACACGTCTAGATTAGTACCTTGCTTAATACTGAATGTGTGTCCCACAGCGCTGCGGCGAGGTGTTCGCGGCGATGGGCGGCGGCGTCCCCGGCGGCGAGCTGGTGACGCTGCAGGCCGTGCGCGACGCCATGGCGCCCTGCACCACCACCTGCAGGACTTGCTCAAGTAAGCATCATCAGCCTGTTGCAGTCCACTGCTGGACATACTCACTTACTACGCTGGCTCAGCGACTCGAAGTGGATCTTGTCCTCCGACACGAGAATTCGCCACTGTGTTCTCAGCCACCTCTTGCCCATCCTGCCTTTGAAGAGGGTCAAGATCCTTCTTGACCTGTTCCATTCAGCGATATCCCTTCTGGGCGCTTCCCGGTCGATCAACCCAGGTATGCTCGCTTAGCAGCCCGATCCGACTCCATTCTCTTAATGTGACCGTACCAGCGCAGCCTTCCTGACTGATAAATGCGACGATGGGACCTGGAGATTAAGAAAGAACGCCGAAATCGAAGAACCAAATATGATGGGCACTGCTGGACATAGGCCTCTCCTAATATTTGCCACTTTCACACCAACACACTTTGTGTTGGCGCGAGTATCGAATTAAACCTGCGAACCTTGCGTCTCAACCGGCTCTCATACCACTCAGCTACACGACTCGTCATTTTTACTATTGATAGATAAATTGTTTATTTAGTACATTCATTATATAGTAAAAGCACAGACAACCAGACAACAACCAGAACATAAAACATTTACGTAATGGACAAAATTACATACATGTGCATAAAAGTGTCTAATAAGCAACCACTCAACATTTGTCGACACTGGCCAAATAAAAACAAGCGCCGACGCTGATTTTCAGTGACTGCCCATGTATGTGGATTGCGAATCTAAATTCCTAATCTTTATAATGCCAAGCCAAGAAGTAATGATTGGATATTTTCTATATTCATTTTTATTTACAGTGAAGCGGTGGAGAGCCTCGCTTTGGCCGCCTGCGAGAGCGTGGATGGTGGCGACAGCGAGCCCATAGCCAGCGTGGACCCAGACATACCCGACCTGCTCACGCCTATATCCCACTCGGGGGTAAGACTGATTTGATAAACCAACAGACGACATCGATATAATCTCAAGATACGCGATTCCATACTGAAAGCGTTTGAACAAGTCATCCCGACATGTCATTAGTAGTTTTACAGCACGACGGGTCTCAAGAACAAAATCGTATCCGCTAAGTAAAAACATAGCACGATTTTGTTCTTGAGACCTATTGTGAATTTCGAATACGCCGTCTAAGTCGAAAATAAAATGTAGTACCTATTTTATTTTCGACCCTAATCTATAGTAATTGGTTTTAAATTCCGAAAAGCCAAATAGCGCTCTTTTGCAGATGGAGCTTTCATTAGCGACGCGCACTTTTAACGCGTTCACATTGCTTCAAAGGTTTCTATGATCGAAGAACATAAAACATTTGAATTTGAAGACGGGACTATTGCAGCAAGCTTTCTTCATGTTGCGTCCTCTATTTTTGTCGAAGTCTTTGTTTATCCTGTTATTGCTCATAGTCTAACAAGCCGATTGGAAATATTTTTGGTAAAGCGAATGTCTTGATGGTTCATAAAATTAACCCAACGATTAATTTGAATATTTAAAAGCTGCAAAAGTCTATAATTTGCTTACATTTATTTCATGCTGACACAGAAATTGGACTATCTGAATTTGGTAAGATTGGTTTTTCTTCCTTCTTTTAACGATTTACTTTTTTAAATATTTCCCAATATTCTTTCCTTACATCTCCAGGGATCATCTATTCAAGAACGGGACAGTTCCATTTTAATAAATATTTGCCATTTATTTTATACGTACTTGGAGTCTTCACTTCGAATCTGCGTCGAACCTATTTGCCGACTATCGACTAGAATCAAAACTGGTCAAATTTTTTTTTTTTTTTTTTTTTTTATGTGATAGGTAGCAGGCGAGCAGGCGGATCACCTGATGGTAAGCAATTGCCGCCGCCCATGGACACTTGCAATACCAGTGAATTACAAGTGCGCTGCCAACCTTTTGTCCCCTTCCCCCCCCGAGTGGGCCTCCGTACCCTCACTCACTCGGCGAAACACAGCACAGGGGCTGCTTCACGCCGGTTTTCTGTGAAATTTTCCCTATATGACCGTTTTTGATGCGCCAATCTAATTGAGCGTTACCGCATACGCATTCCAGGCAACGCCGCTAGGCTGCCGTCGACGCGAGCGCGGGGGCCGCCGCGTGCGCCCCAAGTCAGTAGCCGAGCAACAGTGCAGCAGCAACGAGATGCTGTCGCTGCCGCCGCTGCACGCCGAGGCCGCCGACGCGCTCGCCGACCTGCCCGCGCACACGCTGCGCCATCTAGTCAAAGGTGACACCTCCTGCCCCGACAGCTACAGCAGTCAGTGGCGGAGCGACAGTGCAGCAGCGACGAGATGCTGTCGCTGCCGCCGCTGCACGCCGAGGCCGCCGACGCGCTCGCCGACCTGCCCGCGCACACGCTGCGCCATCTAGTCAAAGGTGACACTCCTGCCCCGACAGCTACAGCCAGTCAGTGGCGGAGCGACAGTGCAGCAGCGACGAGATGCTGTCGCTGCCGCCGCTGCACGCCGAGGCCGCCGACGCGCTCGCCGACCTGCCCGCGCACACGCTGCGCCATCTAGTCAAAGGTGACACCTCCTGCCCCGACAGCTACAGCCAGTCAGTGGCGGAGCGACAGTGCAGCAGCGACGAGATGCTGTCGCTGCCGCCGCTGCACGCCGAGGCCGCCGACGCGCTCGCCGACCTGCCCGCGCACACGCTGCGCCATCTAGTCAAAGGTGACACCTCCTGCCCCGACAGCTACAGCCAGTCAGTGGCGGAGCGACAGTGCAGCAGCGACGAGATGCTGTCGCTGCCGCCGCTGCACGCCGAGGCCGCCGACGCGCTCGCCGACCTGCCCGCGCACACGCTGCGCCAATCTAGTCAAAGGTGACACCTCCTGCCCCGACAGCTACAGCGAGTCAGTGGCGGAGCGACAGTGCAGCAGCGACGAGATGCTGTCGCTGCCGCCGCTGCACGCCGAGGCCGCCGACGCGCTCGCCGACCTGCCCGCGCACACGCTGCGCCATCTAGTCAAAGGTGACACCTCCTGCCCCGACAGCTACAGCGAGTCAGTGGCGGAGCGACAGTGCAGCAGCGACGAGATGCTGTCGCTGCCGCCGCTGCACGCCGAGGCCGCCGACGCGCTCGCCGACCTGCCCGCGCACACGCTGCGCCATCTAGTCAAAGGTGACACCTCCTGCCCCGACAGCTACAGCGAGTCAGTGGCGGAGCGACAGTGCAGCAGCAACGAGATGCTGTCGCTGCCGCCGCTGCACGCCGAGTGCAGCAATTAGTCGTAGCCATGATATGAAAGTATATTACTGATCAGTAACAGTAACATATCCTTGAAACATATCTCTCGGTATTATCTACTCCAGCCAACCAAATTATCCAACCCCATTAAGTTTACGCTTGTATCATCATAAAACAAACCCGTACTCATTTTTTTTCTTTCAGGTCGACCGCGAAGGGCCAAAACACGAGCTCCAACCCGACCGATAACCGATCAGTCACAAGATATCGACGAGGGTAAGTATTTTTAACTAGAATGTGCCCGCAGCATTGCTCACGCAATTTGAAGCTACGTTTTTCATTGTGCATTTCATCTCTCTATTATCCTCACAAAGGGTCTCCAAAAGTTACTTTCATACTCTATGACATAGGTAGGCGTGACTATTGATTACATTTTACTTACTTGTTGTTGGTGTCCAGGTCTGGACGAGTTCTGGCGTACATGCCGCACGCCGCCCGGCAGCGAGGAGGCGTCGCTGTCCACGCGCACGCCGCTGACGTCGCGCTCGCTGCACTCGCTGTCCTCGCTGGCCTCGCCCTCGCCGCTGCGGCACTCGCCCCACGCTGCAAGCGCGACGACACCCATGTACGCCACCACCACTACACTAGACATGTCGCCTCGCACGCCCGCCGCACGCCCGGCAGCGAGGAGGCGTCGCTGTCCACGCGCACGCCGCTGACGTCGCGCTCGCTGCACTCGCTGTCCTCGCTGGCCTCGCCCTCGCCGCTGCGGCACTCGCCCACGCTGCAGCGCGACGACACCATGTACGCCACACACTACACTAGACATGTCGCCTCGCACGCGCCGCACGCCCGGCAGCGAGGAGGCGTCGCTGTCCACGCGCACGCCGCTGACGTCGCGCTCGCTGCACTCGCTGTCCTCGCTGGCCTCGCCCTCGCCGCTGCGGCACTCGCCCACGCTGCAGCGCGACGACACCATGTACGCCACACACTACACTAGACATGTCGCCTCGTACGCGCCGCACGCCCGGCAGCGAGGAGGCGTCGCTGTCCACGCGCACGCCGCTGACGTATTTTGAAATTTCTGTACTGCCCAATTTCGCATTCTTATATATCAGTATTTTCTTTAAAATATGTTTATTTTTCATTTTCAGGTACAGTGTAACATCTGGAGAAAGTACGCCTGTCTTACTAGAATGCGGTAAGTGGAACTCTTCCTAGATTGCTAGACTTTCTTTCAGTTGCAGAAACTATTAATTATAAAAATGAGCATCAGTTAAAGATTATCTGTATTTAAATTTGTGTTTATAGGTCTGTGTACATATTAAAGTACAGAAACCCGGCGTGTACAGCGTTTGCGATATATGTTACCGAGTGATTTTGGGTATCGGAGGTCCAATTCAGGGGGAAGGAAAAAGGCAGCGAACTTGTGACTGTAATCGCTTACCATTGTACGATTCTTCTGCTCGTCTGCCACCTATCATATAAAAAAATAAACCTTAAAGATAACTTCTAAAATTGTTTATGTTTCTGCACCGTTTAATCTCTTTTTACTTAACTACAGCAAAGCCAAACATTATGTAACCCGCGAATAACCCAAGTTTCACATTTTATTTATTAAACTTTATTGCACATAACTTTGTACAATAATACGAACTTAACACTACCAAGATGCGGAGAAATGTTAGTGTCCTTATTTTGTAAGAAGAGCCTTCTCTCACTACACAGGGCGACCTTATGTGAGAGCAGATCAAATATTGCTATGTAAAGTGGTACTTGAATAACCGATATTCTATTTTATTCTTACTCAAGTAATATTTTCCCGTGTACAGAAGTTTCCCGCTGCAAGTCGTCGGACAACGTAGGCGCCAAAGCCGCGGCCACCACGCCGCCGCCCTCCCGCTCCTCCGACAACGTCAACACCATGGGTGAGATGCCAACACAGCTGTTTCACTCTTTCGATGCTAATAGAATTGTCAAACTAAGCCAAATAATAATAATAAATTATTTATTTCGAATAAGAACAATATTCCTCTCCTATACCTATCACTAAATTATCTTAAGTAAAATATAGGTTACTGTTACTTGGAAAAACAAAATATATGAAGAAAACATAAAGCGATACAGCACGGCAGTATTTTTACCCTCTTAACACGGAGACCAAAATTTAAATTAAATTAAAAATGATTCATTATTCCATCTTTTCAATTCTAACGATAAGTTTTTGATTAATTCTATTAGCATCATCATAAAGGCTTACCAATAAGCTTACAATGAAATGCTTCCATAACGAATGACGAATACGACATACTTGTCCCATCGAAACAAAAGGAACGCACATCGCGTGTGAAAGGAACGGGAATGTCAATTCGGTCATGAAATGCGTTTCATTGTAGGACCTCAGCTTACAATGTCTTGTGAACCGTGATCGTCCATTTCACTGTGTGGGAATGTGCATACACGGCTTGTACAGACAGCCACACATCAGGTTACTACACCTGTCAAATTTCCTTAATTGATATTCGACCTAATGTATATGGCAGTAAGATGAGTGTCGATTGAAGAAATTTGACAGTTTTGTATACTTTGATGTGTGGCTGTACGTACGTTGTCATGAAGGCTTTGGCTCCCGACTTCTGAGCTTGTCGGTCCTTCCGCTAATGACGTCATACGCAACATAACAAACTACCACATAACATGTTTGGGTATCAAATTCATCTATCATTGCTTGGAAATGGGTACTTACTAGTTAACGATTTCATCTCATATAAAATTAATTCTGCATATATTATTAAATATTACATAATCATCGTTTTAAGATATTTAAATAGATATACACTAATTTTCAAAGAATATACCTAGATACCATTCAAATAAATCAGAAATATAGCGCCTAAACTCTGATTTTCAATCATGTGGAGTAAACTGACAGATGACAATGTGTCATCCCCAAACACTATCACTAAATTTGACAGATGCAAAATGTCAAAATTTATAGAAACTTGACATTTGCATCTGTCAGTTTACTTCACATGATTAAAAATTAGAGTATATATGGTTTACTGTAGGACTCCAATTTCGGTGTTAGTAGTATTTTTTTTTATGTCACGTCAAAGATAATGACATGACATCAAAATGAAAATAACACCTACTAAACCTCCCTGAAGTTGGAAATCTTGTTGAATGTTTTATGAAGTGAATGGGCCAGAAGAGCTGAACCTAGGCATTATTTGAGACCCAAACATGCGTGTGTGCGATGTGAGTGTGTGATCAGCGCAGTGGCGGATTTATTATGTTCGTGATTTTTAAAATAGTGTTTCAAATTGTAGCTTATTTTTCTACAAGAATGAAAATTATACTTTTGCAATTAAACGTGCTCTGTGCAGGCGATACGATATTTATAAATAATGCGGGTTTGCTTTACGTAGGTCTTCGTGTATAGGTCAGCTAAAGGCGTGCAAAAGAGAATAGCGTTATGTAGTCGTGTGAATTGTTCGTACAAAACAACGAATGTCTAACCAGATTCTCACGCATACATAACGCCATCTAACATATTTTTGATTAGCACACAACCTCAATGCTCCTTTTTTATGTTTTTTATTCATGTTCCTCCAAGGGGTTATGGGACAACTCGCCCGAGAATTTCAAGATTTATTGGCCGGTCACTGTTCTAAACCAGCCTAACCAAGATTTTTGTGCTGATAATACTGACTTAACTCTACTAATGCAAAAAAAAATAGGTGGAGTAAGGTTAGAGCAGTGACGAGCAAAAAAATCTTGAAATTCTCAGGGGAGTGGTCACTACTATCGCCCCTCCCCCCTCCAAGTGCGGATTAGAGACTTAGCTACTATCTATTTTGTACCGTTTACGGGTTTACCCGTACGGTTTTACGGTTTATTCGTAGGAGATCAAGAGAAAGTTACTTGCGAACATCCTCAATGCTGCTTTTTATTATTTTTTTTATTTATGTTTTTTCGAGTTCCTTGCTTCCATACCGTTTTTAAGACCCATAGAAAACATAGAATAAATCGTGTCGTCTGCACTGCGTTTAATTTTAAAATCTTTCCGTTTGGAACCAGTAGTAGTATTCTTGTTAATAAATCCGCCCGTGTGTATGCGTGTGAGTCGGTCTGTGCTTGAGCGTGTGGTCGTGCGTAGGGAACGGCTGCGCGCGCACGCCGGGCAAGGCGCGGCCGTGGTCCGTGGCGGGCGTCAACCCCGACACCAGCGCCGCCGCCTGCACCACAGGTAACTAGCGCTGTCTATCGCTTTGTGTGCACCAAACGCTGCCCGTCTGGCTTAAGGACGTATCTGTAGTTCTGTACTATACCCAAAACTGGAATTCAAGACCAAAAAATCTACTACAATGTTGCTACTGCATTAAATGATCGTACCATAGTGTACTCCTTTTTTCTAAAAACACTCGCTGATATAATTTATTTATTGGTAATTTTGATTCTATAATTTAAAAAAATAATTTATTTACTTTTTTTCACGTAAATACAAGACCCTTTAATAAAAACTTAACCATCCGTAATTTTAGTTTTCAAAGATGGTATTGCGCTTGTAACACTTCAGGTGTTAATAACATTTGGTATCTACCTACAACATTTTAACAATGTATGGAAACGTGGCAGTTTAGTCTGCTTAATAAGAAAAAAAATGCCAAAAAGGTTGGCGAAACCTAAAAACGTCACTTAAAAATGACATAAGTGACTTTAACAGATTTGACAGTGACGTATCTGTCGTAGATTTTTTGGTCTTGAATTCCAGTTTAGAGTATAGTGATGGTCAACTCGAGTAAGTAACTCGGGCGTAACTCGAATCCACTCGAGTTGATTTCTCTAAGACTCGAGTTTGAAAACCGAATGAAACTGACTGACATAGAACGAAGTTTTTTTAGTTTTGCAATATAAATCTTCTGAAACATTTTAAATTATTAAATTCAAACAGATAAAAATTACATTTATTGACTTTTCTATTTTTTTAACTATTAACGCGAATTTGACGGAAATTAACTGGTAAAAACTAAAAAAAAAACCATTCACAAGTCTTTTGTAGCTCTAATGATTTTGCAAATAGTGAGATTAGTTTTAATTTAAACGAAGACTACCTTTATACCACGTTTTGTAATAATGGTGTTGTCGCTTACTGTGAGTTTAATTAATTAAGCCGGCCTCAATATTTTATTTATATTTTTTCAGATACAAGAAAACGATGTATATTTACTTTGAACATCTAATGATTTAACGATTGTTAATCGAGTTATTAATTTTTATTTAATTTACTCAGAATAAATACTAATTTTGCATGTTTCAATTTATCTTTTGATTTTTAATGCACTTTTTATTTAAAGTTAAAGATTTTGATGACATGTTTTATTTAACATTAAATTTTAATCGGTCTTCATTAATGATTTCTTGTGTTACTAATAATAACGTGAATTGATAAACAGATAATATAATTCTACGCACGAATTACTTTTTCTCTACTGAAGAATTACAGGTGACAAATCTAAAAACGCATGTTTTATATCATAAGGATCTTACACACACAACTACATTGGCGTAAGAACTTTATTGAATCATTCAATTAAATAAAATCAATAATAAAAAAATAAGTTAATTAGCAGTATGTCTAGAAATTGGAAGTTTAATAATAATAAGACACGGCTACTGATATTTCCGAGTACAAAAGTTAAATAATAATATTGGTATGTTTTAAGATTCTTATGTCAATTTCGGAGGAATATTCCAATTAAGAACTGCCACGAAAGTTTGATCTCGTAGAAAGACCCATTTATATTGCAAAGAATTGCTATGTATAACAAAAATAAAATACCTAGGTAATTGTGTTATTGCACCTATGTAAGCAAAGTTTCGCCAATGTAGCGTGTAGTATACTTATGCACTGTGTAAGATCCGTTGTGGTGGTGGTGTGCAGAAGGCGTGGAGGCGTGCGTCGGCGGCAGCATAGTGGGCATCACGCCGGGCGCCGCACTAACCAGTAACCAACTTTCAGACGCTATTCTGTACTGAGTACCGCCTAGTCGATGTGCCTCGTGTGCCTGTCTGTATAGGTAACGCGCCAGTGCTGCTTTTGTGTGCTATAACATTTTTGTTCTCCTGACTAGATTTATTTTTATTTGTTGTGAAAATACTGGCACCCGTTTTTTTTTTATTTGCCGGTAGGCAGTAGATTGTTAGTAGGCCTTCAGTACGCCGGGAGGCAGGTACGGCCCGTAAAAAATGATGCACCACGCCTTATGTGATTAGTGGCTCGAAAAATAGTGATGATCACTGATCAATGTATGAACATCTCTACTGGCTTATATTATATACTGTTACTACTGACGTCATATCGTCAATCACATACGTGATCAGATCTACTGACACATCTTACGTGATAGAGACAATGGAGGCCTATGGAGATAGGAATTCTATGTGCGTGTCAAACTCCACAGGGCATTAAACTTTCTATACTTTAGCACTTAATGCCAAGTTGGCTTTGCCAACGTAGTATTATGCCTTATTCAAATGGAGTTCCCATTGGAATAAGGATTTACTCATAATGGTGCACGTGACTTTAGTAAACCGGGATAGTCACAGAATTCATAAAACAAAATAAGTAAAACCAGTTTGCGAAAATAATGTTTCAGCTAGATATCATTGTCCTACATTGAGTGCTGAAGTATTTATGTGTATGTTTAATACAATGTAAAAATAATTTATATGGTTATTTAGCTTAAATGCGTAGCTACCTTGTTTTAAATTAGGAGTATATGAGCTTCATTTCTATCAACATTCTAGCCAGATATTTCATGTTCGCATAAATCGATTTTCAGCATGATATTTTCTTTCATCATTAATTTTCCATTTCAATGCTCTTACATACATAACACTTATAATATACTAAATCATACAGGTTTATTTTATAAACTTTTATTGCTATCCTTCTGTATGGTATTGTTAATAATGCATGTTGAATTAGATTGACGTTAGATACATCTATTAGTATTTCAGTCACGTGGGGTGGAGTTCGACAACTTTTAAAACGGTTTTAAACTAAACTTGCTTGACGTTATTATATGAAATTGTCAGATTAGTTGTTTAAATGCTAAACTGTTTAAAAATTCGGTGAACTCCACCCTTAAGTTTGTAGATAATACAGTATTTTAATACATATTTTATTATTTGACAGGCTCAATGCTACGAGATCATCCTTTAACTCCAGGTGAGTTGGTTAGCTGACATTGCTTCCGGTACTTTTATCCAATCCAATTATTATGAAACGGTTCCAAGTTATAAATCTCGAATTATTATGACGAACAAAATGTTCCATGGACAAAAGTCATTAACTTTCGAAATCGCGCTATCGCGTGTGACAATCCGGTATATGGCGTACTTTTTGACTGAGGTCCAACCTCAACGTCATTGGTTGCTTAGTGTTATTTCGACATCTTACATCAAAAATAACCAATCTCCGTGTAGATTTATTTACCTCAGTTGTACAGTACGCCATCTAGCGGATTTTTCATACGCAATAGCGCCCTCATTCCTATACACTAAATTTATAAAATAAAAAGATTCCTTTTAGCATCTGAGAATGTACAAATTCCAATATCGATACCTTAAATCTCAAAGGGCGTAATCACCAAATCAACACTTTTCAGGAGAGCCGAAACAAAAAAAAAATCTAAGAATTAAATTCATAACTTTTAAACTAATAATGCCATATAAATGAAATTTGGATGTAATTGGGTATTTGACAATTTTTTTTTATGTGTTTAATCAAAAGACGCCTCAATTTAAGAAACATCGTTGAAAGAATCACTTGATTCTCATTTGAATTACCTGAGATATCACAACTTTAAGAGCACGTATTTTGGGCAAACCCAAAAACGCTCTATACAAATGGCTATTGAATCGTGACGTCACGATTCAACCTTCTGTATGCGCGTCTAGTAAATGTTATATGGTAGCTATAATCAAATGTTTCGTTTAAGTATATGGTTTTATAATAAAAGTTGATGAAAAATGTACGGGTAGTTCAATGATATAATTATTTTTTTTTAATTTTATACTTTAAAAATGGACTTGCCCATGAAACTTTCAATGCTCACAAAACCAGCTAGATGTTATATTTTTAACTGAAAATGTTGGCCATTGGTTCTTATTTACCAATATTTTGATAGAGTATCAATATTTTTTACTAAATCGAGATTAGTCAAATACCCAATTATCGAGTATCGAGAGCTTTATAACACAGTTATATGGTATTCAAAATACAACCAATGTTTGCCAAACTGATTTGTGATTACGCCAAAAAAATATTGACAACTTGGCATTTACGACCTAAAAAAAAGGCTGTTCTGCAATAAGTTATGGTATAATGGCGTTTACGACTTGAAAAAAAAGGCTATTCTGCTCTATGCTATGGTGTAACAGCCTAGTTAACTTATAGAAAATACATTTTAAAAAGCTATTTTCGGTTTTTTATAAGTAAAAACACTTCGAGGAAGATACAAATAAGAGACAAATACGGGTAGTTTCATTATTACAAAATTTATAGCAAGTACAGAAATGAAAACGATTTTATTATTTTAAATTATACAAACGCAATCATTTTAGTTTGAAATTCAAACGAAAGTTATTGATTTCTATAATTTTGTTTTGTTTTTAAATTAGTATAAACAATATCTGCATCGACAGGACTTTTACTTAGAGCTTAAATTTTAATAAGTCTTCTACCAGTACTGTGCAAAGAAGTAAAAAAAAACGTTTATTTTTAAAATGTTAAAGCTAGGATTGATCTACATAAGATTAAGCGCTAGCAAAACTCCCGCCACTTTGTTTATGTTTCAGGTTTTGCGTACTATTAACAATCTTAATAGGAGTACTGTTGGGCAAAAGAAATAAAAGACGTCAACTTCACTATATTAACAGAATTTAATCACAGACATCGATACAATTCGGTTCGACGAGGGGAAATGAGTGGTATATTCTGCTCATTTTCGTATTTCCTCATTTTCGTCCTCTGATACTGACACTAGAGTAATTCTTCTTACGTATGGGTAGTAAAAGTACTTGCTAATTGCATGTCTGAGCGTTTTTATTTTATAATTTATAGAAACCGGACTAAACGCGATATTCATTAGCAGTATTACTACCACTTACTTTATTTATTTTTGTTTAAATTCTTAAAGTAACTCGAGTCGTAAACGCACTGTTACACATATCTGTCCATACGCCTCATTCGATAGTCAGTATTTTTCACATCATTATAATTTAACTGGTGTATCGACCGAAAACCTTAATAATGAATTTTTAAAGGTATTACGACTAAAATTCTGCATTATCGACGGTAAAACACGTGGGGCTGTAATCACCACTTTTTTGCGAATTTTAAAACTTTGATAATACAGATCGATAGAGAAAAAAAAAATGGAGTAAGATAGCATTCAAAGTCATTTTGGCCAAAATGGTGATTACGCCCTTTGAGATTTAAGGTATCGATATTGAACATATCAGCACTATATCACAAAATAAAGACTCTAGAGACAAAAGGCTAACTGCCCACTAAGAGCTAAAAATATGTCATGTACTCACGCATGCGCACTAACGGGCAAAAACGCCTTTTCGACCACAATAATCCTAACTTATGACATAAGATTGTCAAACTGTCGAGGTCTATGGTAGAGGTCGCGCGCTTATGTACTCATGCCGGGCAACAACCCTAGCATATGTCGACGAACTCTTCTAAATTCAAAATCAAGGCTGAGTCAGCCTTCTGTGTCAAAGTCTTTATTTTGTGACTATAAGGTAGCGAGAAAATAGTTTAATCTCGTAAAATTATATTTTGTGTCTATTTTACAGAGGGAACGGAAGCCTAAGCCGAAGGCCGAGGCGCAGGGCGAGGGACGCAGCACGAAGACAGTACGTGATAAGTTGAGCAGGGTTCATCCAGATATTACATTAGGACGGATTTTATTATCGGATGCTCACAATTGTGCCAGTTAGAGTTTTAACATTTTAGACGGTAAACTAGCTACTGATTAGTATTCTGATAACATTATTCATTCGCCATTTAGTTACTTACCCATAAGGATTGATTAATTTCATTACATATTAAAAAAAATACCATGATACACGGTCATAATAATTCCAAGTAACTTATGATAGGATATAAGGATAAGGTCTTGACATTTTTATTTACTGTGATTGAGTTAGTATTATGTGTACATGTTGTCCATGAAATTTAATATAATTTTAGTTGCATAAAATATTACAATTTATGAATTTATCATTTATTAGGCATGTATGTGGAGTTCGATTAATAAGACCCGTAACAATCTTATACATTTTAGACTTGCCTAATAGGGCCTGCTTCACGAATTTGTTAGGTAACTTGCAAATGGTATTATTTAAGATCGGCAGTGCTTTTTTATAGATGAGTTAAAATTACATTTTGTTTATTTCGATTATTACTGTTATAAACATTGGTGAAGCAGGTCCTAAACTGCAATATTCTCTTCAATGAAATAGTTATGAAATTGTAAGTAGTTTTTCAATACTCATTTGTCTTATGTAATTCTAACTCCAGAATTTAGTAGGTACTATAACTATATTGATCAATAATCACGTAATGATGTGACAAGATGAAAAAATCGCAAATGTCAAAATTGGTCTACCTAGTCATGCTTTATAAGGCCTACATTACGCACAAATTTAGTTTAATTTTTGCTGCAATATTATAATGTGAAAGTATGTGTAAATCGTTTTAAAATTATCCATGACCGATATCTTCCAATTTATACATTCCTTCATAAATTATAAAGTATTTACCAGTATTTTGGAGATAATGTGTGATTTTTAAAATGAAGTTCAAAGCGTGAGGTGAGTTTTAGACTAGTATACCAACTTGCAGTGATGTAAGGTTCAATTTTACGGTAGTTCGATAAAATATGTAGAGAACGCCCCATACATTTTAAGTGTTCATTAGATTAAAAACTATTTGTAAAACGATTACATTCATCAGTCTATTGAATACATTAAGCTATCTTTTATTGGCGTTTCTTATATGTAAATTTACTATTATTATAAGTAGATGTATAGTATATTGCTAAATTATTTCATAGTATTTTTATATTCATTCCATTTAGTTGGTCTTATCTAGCTCTTTGGTACCAGACTGATTTTACGGTACTTTTATTTATGGTGCAATTTATGTATAGAGCGTTGTGATAATCGTTTAAAATACATGCAATATACAACAGCAACGTCCATTTCATTTAATACAAATCAAATGCCTAGTCTCAAGGAAAAATCTTTATTTCAATTTCCGCCACCGCGGTGGCGAATGAGATTTTTTAATTCCCATTTGCCACCTTCGTATATAGTAAAGGAAGTCATTTTAGGTAGGTATCAATAGATATTATTTAAATGAAACCTCACTGGATATCATGAGCAATATGAAGGGGGCAAATGCGAATTAAAAAATCCCAATCGCCACCCGGGGGCGAATGGGAATAAAGGTTTCAAAAATACCCAGTGTATTTGGTAACGCCCTTTGCAGTCATGTTCAGTGTCCGATTTTCAATTGTATTATCATTTTATATTAAACTGTGCCCTAGCAAAACGAGAATATTATTACATTCTACATCATTTATTACTCGCAAGGACAGGCCTAGGCAGTGTAATGCATCAAGAAAGTCAAAAATGCATTATAGGTTTTCACATGACGATACACTCGCTGTGGACTAAAAGCTGACCTCACTTATCAGAGGCGAAAGAGTCCAAATAAAGAATCTTCAACGCTTCGATTGTCCTAAACAAGAGTGAGCGAGATATTTAGGGAATTATATCATTGAATTCCCCCGGCTCTAAGTGTGTTCATCTTGAAAACCTAGTCCCCCTTATTACAAATCGTGGTCTAAAGTTAGTCTTGGTATAAGACTGATGCTATTTTATAAGTACTTACTTTAGTCTCAGTTTTGTTACAAGGCCGCAAGGGGAAGTGGGAGTAGTCTGGTCCATCATTAACAAAGGTAAAAGGACAATGAAATAAAATCCATTTTAGAGACACATCCTGATATATTTAACAATAAAAAATATTCATATTTACAACTTTTTTAGGGTCGCACGTGTGCGGCCAATTCGTTTCAGTACATGTAGGAAAAAGGGTTCTTGGAACTGAGAACCTGAACATATGCAAAGCAAATACACTTGAAATTATTACATGGTGATTCCTAACGACTGTTTTATTACTGACTCAAATACTGAGACAATCAATGCGACATTTGGTCGATGGCAAAAACTGGAAGTAATGCCGTCCCGTACATGTTACAAAACGGAAAAGCCCGATAACTTTACATTACGCTTTGTAACAATTGGTATAATGTGTCAATAAAGTCGTGAAATTAATTGACGGCACCAATGCCGCTTATGTTATAGAGTATGGTAACCCCATTGTTTATAAAACATGGAAACTCCGTTTAGTTCCCCAAAAAATTGATTTCTTGACGCATTATACCCTATAGCTAAAGCGTTGTAACATCAACTTTCTTTTCTTAATTTACTTCAGTAGCGATTATGTCGAGCATCATGAGGTTCAATTAACAAAACCAACTGTAATAAACAGTGAATTCACATGATAGTATAGATACTATCTGCATTTATAATACATTGAACAGATTCATATGCAGTGAAGCAAGGTCTAAATTAGTACCAATTTAGTTTACGTAGCTTGCTTCAGTGTATAATTGCCCAAGAGTACAAATTCTTATAATTCCGATCTCGAAATATCAAAATACTTCACAGCTATTGTAAAAAGCTTAGATAGATCAAAACGGTTCCGTTACGTACATCTTAAACAAGTTGTGCTATTTTGTTATTATTGTATTTAAATAACGAAGAACATTTTCAGGTGTACTACTCGACCAAAACAATTAGGCGCATGACGGCAATGCGGTTACCGCGCCCCGTACCCCGCACTTCGTCCCGCACATCCCGTAGTGACGCGCAATAAATACTTTTTGCGGAACTTGTTTCGAGACTTGTTTTTTATTCAAAAGTATTGTTTTTGTTGGGATCTCATTCCTTGTTGTAGAAAATTATTAACAACTATTGGACTGCAAATATAACGTGGTAATCCTATATATCGGTATGGTATTTGTATAGGATTACAAAGTTATTTTGAAGTTAATGTATCTAGAAAACTGGATTAAAATTTAAAAATATTTGAGTTTTTCCTTGATTCATACCCCAAACACTACTTATAGTGTAAATTTGAAGGTTCTAGGTCTGCTAGAAATGCCTTAGAATTTTGATGATCGGTGAGTCAAATTTGAAATAATATACCGTTTCTTTACAATGCCTGCATGGTTACTGAAAATTTCGGCACCTCCGTTCTTAATAAAAACGTAAAATCAGATTACATAAAATACATTAATTCTGACCTACTAACCATGAGCTTATTTTATTATTTACTAAGTACTCAATACATAAAACTACTATGCAGTTAAATCTGAAGTCAAATAAATAAATTCAGATAAGATAAATAACTAGTATTACTAGCACTCATACTATGTATCACTGGTATAATACAGATGAAAGTATTCCCATCACTAGTCCTCAAGCCGCCATTTTCAGAATGCGCCTAATTGTTTTGGTTGAGTAATAAGTAAATAACACAATTGCCTATAGGTATTTTGTAACACAACCTTTTTGAAAATTAAGTAATTGATTGGTGGTTGAGTTTGAATTCAGTCTAAATGATATTGTCTATTATCATAAATTAATAATACCTATCTATACTAACCTAGCAGAATTTGAAGTAACATAAAATTCTATCTTCTCCAACTCTTAAACAATACTCTTACTTAGTCAGGACATGGGAGGCTTGCAAGAAGCCTTCATTACAAATTGAGATTATTACTTTTTAAAAACTACGTTAAATGCGGCCGACCATCACGGATAAGAAATAATTATTTTCTCTCGTGATTTAATGACGTAAATATAAAAATAGTTTTGAATATTTATTGCATCATTTACATTGAGTTTGACGTCATATTCCGTAAGATGAAATAAATTTAAACTTTACTTGTTGTCTTTAGTTTTATTTTAGGATAAATCAGTTATTGAAATCCTAGAATGAAACTGAATTCATTTCATCTAAGAATAGAGTTAATAATTAATTAAAATTCCATTCAATTCAAATAAACAACATAATATTTGTCATTGAATGCAATTTTCCTAAATTAACACTAGATCTAATAATAATAATAGATGTTCAATTCATAAAAAAATAATGTAACAGTATAGAAAAAAAAGGGTTAAGAGTCAAAAATAGATACTCTTAAAATGTCTTTTAAATCCTGTTACAATTACAAACACACTTATTCAATTTAATCATAATAATTATATCCTAAAGTAGTAATTCTTACAAATCCAAATGGTTTGGTAAATTGAAAACGTGGAGATCTCAGCAAGTGAACTATGCGGGAGATAGTTCAACTTTTCGCCAAAAAATAATTAAGATAACTTCGGAATTAATTAATTTCGAGTTGCTCGCCAATTTTTATGATTTCTTAATTAAGTGGCCCAAAGTATATTTTTAACATACATAGGTAAGATGGAAACAAATCCGATTAAATTACATATTTGGTAGAAAAAAGTATTTATAAATTACTGACTTCTTATAAATTACGTAGGACTCCGGTTTTGTCAATATGACAAAGTTAGTATGCTTTCATACGGCGCGGCGCACCGCTAGAAACCACGGAAAAGTTTAGAGCAATAATTTTGAAAACGATTTGTATTTTTGTAAGTAGAACAGTTTCATTTGTGTCTAGTAATCCGTGTCACGATAGAGTAAATCAAAGAGATCAGTAATTTTGTCAGTAAAATACAATTTGTGAAAGTTACTAATAATAGAGAACAACGTCACAACATCCAGTCAAATGCAGTCATTAAATTTTTAAACACTACATTAAACTGGATATTAACTTGCATTTACAAATCAAAAACACAGGTGGTACAGTTAGTGGGAGGTTCAACGCAACAAAATATCGAGATAATATAGATAATAAAGCGAAATAGGCGAGGGCTATAGTTAGGGCGCGTCGTGCAAAGTATGTGCTTACTAGTGTGCGTAGATATCTCGTACAAGGTCACATTGAACCGGCGCCGCGCGGGCGCTGCGGCGAGTGGCGGCGTGTGGCGGCGGGGCGCGGGAGGCGGCGCCTAGCGCACGCATCAGGGGTTAGGCGCGGCCTCCTTCTTCGGTTCCTCTGCGCTGCTCACGTTTTTCACGTCGTCCTTTGAGTCCTCGGCTAGAGACGATATTAAAAATTAGATTAGAAAAAAAATTACGACCCGTTTAGCGCAGTGGTTTGAGCGCCAGTTGAGACGCAAGAGTCGCGGGTTCGATTTCCGTACCAACTACCAACACAAAATATGTTTGTTGATGAAACAGATATTATTTGTATTGGGTTTGGGTGTTTGTGGTTTCCATAGCACAAGGGAAAACATTAGTTTGGGACCGGGACAGTGTATGTGATGTTGTCACTAATTATTTATTTAATGTTTAAATCTCATTTGACAAACATAATTTAATAAAATTAATACCCTGGCGTTTTGGGAAACCGTAAGCCAGTATGTTACAAATTGATTAACTAACTAAGCTAGTGCAGCGACCAAAAGCGAACCTTGGCCTCCGATAGTAAGAGACTCCATCTAGGTCCATCTCCCTGCCGAGGACTGTTTTTCCCGACCACTATAACATGGATATCTTTAAGGCAAGAGTGAACAGGCATCTTCTAGGCAAACGCGTGTCATCCTAGACCTCATTGTCACTTTCCATCAGGTGCGATTGTGGTCAAGCGTTGGCCTATAGTCTAATAAAAAAAGACACAATTTCGTATTTATTAAATGAGTATGGATGGTGGCGCGTTTGCTTACCCTTGAGCTCGTCCTTGAGCGCGGCGTTGTCCTTGTCGAGGCGCGGGCGCTTGCGCGGCTGCGGCGCGGCGCGGTACGAGCGCGCGTCGCGCCGCGCCTCGCCCTCGTCCTCCGAGTCCGACAGCTCGCCGTCGCCCGTGATGCGCTTGTCCTGTGACGACACACAACCTTAAGAGCGTTCATCCGTAAGAGCCACACTTAAGTCAAAATCGTTGATTTCCGATGGCCAATAAAACGATAATCTATACAATTTGTAGATAAGATATTGATGTCAAATTATTGCAGATTTCATAATCTAATGCATAATTTCAAAATATTTTCAAATGATCATTTAGTTTTCTCATTAGAACAGTTTTAATACAAACCCTTTTTGAAACTTGTGGTCGAAGGTCTACGCAAATGCTCGATAATAGTAAAACTATAAACGACAAACTTATGACAATATTTTTATTAAAAGAACAATAACATTTATTAGGGCATGGCTACAAAACAATAGTGATTACTGTAAGTTTTCATACAAGAAAAGTGTACTCAAAAGTATCATTGTTAGTAATTTTTCGAGTTATTACACGTATTAGTTTAGGATGAAATAAAAGGTATTCTTGATTTTTTTTAAACCTATTAAATGAAGAAATTTATGCTTTAAAACGTGGTATTTTTTTTATTTTAATAACTTATTTTTTTATTTTATTATGAATAATTTAGTACTACTATATAATCGGCGCAGAATCGCACCAGCGCTCAGTGCCGGCCGAGGCCTTTCAGAGGTAGGACCTATGTCGCTCCCGGTCACCGCGTGCTACGTAAAATTTTATTTGAAATTGGAGATTTTTTGACGCGACTGAGACGGATTGATACTTTTTGTTTTAATAATATTAATTTGTTTTAACAAAACAAAATTTTGGTGAGTACGTATATTAAAGAAATGCAATTCTAGTAACTTCAATAGATTAATATATTATATTCTTTACAATTTACATAATAATATAAAATGTGATATAAAAGGCGCTATTTCGGGGAAGAAAGGAAAAGTTATGGTAATTTGGCCAAAGCTAATGAAGCTAAAACGTAAGTTACCGCGAATCCACTTTCAATGACATAGCTGGTCATAGTCTATTCACATTTTTCTTTTACGATGATTTCAATGAGCAGTTTATTGCTAAAGGCAGAAAAGAGAAGGTCAAATACATGAGAATACCACCGAAGAATTGGAAATAGTTGAATCGCAAACTACAGAAACATGACTATGATTTTAAAGTATAATTACATCATCATCATCATCAACCACCCACACTCGTCCACTGCTGGACATAGGTCTCCTCTAATGCACGCCACCGCTTCCGATTTTCAGCCACTCTCATACAGCCCACACCAGCCAGCCTTCGAATGTCATCATCCCATCTTGTCGCAGGGCGTCCAACACTTAACCGAGTCGCGGTCTCCACTCAAGGACTTTACGGCTCTAACGGTTGTCAGTTCTGCGGCTAATGTCCACTGCCACTTCAGTTGCTGATTCGGTGGGCTATGTCGGTGACTCAGGTTCTCTGTCAGGATTACATCATTTCTGATGCGGTCCTTCAGAGATACTCCGAGCATAGCCCTTTCCATAGCTCTTTGAGCGACTTTAAACCGGTGGAATAGTCCAGCCGTGAGTGTCCACGTCTCGGCACCGTAAGTCGAAGACTTTCGACTTAAGACTTTGACGGATGGGTGACGAGAAGACTTGACGAAGCCTACCAAATGCTGCCCAGCCTAGCTGAATTCTTCTATTGGCTTCTCTCCTTGTTTCTGCCTAATTGGAGCGTTTATCTTAGATAGACATATTCCTGGACAATTTCGAGAGGTACTCCATTAACAGCGACCGGTCCCGGATCAACGAGCTCGTTGAAAATGACCTTGGTTTTATCCAAGTTTATCCGAAGATCGATGTGATTGGAAGATTCAACCAGGCTGATCACCTGTAGGCCATGTAAGGTTTCCGTCAAGATGACGATGTCGTCTGCGAATCGTAGGTGTGACATGTACCCGCCATTAATATTGATTCTGCGCTCTTTCCAGTTTCAGCGTTTTAAACAAGTCCTGCAGCGCAGCGGAGAACAGTTTCGGAGATATAACATCTCCTTGTCTCACACCACGTCGCAGCAGGACAGGCTCGGTTTGGCCATTTTGGATTACTACGGACATATTAGCGACGTTATACAGACACCTCAACACCTCGTGCCAAGTCGATATCGCCAATCGACTTGGCACCTCTGCAAGGCCTCGAGAACAGACCAGGTCTCGACGGAGTTAAAAGCTTTTTCATAGTCCACAAACGCCATACACAGGGGCTGGTTATATTCTTTGGTCTTCTGTTAACCTGTCTCACTGTGTGAATATGGTCTATGGTGCTTAAACTCCGTCGGAACCCGGCTTGCTCTGCAGGTTGAGCTTCGTCAAGTCTTCGTGTAGGGCGATTCGAAATGACTCTTGAGAACAAACTTATAGACGTGACTTTGGTCGATAGTTCTTCAGTAAGGTTTTGTCGCCTTTCTTGAAGAACAATACGACCAAGCTCCGCGGCCACGCCCTAGGAGTTCTCCCGGAGAAAATAACTGAGTTCCTTCAACACCGGCTTGCCGGCAGCTTTCAGAAGCTCGGTGTGACTCCGTCTTTTCCTGGGGCTTTTCCATTTTTAAGTTGTCCAAGAGCTGCCTTGATCTCCTCCAAGCTGATGTCGGGTAGATCCTCCGTCGCATGGCGGGTTAACGTGGCTCTTGAATCCTTCTCATCCGGCGTAGGGTGGGGTGAGTGCGACGCGTATAACTGGCTATAGAAGGTGTAAACTTCTGAAAGAATTTCTGGCTTTGATGTGACGACTCCTCGATTTGTTTTGGTCAACTTCGACAGGTGGCTCCTGTCAAGCTGTTGTACGAAGACTTTGGACCCCCCTGGTTCTGCTCAATTGCTCTCTGCATTGAGAGTGTATTGGAGCTTCGGAGGTCACGTCTTAACAGCTTGGAGATGGACTTATTATGAGCCTGTTGTTCTGCCGAAGTGACTGATGGATCTTTCCGCCTCTTGTCCATTAAATCCAGAGTATAGACCGCTTGCTACGGGCAACTCACAGAACTTTGTGCCCTCGTCCCGAAGGATTTCCACCACTTGGTCGAATTCTTCGTCGATATATACGTCAATTGTGGTTTCCAAGGCAGTGAATCGATTTTCCAATTTCATTTGGAAGGCATCGGAACCAGCGAGTGATTGGAGCAGATTTGGCTGGAGCGTGGACTTCATCAACCGAGAACGTTCAAGCTTAAAATTGATATTCAGAGTGCCTCTGAGAAGTCGGTGATCACTTCCGGTTTTAACCTATTGATCACTGAGACATCTCTGAATATTCGCTTAATGTCCTATATATATTATGAAGTCGATCTCATTTTTAGTCATAGTATCTGGGCTCTGCCACGTCCATTTCCTCTGGGGCTGTTTCTTAAAGAATTGATCCCAGAAAGAGCCGACCAAATTGAGGGTTTGCAACTGTTTTATAATGTATAAATACAACTGTTTTATAATGTATAATGTTCTTTTATATTAAATGATTTATTAAACAAAACATGATATCTTTAAGTATTTAATTGCTTACCTGTCCTGAGTAAAAAGGTAGGTAGGTATCTAATGATATACCTATTTTTTTATTTTTCTAAATCAAAAAATCAAAAGAATAACAATAAATCAACGTTGGATTTAACTTGCAAATTAAATTTTACAACAATACAGTAATTTACTTTGCTATAAAGCGAAAGGATCAAAATTTGTCAGTCTAACTATAAAGAAAACGTACGCGGCAACTCTACGCAAACAGTAACACATGCTTATGTGTGAGTGAAATTTTGCAAATCAAAACCGAAACATTGACATTCCGCACGAGCCGAGAACGCTCTAATATATATCTTCTCATGGTACATTTGTTTTTTTTTTTGGGAACAATTTTCCACTGAAAATATTATACAAGATGAATTCATTATCACATTTTAAGCGCGACCAGGCCTGTCTTACTCCGCGTGTAGGTATTCGAATTGCAAGTAAATGCGACGGCCCCTCGGAGGGCCAATAGAGAACACTCACGAGCGAGCGGCGACACATGCGCGACAGTGCTGCGATTAGAAAGAGAACGCATCTTTAGGTATGATTATGTAGTGGAGAGAAACGCTGGAATTTATCTTTATGTTATCGTAGCCTGAGTCTTTATTTCTATAAAACGATTTTTAGGAGTGGGCTTCTCTTGACTCAGATCTGTAAGTGTACAACTCTCTCCAAGAAACGTTAGTCGAAATACGAGAAAAATTTGAACTTCCTATAATATACTGATCGCGCGTGATCAGTCTTGATTAGTAAAAAAAAAAGAAATAATTCAACCCATCTTTCTAGGAGAAAGCTGTTCACTTACAGACTACCGAGCTTGAAAATTTGGTTGGTTTTTAAAAATTCATCTTGTATATCGTCGTAAAGCCCGGACAGCAGACGAAAGAAGATCAATTGTTTTTGAAAATCTTGTCTACCGCCATCACACACATAACAAGAATTATTTTATTACGTACCTTCTCACTCTGTGGTAATCGCTCGTCCTTGTCGACTTTGTCCTCATCTTCAGATTCATCGTTGACAGCATCTTCAGGTATTGCTTGAACCTGCAGTAACAGAAATTAAATGTACTTCAATATAAACATTCTCTTTAAACAACATCTGGACATAACATTCAGATAAATATATATGACAGACAATAGCTCATGCGATCCCGTTTGCAAGTAATTGAACTATTCTTAGATCGCGTTTAATAAAATGAACCTCACATAAACTGAAAACCAGCGCCGGGCATCGCCCAGCATCAGGCTGAGATTGGTACCCTTTGCCAAATAGTTGTTTTTTTATTATATTTTTTATTTAGCATATACTGTTCCACTGCTGGGCAAAGCTGTTAATTTTTTTTAAATTGTACTTATTGCAATAAATCATTAATTCACATACCTGAACACCAGGCGCATGCGGCAACATCCTCAAGTTCTCAAACAGCCTGTTCTTAATCTTATCGAGGTATTCCGGCGTGTTCTGGTTGGACATGTTGCTGGGCGAGATGTGGAGTTTGAAGTCTGGCCCGAAGTACTCGAAGTAGTCGTTGTAGGGCAGCTCGTTGGCGATCTCCACGCCCAGCGCCACTGACGTCTCGTACGTCCAGCACCGGGACACGTTGCGGATTGTGTAACTGTGTCATAATAATTAGATTCCTTGAGTGATAGGTCGTGGACATAGCCCAAAGAATTGCAGACACACCCAGTCCATAAGTACCAGTCACTTTATTATAATTAACAGACTTATTAAGTTCTTACCCGCCGCCTCCAACAAGAAGGAATGGTAGTCCAAATCTCTTCACCAGCTCCACACACCGACCATGGCCTCGTACAGTTAAGTTGAAGCAACCCAATCGGTCACCTGTTTGACAGATTTCAATTACTATTCTTTCTTAAGTTAGCAATGGGCGTAAAAGTGAGAATGATTGGGATCAGTGGATGAGACAGCTGGTATGACAGGTTAAGAGCCTAAGACACATTTTGGATCACTAAGACATTATAGTAGTGATATGAACTTTCAAGAAAAACACTTCATCCTTACTAGTTCTGTCTGTCTGTCACTCTTTCACACCAAAACTACTGAACGGATTTGAATGAAATTTGGTCTAGAGGTTCTAGACCCTGAGAAAGAACATAGGCTACTTTTTATTGCGAAAGGGGGGTTAAAAGTGGGAGGGGGGGGGAGGGGGTAGCGGACGAAGTCGCGGGTAACAGCTATACAAAATACTTTAAAAGATTGTACCTGTCAGTGAATCAGCACCACATTGCAGAACGACGGCGCTGGGCTGGAACGTTTCCATGACTTTAGAGATTATTGGAACGAATATGGACTCGTAGGACTCGTCGTCCATGCCGTCGCGTAGGGGGATGTTCACAGCGTAGTATTTGCCTTTGCCAGCGCCGATGTCTCGCAGGTCACCTGTGCCAAACAATGGAGTATTTAGTATAAGTAAATAAGAAGTTCTATTACTGCCACCCGCATCCAAGGAACTCCCGCGACCCTCACTAGATCGTCGGTCTACCTTGTGGGGGGCTGGGCCACGGTTGCAATTTCTGTACAAAACCGATCTGTGTGGAAAACATCGGAGGAGGCCTATAGTGGACTATTGGCTGAAATGATGATTAGTGTAAGGTACAAAGTAAGATTTTTTTTTGGTTTAAATATTAAGTCCACTTTAGACTAATCGGCGTCGTCTAAAATGTGTAAGTATTACCCTATGTTTGCGTATGACATTACAAGAATCTTTTGTAAAAGATATCTTTGTTACAGCAATCATATCTTACATTGAATTTATAATTAATTATAAATTCACTACAATTTTTAAAAATTATAACTGTATGGTTGAAACTTCGTTAGAGGCAGACTACGACACTTTACGACAAGCATTCTAGCCAAATTTCTACCTATCTATCTATCTATACTAAGGATTCTTAGTCACCAGCCGGGCTAACATGCGCGCCACGAGATAATTCGCAGACACTCGTATTGTGTCGGCGCTCTCGCGAACAGAGTCGACAAAATTTTGTCGCGGTGCGCATGTTAGGCCTACAGGTCTTGTCTTACCAGGACCACTATTTTTCTTTTAGATTATATGTGTATTACTATGATATAAATTAGCTGAATTTACAAATGATACAATAGTCTATTGAGTTCTCAAGCTTACCTGTCCCAGGGAAATATTCCCCATATTTGTGGAAAGAGACAGTCATCACCCTGTCTGTAGTATAGAAAGCTTCTTCCACTCCATCACCATGATGCACGTCGATGTCAATGTACAGAACCCTCTGGTGGTACTTCAGCAGCTCCAGAATGCCAAGCACTATGTCGTTTACGTAGCAGAAGCCGGACGCTTCAGACTTCTTTGCGTGATGGAGTCCACCGCCCCAGTTGATGCAAATTTCGGATGCCTATAAATGATCAGTTATATAAAATATCTGACTATAGGTTTACTCGCAAGACTTATTATAAGTAAAGTATTGGCAAGTTCAGAAGAATCTTTGTAATCTGATGGCCTAATTTGAAGCTGGCATTAAGAGTATGGCTCCAACGGTTGTCAGTTCTGCGGCTAATGTGACCAGACCACTGCCACTTCAGTTCATTAAAGTCCTTGAGTGGAGACCACGACTCGGTAAGTGCAGTGTTGGACGCCCTGCGACAAGATGGGATGATGACATTCGACGGCTGGCTGGTGTGAGCTGGATAAGAGTGGCCAAAAATCGGGGAGACCTATGTACAGCAGTGGACGGGTGTGGATTGCTGATGACGATTAAGAGTACATAAATAAATAAATTCTTACAACCTGATTCCGTACTAAGTAGCTTAAGCACATGTACACAGCACATACCTGTTTATTTAGTTTGACTGCAGCAGCAACGGAGCCTCCAGCTGACAGTTGACAAAATTCATAAAGCCCATCAAACACTGGACAATCTTCCCCAACATTGACTGTGAATCAAAATAATTTTTGTTAAACATACTCTATTCGATCCAGAAAGACTACTGATAATAGGTTAAAATTTTATACTCACATCGCTGCATCTGCTTATTGTATTCTGACATGTTATCAGGTCTGATGGAGCGAAGAAACCTTATGTAATCATCAGAGTGAAACTTGGTCATCTCGTCAGCAGTAGCCTTGTGTGGTCTCTACAATATAAAGGTTAACATTAATAAAAAATAAGTTTCCTGTTCAATAATCATATACTGTATGTATGTGTGTATTACTGATGCCTGCCTTTACTTATTTTCATAAAGGTTTTGGAAAAGAATGCTTACATAAATCTCCATTTTTCTGTAGAGGCCATAGTTCAACAACAAGTTGTGTGTCATACGTATACGATGGGGTTTCATGGGATGCCCCTGTCCATAATAATAATTGCCGATATCACCTGTAAATTATTGCAACAAACATTGTTTACATCTATAACCAATTTTAACTTCATAGCCAGATGTTACTCAGGTCACTTTGATGCTTGACACATAACAGTCTGTAGCATACTTATCAGACGCGAACAAAAGCCGTTCGACCAATCAGAACACAGAATACAGTACAGACGCCTAAAGGCGACCTGAGTAACAATTCACTAAAAAAGTCAAGATGTAATAGTTATGCTTAACAAGCATTTTTTGCAAAAATGATACAAAGTTCATGATATATAAGTAAGGATAAGTAAATATTTAAGCTTTACAGCATGTTTCATTGGAGAAATTTCAATAATTAACAACATAGCAGTGGCGGGCAACAAAGTTTGTATTACTTACTGTCGTAATAATAGCACACTCTTTTCTTACTATGTGGTTGCATAGCCATTTTAGATCACCAAATTGATAAATGCACTAAGAAGTAAATAGAAATCACGTGTAATAAATTATATTTCGAGAAAATTTATCTCCACCGCACAAACTTGCATTCACACGCGAACGAATATGAATGAATGAATGAATTACTAACTCACTCACTCATGAATGAACGAAACGGATAAAAGTGATAGGTATGAAGTTCGTACACATCAAATCACCTCATTCAATCATTCATTCATCTATTGATCATAGACAGTGGAAATGTTTTTTTCTCATTCATTCATAAGAAATTATAACATTTAGTATGATGGATGATATTTTTAGTCAAAACCAATAGAAATTTATAAGTGAAAACTACTACAAATCACAGGATGAATGACCTATAGCATAAGTATTAAAAAAAATCGAATAGAGTTGATGTGTACCCACGTCTAATACCCAAAGCTATTACATTCATTCTCTTCCCAGGACATCCGACGTCATTATTCGCTGCCGTTCATTCTTTCTGTTTCAAGCAGTGGTCAAGGTAGGACGTCGTTTCGTGTTCTCTCAATATTGATTTTATAAATTTCTGTTCATAAGTGATTATTTGAAAGTGGTTCCTTAAAATATCGTGTTTCGGTGTGTTAGCGGATTCGCTACATTGCTTTTCGTATATTATTTAATTCTCCTTCAAAGTTTAGATGGGTCTAAATGTCATCCATTGTAATTTTTCCAGATCGACCCTGCTATAATTGGAAATCTAAATACATCTTTAACATCATCAATTAAAACAACATCAAAATTATGTAAGTATTATTTTTCTACATTCTAAATTTTGATTCTGTGTGTATTTTGTAACTAAAGGTAACTTTTCTAGTGATTCGTAGACAAGAGAAATCTGGCCTGTGGGTTGATGATGCGTCCGCATTTTTGGTTAAAGATGACTTATTACAATGAAACATCTATTTACCTATATTAACTTCATAATACTAGATTTCTAAGTGTAGTTAAATTAGCTACCTAGACTTCCTGGTATTGATTTTCCGTGTATTGATTTGGTCTTGCGCGCGCAGTACCAGATGCTAGAGTATTGATTTAATAGCTTTACAAAATGGATGGTGCCACCTCTGTTCATGAGAGATGTGCATGTGTTATTGATTGAGAGTTAGGTACCCGCTCGCTAACGTATAAACTCAGATTATAGCCGTATTTTGTAAACTGGTTTAATAGTCAAGGTTACACTGCCAATATTATCTCACGTTTGTCGTCACGTTTAACATACTTACATTTGCACAGTGCGTCACGTTTTATGATGACTAACGCACGCACGTGGCATTTCTTTGCCGGTTTTCTATAAGATTTCAGTCTTAGGTCTTTATACCTATTCTAATTGAATTAGAATCGAATACCTATAATTATGTTTAACAACTTATTTTTTGTCTAGGTCTGGTAATTGGAATAATAGCCGTAGTAACGGCGGTTCCAAGTTTGGAGGTGGGGGTGGTACCAAGTTCGGGAGCAGCAATGGCTCTTCGAGATTCAGCAACGGTGGATCGAAATTCGGAGGCGGCGGTGGTGGTGGCCGCTTCGGGGGCGGCGGTGGTGGCTACGGGGGCGGTAAGAAAGACTTCACCGGTGGCCAAAACATGCGCCGTCCGAACTGGGAAGACCTTTCATTGCAACCATTCAACAAGAATTTCTATAACCCCCATCCTTCTGTATTGAAGAGATCGCCCTATGAGGTTGAACAATACAGAAATGAACATGAAATCACAGTTAGTGGAGTTGAAGTAGAAAACCCAATCCAACATTTTGAGGAGGCAAACTTCCCTGACTATGTAATGAACAGCATTGGTAACATGGGCTACAAAGATCCGACGCCCATCCAGGCACAAGGTTGGCCGATTGCCATGTCTGGAAAGAACTTGGTTGGCATTGCACAGACTGGTTCTGGAAAGACCCTTGCTTACATTTTGCCTGCAATTGTACACATCAACAATCAGACCCCTATCAGACGCGGAGATGGTCCTATTGCTCTAGTGCTAGCACCAACCAGGGAATTGGCGCAACAGATTCAGCAGGTTGCCACAGATTTTGGCAATGCTTCATATGTGCGTAATACTTGCGTATTCGGTGGTGCTCCTAAGAGGGAACAGGCGCGCGACCTCGAAAGAGGCGTGGAGATTGTTATTGCTACCCCTGGAAGGTTAATTGATTTCTTAGAGAAGGGGACCACTAATCTCCAACGTTGCACTTATTTGGTATTGGATGAAGCTGACCGCATGTTGGACATGGGTTTCGAGCCTCAAATTAGAAAGATCATTGAGCAGATCCGTCCTGACAGACAAACCCTCATGTGGTCAGCCACATGGCCCAAGGAAGTGAGGAAACTAGCTGAGGACTATTTAGGAGATTATGTTCAGACTAACATTGGATCTATGCAGCTGTCTGCAAATCACAACATTTTACAGATTATCGATGTATGCCAGGAACATGAGAAAGAGAATAAGTATGTATCTTGTTGCTTTATCTTTTTTTTTTTCGTTAAACAATAGTGATGATACGATTTTATAGTATGAATTATTTCTTGATTAGAACTTAAATATTATCCTCTAAGAAGATCTGATTACAATTCATATCTTAAAACTGAAACACTATAGAATTTCCTTTGCTGATTGTCATTATTAACTTTTAGATTAAATGTGCTGCTGCAAGAAATTGGACAGAGCCAAGAACCTGGGGCCAAAACTATCATATTTGTTGAGACCAAGAGGAAAGTAGAAAACATTACTAGGAACATTAGGCGATATGGCTGGCCGGCAGTATGCATGCATGGAGATAAAACCCAGCAAGAAAGAGATGAAACACTATATCAGTTCAAACAAGGCAGAGCTAGCATTCTAGTTGCAACAGATGTTGCAGCCCGTGGACTTGGTAAGAATATCTTTTACTTAATATTTTTTTTTTAAGTAGAAGTGATTTAAATCTCAGTTGAAAAACTTTTTATCATTATTATTATCTCTTAATTCTGCTATTTATTTCTTATACTATAATATGAATTTTGTTTTATACTTTCAGAGGCACTGGCGGAAAGTTATTGTGTTCTATTGGATTACTGTCCTAAATTGATGGACAAGTTAAAGGGATTACTGCACTGGATTTGTAGATAATAAGAAAATAGTCTGATGCAGTGGTATTTTAACTGAGAATGCAATAACTCGTCATTCTAATGGTGCCTCAAAAGTGTGCCTTTCACTGGATTGGACCCAAGGCCGGAAAGCTTGATGGTATGTCCGTGAATTCGGATACACTTGAGAGTTGTGGAAAACCTGGTGATGCACTACATTTTTATATTCGAGATTAAATAACTGAGATCATCCGGGTGTGCATCGTTGAAAAACTTGACCACAGGTTGAGATGTTCGGCAAGAGGTCAAGGGTTTTCTATTTCGGCCACATGGAGTTTTTAAAGGGGCAATGATAAAAGCAAAGATTGTAAAGATAATATTCCCCATGCCCTTAGTAAGACTCCAGGGTTCAGAGTGAGAGGCAAATGTTGATGTTTGTTTGATATCTCTGTGTAACTCATTCATGTAAGTAATACGGCTATGAGTTACATTATGAAGTATCTTAATGAATGTGGTAAAAGGTGCTTACATTTTCCAAGTTTTCAACAGATATTTTGCATTGTCACTAATCTTAATCTGTTCTAAGCTTTGAATAATGTTTGATTTGAAGTCTAAGGACTTGTTTTTAATTAAAATTCAATTTCAGATGTGGATGGTATCAAATACGTAATTAACTTTGATTACCCTAACTCTTCTGAGGATTACATTCACCGAATTGGAAGAACTGGCAGGTCTAAAACGAAAGGCACATCGTATGCTTTCTTCACGCCCTCAAATTCACGACAGGCCAAAGATCTCGTTTCAGTGCTTCAAGAAGCAAACCAGGTTAGTAGAGTAACTTAAAATGTTAGTAAATCCTCATACCTTTGGCATGGGTACGTTTTTCAATAGCGTGACATGAATGCAAGTATGAGGTACATAAATGACAGCTACATGCCTTCGGTGTCCACACTTAATTGTCTGGATCCCATCCTCAGATGTTGTGACATTTTTAACATTAGAAAATGAAATTACGACTTGATAAGTAATAGACTTTTAATTAACATTGTGTTATTTTGTTATAAAGATGGTGAATCCTCAATTGCAAAACATGGCTGACCGTTGTGGAGGTGGCGGCGGAGGCTGGAACAGGAGCCGGTTCGGCAGCGGGCGCGGCGGTGGCGGCACCTTCAAGCGCGGGACCAGCTTCGGCAGGGGGAAGCCTCAGGGGGGTGGCGGTGGACACAAACGATTTGATGGATATTGAACATAGGTGTAATAGTCTAGGATTAATTCGCAGCAAATCCTCATAGGAATACTGTTCTGGTGTGAAAGTGTAATTTGTTGAAGTTCTGATTGTCTGGTATTTGTCGTTAGTTAATTTATCTGAAGGTTGCTTGCGCCTTATACAAGTTTATTTATTTAAGTATTTTTTTAATTGCACTGTGATAATTTTTAAGCTGTGAGGATTAGCTAATATCATTAATAAATTAATATGTAGTAATTTCCGTATAAAAAGTAGTATGATGGATGTCCTTATTAATTACCCATTACGGGTATTACATTTTTCGAATAATTTATTTTCTATACATGTCCAGTATAAATGTTTGTGTTGTGTAATTGCCGCCATTCCACTATTGTCTTCTATGTTAAAAGGGAATAAAGTGTCTATCTACTTTACATAGAATTTTATTTTCTCTCATCTCAGCCCCACTCCTTTGGCAGAGCCATCTAAAATAAGTAGGTAGTAGGTAGGTATTTAGGATAGGTAGTTGTTACTACCTATTGGTAGTAAACCAATCTGCCAGATTTTGCTAATTCATAAATCCAGCCAGATCCCATTTACCCGGATAAATGGTGTAGGAAGGGTAATATGGGATTTTGACCATGCGTCTTTCAGATTCGGATATTTATTTAATGTGGTAACAAATAATAGTAAACAAATAGATCAGCTCGACTATTTGATCTTATATTCGATATAAAAGGACATATGTATCTAAGACCAAAAAATAGTGATTGCCAAGCTTTCAATAGATAAAAAAAAGTAAGAAAGGAAAAAACGTTTTTGTTGACAACCCTATTTTACGCGTTCCCAGTTACTACCCGACTATCCCAAATATCCAATGTGCTGTCTATATCCCACTCTGCGACACATTTGCCCATTCGTGAGTAATTTCCCCAAAGTATCTATTGCAAAACACGTCCATAGAAATCAGTATTTTTAAATGATATTTACCTTATTTAATTACTTTACTATTTGTTTAAAAAATAATTTATGAATATGTAGTATTGTTTCTATCATTTCTTTCTAAATCCGTCAAAACACGAAGTTAGCACAAACTAAAACGTTAACGGAGACCCACTTTGACAACTTTTTCTTATATATTTCATGCTTTGGAACTTGGTGCTGCCAGGACTAAAAGCAATAATCTCCTATACAAATTACAGTTACAATGTGCCTCCGTATAAAAATAGCAACACAAGAGATTTTTAAATGTACTGTTTATCCAAATTACCCGCCATTCCATTAAACCCCTTTTACGGTACTTGCTCAGTGTAATATGTGTCGCACTATCGTCGGTTGTCATCTGAATCAGACAGCCCTATCGATATGTAGTATGTATTGTTAGTCACGAAGTCTAAACTATCGATAGTATTGTTACTCTTTAATAAATAAATCATCGATACTATCGATTGTTTTAGACTACCTACCAATGTGCAGCCGCGGTTGGAATAGCGCAGGCAGCATTGCGGTAACCGCAGCCGGTACCTAGCTACAGTGTCGCCTGCTGTTGCAGTCTGCGGCCCGTCTTGGAATTGTACCTTAACCGCGGGACTGACAACCGTCGGAGCCGTGGAGTCCTTGAGTGAAGGAAGACCGCGACTCGGTAAGCGTAGTGTTGGACGCCCTGCTACAAGATGGGATGATGACATACGAGAGCTGGATGAGTGGCCGAAAATCGGGAGCAGTGGCGTGCATTAGGGGAGACCTATGTCCAGCTGTGGACGAATGTGAGTTGCTGATGATGATGACTTCTACGCTTAATGGTACAGGTACAGTCGTGTACACAGTAAAAAACATATTTTTATCTCAAGCTCTCTTTGAGTGTGAACCAAAGAGTAAAAAATATGTGTGATGTGACTTTAAGTCTTTCCAGTCACACTATATCATGGACGTAAACATCACTAACAATCTTATATAGACTGTGCATTGACTTTCCTCTTCTATAATCTGTGCATATAATTTTGACATGACAATGACAACTACTGTCACAGACCAAGAAAAAAGAAAAAACTTGTCTCTGTCTGTCTGTAGTTCGGTCGGTTTCGTTTTTTTCATTCACGTGTTTTCATGTTTATATCTCTATTTATTTTCACTGAAAAAATAAAATCTGATTCAGTACAAGTTACAAAAATCTGGAGTTAAATGATGCCATTTACAAAATTGTTATTACCTTTTAATAAACGGTAGTTTTGTGTAAGATAACCTATGATATTTCACGCTGTTTTTTCTATCTCGCACATACACACTGCTACTTTTGCTTAATTTAATAAATACGATGGCGTTTAGTATATTTGGTAAACTTTTAAGACGTAATAAAATATCAAAAATGTAAGTATCTCAATTATTGAATTCTATTTTATTGTATTATGTAAGAATAAACAATGTTGTATCATAGTTGGATTCGTGATAAATGCTTTTATTTTCTTTTCAGACTCAACAATGATATTAAACAGTTCACTACAGAATTAGTAGAGATAAAAAAAATTATAAATCCTTCAAGTGCATTATGTATCGCTCCTAAAATCATAAAGCCTACAGATTTCAAGCGCTACAGTCAAAGATTTTATTCTATTAAGGCAGTTGAACAAAAAAATATAGATGTATACCGGAACGAACATAATATTACAATAACTGGGCAGGATATACCAGATCCTTACATTGATATAAACAATAGCGAGTTTCCTGACTACATCAAAAACTTTTTGAAGCAACAAGGATTTGAGAAGCCAACTGTCATTCAAGCACAAGCATGGCCTGTAGCTCTGAGTGGTCAAAACTTTGTGGGAATTGCTCAGACTGGAACTGGTAAAACATTGTCTTACCTGTTACCTGCAGTTGTACATATTAAAGAGAAAGAAGCCAGAAGAGGTCTTGGACCAAGAGTTTTAGTTCTAGCACCAACTAGAGAACTGGCCAGACAAATTGAAATGGTAGCTAAAGACTTCAATGAGTTGTTGGGAATTAGGTGTGCATGTATTTATGGTGGTGCAAACAGAGGCAAACAAGCTGCAATTTTAGAAGCTGGTGTGGATATAGTGATAGCTACTCCAGGCAGGTTGAATGATTTCTTGATGTCTAAAACAACCTCACTGAGTAGATGTACCTATGTAGTATTGGATGAGGCAGACAGGATGTTGGATATGGGATTTGAACCCCAGATTCGGCAGGCTCTAGAAGGGGTCCCTCTTGAGAGACAGATTTTAATGTTTTCAGCTACATGGCCAAAAGAAGTTCAGCATTTGGCCCAAGATTATTTGGGGAAGTTTGTGCAGGTTAATGTTGGATCAACAGAACTCTCAGCAAACCATAATATTGAGCAGCATGTTCATGTGTGCGAGCAAGAGGAGAAAATGGCCAAGTAAGCAATTATATAAAACTAATCCATAGGTTTCACTATAAAAAATCTAGCATGTAAAAATATCCTAAAACATACTACAATACTAAAACTATTTTTTTCTAATTTCAGTTTCAAGTCAATAATGCATAGTATATCTGGAGACGGTTTTGGTAAAATCCTGGTGTTCGCCAATACAAAGAAGTTTGTGGACATGTTGGCATTGATGCTTCGAAGGAATGGATGGCCAGCAGTGGGCATTCATGGGGACAAAACTCAGCTACAGAGAGACACAATCATTAACAAGTTCAAGCATGGCAAGACAAATATTCTTGTTGCCACTGATGTGGCTGCTAGGGGTCTTGGTTAGTATCTTACTAATATTGATAGAAGTATTGTATTTTGCACTTAAAGAAATTGTTTATTAAATCTACATTTCATAAGGGGCTGTGTTGATATATTGGAGTATATGAGATTTTATTCTGAAGTTTTGAAACTTTATGAGCTTGACACAAAGTCAATGATAAATTGCAATAGTTTTAAAATTGTTAAAAAACTGACGCTATTGAATGGACTTTAATGAACTGATGACACATTTTCCTTTACTTAATTTCAGATGTTGATGGAATAACACATGTAATCAATTATGACTTCCCTAACACATCCGAAGACTATATCCACAGAATTGGTAGAACTGGTAGGCAGCAGAATAAGGGAGTGTCCCACACAATACTTACACCAGATGATGAGCGGCAAGCCAGAAGTTTAATTGCTGTCTTGAAAGAGGCGAATCAAGTAAGATAGTGTTTTAATTTTATATTATTTTAAGACTTATTAATTAAATATAAATTTGTTAATTAGGTGATCACTTTTCACAATTCAAAATGATAATTAATTATCAATATTCTTCTTATTGTAAAATACAAAGCATGCAAAACCTTAATTTTTACATAAAAATATTCTGACTCGTCCAATGGTTGACTGGTAGATAATGCTGTAAGGCATTAAGACCGCGAATTATTGTACTTTTTATTCCGTGCAAATAAGAATAAATAAATAACTATTAACACAATTGCATTCACTTGTGTTTTTTTACTTAGCCGACATTGTATGTTCCACGGCTAACCTATCCCAAATGCCGCCATTTTAAATTTCTTTATATATTTTTTGACATTGCTTTGTATTTGTTTATTTCTAGGAGGTACCAAAGGAGCTGGAAGACATGTCGCGTAGTTACAGCATGATGAAGTCAAAGGAAAGGCAATACAGCAACTCCTACAGGCCAAAACCGAACAGTTGGAATACCAACAGCAGATTTAAGAAGTTTGACAAATCTAGTAGTAGATATAGATATTAACTTATTCTCGTGTATACCTAGTGTAACATTTCATGTAGTAAATTATATCATTAAGTACCATATTGTTTATATTTTATTATTCAGACTAATTTATTAATCTTATAGCTTTTTTTTATGTTTAATAATTTTAATGTACCTACCTGTAATCTGGTTTAACTTTATGATTTGAAGGCCTTTACTTAAACACGACTCAAAACACTACACAAGGTACAGAATGTTTCTAACTTCGTCCAACTAAGCACACAGGTGCCCATTATTCGTTGGTTGAAGTTATATAGATCAGATTTGATTTATGCCTAAAATTACAGAACTTAATAAGAAAGCCTTACTAATTACATACTTAATTTAGCATAAATTGCGGCGATCTTATCGCTGAAAGCGAAAATATTTTTTGTGGTAGGTACAGTCCGCTGCAGAAGTCACTATATGTAATGTATACTTCAGGTGTTAAAGAGGGGTTCTTTCACTTTTAACTTTCAATTAATTATTTATTGTCATGATGATATTATTATGGATGTGCACTCAAAAAACCACCAAATCATTGATGGTGTATTGGTGGTAGTATTTATTTATAGTTGTGCTGCTGTTAACTACCTAATATTAGAGTTTAAATGAAACTATTTGGTATTGTTTCGCTTACTCGCTTCTTTTTCTAAAGCATATTTTCTTCTCTGGAGTGTTGAAACATAGGTTTTGGTTTCTGAGATTTTCTTGCGTTATTTTCCTAAAAAAAAGAATTAGGCGTAGCGTTTCCATGGCAAACTTATTGACGTTTACTTGGCGTTACTAAATGTCACAGTTTTAATAACATGTGCGTTGAACTGTTGATAATAATAAAATTTACGCATAGAATTTACAATGGCTTTACCAGATCTTGACACTCGATCTATATTAAATGTCGTGGAGGAAAATTTCGAAGCTGTTAATTTAGTAAGTACCTATTGCCCAGCTATGTAATTATATCTTAACTCATTTCTGTATCAAAAACGTAGATCCATCCTAAAATCGGTTCATAACACAATAATCAAACCTAGATCTCATCATTATTGTTTAGGAGTTTCGAGAAAAACATCAAGCGAAATAATTAGCTAATGTTGGTCTATGTTATCTCTTTGCAGAAAGCGTATGCCATTCGAATGATATACATCGGCGAGCATGGCCTACCTAATAAAGAGGAGTTTATTGCAGAGTTCCGTAAGACGATACACGATGTGAACTCAAGCTATTGCGAGATCCCCGTCACGGGATTCTTGCTGGTTTATGATAGTTATTTCGTTCACATTATTGAGGTTTGTTACAAAATTGTGAATATGAAGTTGCACGGGTAATCTAAAGGAGGGGGCGATTCACGCGCCTCCTGAATGAAGTTGAATTGGATATTGCATTTTGACGGCCTCGATGGCGCAGTGGCTAAGGTGTTCGCCCGAAGCGCGAAAGGTCCCGGGTTCGATTCCCGGTCAAGTCAATTTAGGAATCTAAGTAAATGTGTAAATCTGCCACTGATTTGAACGTCGCATCCATCTGGATATGCTGTGGAGTAATTCCAGTTTTTTACCTTTACAATAGTATATTCTTATAAGCACGTTAAGTTGTTGGTCATGCGCCTGATCCCTCTTCGGTCGTGTCACACTGGTGACCTATCGAAATATGAGAATAGAGAGTGGGTGTTTGCGCGCACATTCGTGTACTATACCTAATTGTCCTGCGTCGATGGCTGATTCTTGATTAGCCGCGATAGCAGAATTATCGGTTAGGAGGACTTTATTATTATTAGGTACCTACCTGCTTTTGCCACTCGCGTTAAATTCGGGGTAGCACAAAAGTAGCCTATGTTACTCTTCAACTATCTCCACTTAAAAAATCGCGTCAATTCGTCGCTCCGTTTTGTCGTGAAAGAAAGACAAACAGAGAGACAGACAGACAGACAGACACACTTTCCCATTTATAATATTAGTATGGATATCCTTATACTTCAATTCAGGGTTCCGAAGACACAGTACACAGGCAGATGAGGTTTTTATTCACACAAGAAGTAAAATGGATAGAGTACAAGCTGAGATGCGATGAGGAAGAGCGCGTTGCGCTTGCGCTCGCGTTGGAGGAGGCTCTGGCGGAGGGGGGGAACATCAACCTGGAGGAGTACCAGCCGAAGCCCTCCCCAGACAGAGTCATGTTCAAGAAGTTGAAGGTTTTGATTGTGTATCACTCGATTACCAATGTAAGTTGATCGGACAAACTTGTGTAAACTCAGGAAGCCAATTCTCGGTTTTCGCCTTCTATGTCGAGTCGACTTCATGGAACGCATAGACCAATAGGAGAACAAGATAAGGAATGTCGACTGTAATCTGTGTTTTCCTATTGGTTGTGCGTTCCATGAAGTCGACTCGACTTAATAGGCGGAAATCGAGAATTGGCCTTGTTTTTTGATGTGAGATGTCAAAATGTTGAAGTTGTATCTCAGTCTACAAGTACGCCATCAAACGGATGTTTCACACGCGGTAGCCCCTAATAGAGATAGTCCTCTATGTGTGCAGATGCTGTTTAAAGATTGGAGTGCAGTCACCGCTCGCCCGCCGTCTCTGGTCGGCAGACTAGATGTCTTCGCACCTTTACCAGAACACATAGAGCAGCTGAACATCTGCATCAACAAAATCAACAAGCTGTGTGAACTGGCCAGGACTGAGGATAATGTGAGTTGTCCTTCATCACCTTATTTCTTTCCCAAGAGATGCTCACAAACATTTTCTAGCACTAATACCTACATCTAATGACAAATTTATTTTGTTAGAATTTGTTAACTTGTTTAGAAAAAAAAAACGAATATTACCTATTTAATCAGAACGAAAATGTTTTATCGATAGAAATGACCTTTCCCCTTTGCCCTTTCTGCTTGACCCAAAGGTTGACTGGTAGAGAATGCCTCTTGGCATTAAGTTCGCCTTATTGTACGAAGTTTTGTGCAATAAAGTTTTAAATAAAATAAATGAAAAAAAAAACCATTTGTAGGGAAAGGGGTCAAAGTTCGCCAGCGCACTTGTACTCTACTGATGTCGCAGGTGTCTATCGCTTACCATCAGGTGATCCGTCTACTGGTCTCCCACCTTTTACAAAAAATACCTAGTTAGTTAAATATTTATGTAAAAACATACCTATTTTAATTTTCAGTTTTTTTATTCTTTATAAGTAAAAAAATCTGATTTGCCCCCCTCTGGCCCAGAACCTAGGTAGGCCCATGCTGGCCTTATAGTCGAGGGGCTGGCTACGCTATTCTCTCATCGACGTATCAGTGACGCGCAGGGACGCAGACGCGGATCCAGACTTCAAAAAAGCTTGTGGGCTAATGTCTTGTCCAATCCAGCAGACAAAGGGCTGATGATGATGACGTCTATTTCACAGTTATCGTTCGATGGCTTGAGTGCGAACGATCCCAAAATGGAAGGTCTGCCAGAGGTGGCGCTGCTGGACTTCCTCATCCAGTCTCCACACATTCTTGACCTCCGACAAATGATTCACATACATCGTCGGGTCGATGATTACGTTTTCTATTTCGGTAAGTACAAACACATGTCATACAGGCATGAATGGGCAAGCTTGACCGGAGCGATACCACGGCCTCATAGAAAACCCGCGTGAAGCGGTACATCAGAGCACAGACGCTTCTGTTCTCTGGTTTACCAAACGAGTGAACTATCACTTACCGGATGCCCAATCCGGGGGGAAGGGCTCAAAGGTTGCCTGCACTTGTGATTCCCATGGTGTTGCCCATAGACACCCATGGGCGGCGACAATCGCTTAACATCAGGTGGTCTGTCTGCTCGTCTGCAGCCTATCACATAAAAAGAAATCTTCAACATCTAGAATGTCTTAGCTAGGTAAACATGAGATTTTCTATATATGTATGTAAAGTGAGACATGGTCACCGCCCCAATTTTTTTATATTATAGGAAGGCAAACAAGCAAGCGGGTCACCTGATGGTAAGTGATCACCGCCGCCCATGGACATCAGCTACACCAGAAGGAGTGCGGATGTGTTGCCGTCCTTTTAGGAAGGTATAGGCTCGTTTCTTTTTGCAGTTGGTAACGAACACTATAATGTGTCTAGAAAGTCTTGGAATCGGATTTTAGGGGAACTAACATTTCCATGTTTTATAACCAATGAGGCTACCATACCCTATGCCATAAGCGGCAGTGGCGCCAACAAAAAATTCACGACTTTATTGACACATTATACGTAACTATTAACAGAGAACGTATGGCCTCTACCAACACACTTCACGCCGCGGCTGCTGTACAAGCTGAAGGTGGACGATTCGTTCGTGGAGCCGTTGCCAGTAATGCCTTGGGAGCTCGTCAAGAAAGAAAAGGAAGGCGAGGAGGAAGACCGTAGCCAGCAGAGCGGGAGCTCTTCCAGCGACTGAACTACTTCCAAATAAAGGTCTAGTTACATTGGTCAATTGGTCTTGGGGTACGCTAAAGTTTGCGCGGGTGTACTACAGTAGCACTACCATGAGTTTGAAATACTATCCTCGCTATCGAAAACTATCGCTTTGTCTCTTTCATTGTGATGCATTTGAAAGAGACAGAGCAATAGTTTACGTTATGTCAGTTTTCGATGTCAACTCATGGTAGCGCTACAGAGCGGGGGTGCCTAACTTTTCGATACAGACCCCCGTGCGTGCGACCCGCGTGAGATTAAGCGTTGGCCCTTAGTTAGGCATTAGTGGAGGACTGGTCCCACAACGAGTGCATTTGGTACATTTTGACGTCAAAATTATGAAGAAACTGATTATATTACAAAAAACCAAAGTCGTTCAAGTTTGACCAGTCGTCTACGTAACGCGGTCTATCAGATTTTTCATTTGCGAGAACCCTCCGAAAGATTTCGGTATCGGCATATCACTATTATTAATATGTAAATTATATTTTTTTTGTGTGAAGTAAGATTGCAGAATTCTTTTCAATTATGCATAGTAACAGTTCTATTTCATTGGATTAAGTTAGTACTTCTAGTCACTTTTGTATTCCGTATTTTTACTCAAGCATTTGTTTGTGAATAAATAATGTTCAAGTAACGTCTACCAGCGGTGTTCATTATTCGGGGAAACGGGGTGTTGTATGCATAAAAAGAGTGCGTACGAAATTCTATTGCGTTATTCCAGTCTTTTTTTATATACGAACAGATATTATGCCCACTATTCTCTTATAAGTTTTGCATTAAACAACACCAGGTTAAGTAGGTTCCTATACTGCTTTAATGTCAAGGCCATGATGACTATCTAATCCTAGACCACTTTAATTAACCTACGAATCGATAAAACTTAGGTAGACACGTCATGTTGCTATAGCAATATTGATCTATTTGTAATCCTTCCGTCAGTGAATCTTGCAGTGGAATATGGATAGTGCTAAAAGTAAAAAGAAAAAAAATATAAGAAGAACAACTAGAAAGACGATTGCCGGGATAAAATTACCACCAATCGAACCGATAGGTGATGGGGACATCAAAACGATTGTGGACGTTGATCCCAGCTTCTACTCTTTGATCGAGGGCCGGCCCATACGGCCGAACACGTCTATAAACCAATACAAGCATAACATCAAGTCAGTGGCAATGAAAAGGACTATTCACGGCTTTTTAGTAGATGAAATACTGCGAATAACCAGGGAGATTGAAATGGAACGAGAGATTTACGAAACAGCTTCCAAACATTTTGATGAATACAAGAACAGCTTTGATAAATTCCTGGCATTTGATAACAATAACACTATTGACATAATGAAAAAGTCTGACACGATGGCCAAGGACTTGACGAACCAGACAGAAGAACAAAAGAAAGCAAATTTTGAATTGGCGACAATAAGGTCAAAATTACAGTATATTGACGAAAGTCTATCAATTTTGTTATCCTTTCAGAATTTCCTGTACGAGGCGTCTCCTGTTCTGTGGCAAGAGAAAATCAATATGAAAATGTGCAAAAATAAACCAGAGATTTGCCCAATTAATTCAAATGTATTTTGTAAAATTGACATCGATATGGTAAAAGAACGGTTAGGTAAACTTCCGCCCCCACATCTCTATTTTGAAAAACCCGATCAATTACTTACTTACTTCGATGCATTAGAAAAGCAAAATTTAAATTATTTACTAGTCACTGAAAAATTGACTGTAGAGAAGAAAAAGTTTCAGAAAGCAGTGGATATTTTGAAGATATTGTTGAAGGAGGAACTAAATTATATACAACAAAAGGTACGTTATAAAATTAAGATTAATAATAACGTTAACGTATATGGTAATGACGTTAGTTTTCTAGTTTACATGTTTGTTTGATTTGTCTTTAATACCTAATGAAACAACACCATTGCCTATTATTTATAACAAATATTTGTACGTGTTCTTGCAACTTTCAGATAAAAGAAATTCAAGACTTAATTAAAATGAACGAAGTTCGCGAAATTGAAGTAAAAGAAGTTTTCTCTAGAATTTTGGAAGATAAGAATTCAATACTTGGTGTCATCGGAGATGGCGTTACAAATTTTTAACTACGTCGAATTTGCTTATGAACATTTACTTGCTCCTAATGAAACCAAACTCAGTTCTTTGGACATGACTCTGGCCTTAGAGACTGAGTATGACAATTTACAGTTAGATATATCTGCGTTTGATTTGAAGCTCGTTAAAGAAATCGAAAAAGAAACCTACGAAAACAGCGAGAAGGAAATAAAACAGGCCAAATTAGCGTCTAAACTACTTAGAGATGTGGACAAATTAAACAGGAGGATGAAATCTTCGTACGAGCCTTCTAGAAAACAATTACAATATTGAATTGTATTTATAAGGGTAGGACTGAATATTACAAGAAATATCTTCCTTCTTCTTTGAAATTTTATTGTACCATAGAGTAAGGTAATAATAGTGAAATATACTATTTCGACTTAGAAGTTCTACTAATTTAAACTTTCTTCTTCGTCTTTGCTAATCAAAAAGTGATTGTTCTTGACATTTGACTGACACTTACATAGATTTTTATTAATTTGTTGTACTTAAAAATATTTTAGAATAAGATATTTTAGTAAAAGTTTTATAGATTCTTAGTATGTCTTGTTTAAAGAAAAAACGTAAACCTATGGTGCCGTTGAAGACTTTAGATATAATTTTCCGCCGTCGATATGTACAGAACACTCAGTTCTATTTTGCCAATCGTAAGCATGCACTTACTCCTGAGACGGAAGGTCAGAAACCCTCCAGGCCTTTTAGAGTTCCTCGATCTGAAAAGTTACTGTCGTATATAAAATACAGTGACAGAAAAGAAAAACTATCTTCAAGAGAAAGATTGGCTCAACCACTGCACAAGAAAGATAATTTGAGAATAGCAGCTACGAGGGACATATCGAAACGTCTTTTCCTCCCAGAGCCACCAGATGACGTACGAGCAGTCGTTGAAATTCATCCAGAGTTTTACACGGTCATAGAAGGTCGACCATTAAGATGCTTCGACGATATAAAAGTATACACAAACAATATTAGAAGCTATGCTATGAATCGGCAACAAATCGGCTACAGACGTGACCTAATACTCAAAATAGACCAAAGCATAGTGGAAGAGGCTCGGCAGAGTGACCAGATTGCTGAAAACCTAAAGAAACACATCAAAAATTTCCAAAAGTTTTTGACCGAAGATTACAAAAAGGCGTGCTATAAAGTAGCAAAAGCTGAAAAGGTGTATGCGGATTTGGTTGCTAAAAATTCTGAGTTCCTCGGTTATGTATCAGCGCTATCTATGATGAACAACATTTTGTTTAAACTAGACGCTATCAGGGGAACATTGAAAATATATCGTCGATACCTGATATTCGTTGCTCCTATTTCATGGAGGCAAATATACGATGAAACTTTGTATGGAAAAGTTCAATCCATTCAATTTGAGGAGGGTGACTTTGCCACTGACAATGATCTTGAGGAACCTTTAGGGATTGACAAAATAGTCGAAGCGGCTAAAATTGAGTTCAAAAAACCACTCCCTAATAGCATGTACTTTAAAAAACCAGATCAAATGATGTATCTATTCCGTACAATGGAATTACAAAGTCGCGAATACTTACAACAGCTCGCAAAAACTGACGCACCATTTAGAATGTTAACTGAACGCATAAGACAACTAAAACTAGTCACTAAACAGGAGTTGGACTACTTTCAATATTACATAGACAATATAAATAAGGAGATAACTCGAGAAACGTATAACGAAAACCATTTACAAGAAAAGTTTTTCCGTATTTTGCAAGAATCATTCTACGACAGCGTAGCCAGTCCCAGTACACTGAAATTAAAGATTTGTATTGAATATGTTTACGAACAGGTTTTCGGTAAATGTGAGGAGGGTCCATCAGAGTATACAAGACCCCATGAAAATTTTGGAGGTTATGTACGAGGACTACAATCTGAGACTAGATTCTTTAGATTTCAAAATTGTTAACCAGGCTCGTAACGACTTCTTCGCTCAAGATTTAAAAATGATGAAGAATGCTTATAATGCTGAAAGGGAGCTGAGGGCATTCAGGGAAATGACGAATGCCATGAACAAAGCATTTTTGCCTCCCAAAAAATATAAGCGGCCTGTGTTTAAAAAGTTCTTAGATAAGAAGAGTCGAATGCAATTGGTTGTAGCTGAAAGGCGGAAATCTCAAATGGAAAGCGGTGAGCGGCCGAAGCAAAGAAAGTACAAATTGACGCCAGAAGAGAGAGAAGGATTAATGTTGTTTACAGAGTGGTGTGAAGGAATGCATCCCGGGCCTTATTTACGAGAGTATTATACTTTTGTAAAGCCCGCTTTTGAATGGGTCCCTCGTAAGTCTGTGCTTCCGTAGAGTTTTGTTTAACTCGATGTGCATGTGGGATTGTGTAAAATTTTATTTATTGAAATTAAATGTTGACGAAATGTACGTTTAATTTTTTGATTGCATAGGAAATACAGTTTGTTTCGAATTAATATTCTGATTAAATCGTAGCTGCATAGATCAACCGAAATCTAGATGGTTTATATTTTACTATTTAATTTATTCATTATTTCTTGAACATTGTACATTCATTTTGTAATTGGAATATATTGTTCATAAATAATGGAACCAGATAACAATTCAGTCACCATTGACATTCCAAAACCTAGAGTGTGTAAAAAGTTATCCAGCGAGCTGTTCAGGCCAAAACGTATCAGCAGAGTTTTATTACGTACTATGGAGAAGCGGTTAATGAGACCTTCTGACTCTACTCTTAGCAAATTTTACATGCCTTGTGAAAAACCGTTGCCGTCGTCAATTTTCAAGCGAGAGGAAATATTAATACCTTACAAAACATTTTCACGGGCACAAAAAACTTGCAAACATAAGCAAAAACTTTCAATTGGCATATATGACAAATATAAAGTAGTTAACACTGACTTGAAGAAACGACTATACACTGAAAACCCTCCGAATGAAGTGCAAGCCGTGACTGATGTGGATAATAGATTTTTCTCCAGTGTCAACGGTCGTCCGATTCGTGATCGTGTCCCCTTATTCAAATCACTGATGGTTGCGGCTGCTGACTTGGAGCGACTGTATCATGATATCGGTAACAGACATGAAGCTATTTTAAATATTGAAGTTAATCGTAAGCAAGAGTTAGAAACGTATAATTTAAGTCTTGTAAGGTGTATGGAACAAGTTAAGAGCTTCGATAAATTCATATCGGAAGATTATGGAAAATCGATGTCTCTCCTTCAGAAATGGGAACAGCTGCAGTTAAAATTACAGCTAAAAGTAACTGAAATGGAAAATTTAGCAAACGAGGAGTTTACTATTATATCCAGACTTATGGGTCTAGATTATTTATATGGATTGCAACAAAAATACGGACGATTCTTGTATTATTTGGCACCGCCTAGTTGGCGTGCTAAGAACAGAGAATTCGCGCAGTCTGTCGAAATAGAAGCTAAGGGTTTTGATTTAGGTATCAGTAGCGAAGAAGAAACATTTCATGTAATATTCGACAAAATGCGAACTGAGTGCTTGGGGAAGCTGGTTAAACCAGTTTTGTTTTTCAGTCACCCACATGAATTGTTGAATATATTCGGTGCGATTGAAAAACAGCAATTGAATCATTTTGCTTACATAACGCACCTTGTTCCGCCCAAGAAGATGTTGAAAGATGGTATAAAATTCTTGAAAGACGTAATCGTCCAAGACAGTGCTTTTGTTAAAAATATGATTTGTAATTTTCAAAAACTTCTAGAGTTTAGCAACGAGAGATGTGTAGAATTGGAATCTAGGTTTTACAGGATACTTAATGGTCTATTTTATGAAAGCGTTGGAGCCCCAGAGGTACTGAATCTTTTTATACATTTGGAATTTTGTTACGAAAAAATTCATGCAGAGAAAGCGTTGAACATGGATATAGTTGCAATGGCAAAAAGTTTAGAACTCTGTTACATGGATTATTCAAAACGTTTGGATGCATTACATAGCGATACAGTGAAACAAGCTGTTACGCAGAGCTTGGAGTTGGAGAAGCGTAAGATGCGGCGGGCGAGGCTTGCTGCCAGGGAACTGCGTCTATTTGATAGGTTGGAACGCGAAATGCTTCGTGCTCATAAACCGTCGAAGCCGGAAGCCGATAAGATTCCCTTGGTAAAACATGTCTCACAGAAAAGTTTGAGACGTGACCGGTCAAAGTCTCAAGTTAAAATTACCGAACAGAAACCACTAGACGAGACCGAGCTAGAATACTTGTCACTTTTTACTGATTGGGTGGAAGGCGACGATCCTACGAAATTTCTGCATAGGCTAGATGACGAAAATTAGATAATAAATGCAGGGAAAAGGTAATAAAAAGACTTTGCATTATTGAAAACAGATTTTTATTTACGGGGAATCAATATGAAAAACATCTATGTATTTCCATAAAACATATTCATATGCGTCAATGTGGATATAATAAAACGAAAACATAGTGATTTATAATAACAAAATGTACAATTCTACTCATAAAAATGTTTGGTTTCATGGTATTGACGAGTAACTACTTGGAATTTACATATTTACATTGTGAGTAACACAAACTCTGGTAAAAGCTTCATAATTTTATCAATACATTACGATGGTTTACAATAACACTATGTTATACCTCTATGAGTGAATAAATAAATAGCTATTAAAGCACTAATCATAAGCAACCACAGTCGAGTGGCAGCTATACTTATACCCATTAGAAGTTATTATATCTGCGATGCAACGTATCCTTGGATAATTTTAGTACTGTTTTTTTTTAATTCCAAACGGTTCTTTTACTGCAAATAATATTATACAAGATACGTTCCATCGCAATTTTCATTTGATAACTAACTTAATCCGTTTGCTTTCTGACAATTTATAAACATTAACTTTTGATTGGATTGATAAAATTTTGGTTTATGGGTGAAATGTAAATTAAATGCCCATTAGTATAATAAAATCGAAATGCGCATTGAAAAAATATTACAAATAACAAAATGTTTGCGGACTCATTTACGGTTCCTAGGGAATATTTACAATTTATTTACATACGAAGAAGCCGTCCAAAACACAAACATTAAAAGCCTCTTTATAAAAGTTATACATAGAACATCACAATAAATTTAAATAATCTCTACAGACTAAATCGTTGAACATGGATATAGTTGCAATGGCAAAAAGTTTAGAACTCTGTTACATGGATTATTCAAAACGTTTGGATGCATTACATAGCGATACAGTGAAACAAGCTGTTACGCAGAGCTTGGAGTTGGAGAAGCGTAAGATGCGGCGGGCGAGGCTTGCTGCCAGGGAACTGCGTCTATTTGATAGGTTGGAACGCGAAATGCTTCGTGCTCATAAACCGTCGAAGCCGGAAGCCGATAAGATTCCCTTGGTAAAACATGTCTCACAGAAAAGTTTGAGACGTGACCGGTCAAAGTCTCAAGTTAAAATTACCGAACAAAAACCACTAGATGAGACCGAGCTAGAATACTTGTCACTTTTTACTGATTGGGTGGAAGGCGACGATCCTACGAAATTTCTGCATAGGCTAGATGACGAAAATTAGATAATAAATGCAGGGAAAAGGTAATAAAAAGACTTTGCATTATTGAAAACAGATTTTTATTTACGGGGAATCAATATGAAAAACATCTATGTATTTCCATAAAACATATTCATATGCGTCAATGTGGATATAATAAAACGAAAACATAGTGATTTATAATAACAAAATGTACAATTCTACTCATAAAAATGTTTGGTTTCATGGTATTGACGAGTAACTACTTGGAATTTACATATTTACATTGTGAGTAACACAAACTCTGGTAAAAGCTTCATAATTTTATCAATACATTACGATGGTTTACAATAACACTATGTTATACCTCTATGAGTGAATAAATAAATAGCTATTAAAGCACTAATCATAAGCAACCACAGTCGAGTGGCAGCTATACTTATACCCATTAGAAGTTATTATATCTGCGATGCAACGTATCCTTGGATGAGTAGACTGTTTTTTTTTAATTCCAAACGGTTCTTTTGCAGTAAACCCACATGCCTATTTCTTAGGCATGTGGGTTTACTGCAAATAATATTATACAAGATACCTACGTTCCATCGCAATTTTCATTTGATAACTAACTTAATCCGTTTGCTTTCTGACAATTTATAAACTTTAACTTTTGATTGGATTGATAAAAATTTTGGTTATGTGTGAAATGTAAATTAAATGCCCATTAGTATAATAAAATCGAAATGCGCATTGAAAAAATATTACAAATAACAAAATGTTTGCGGACTCATTTACGGTTCCTAGGGAATATTTACAATTTATTTACATACGAAGAAGCCGTCCAAAACACAAACATTAAAAGCCTCTTTATAAAAGTTATACATAGAACATCACAATAAATTTAAATAATCTCTACAGACTAAATCGTAAGTGGCTACTCAAGAAACATTTGGTATGGACGTTTAGAAGGGATTCAAGTGTAGCAGGATGAAGATAAAGGTGTCAAGTCATTGAGTGGTAGGTAGTAAGTAAGAGACGAAACATCAGTAAAAGTTTGTCAGCTGTGAATAGCAATAAGATTTTTCGCCAATGAAATATCTGTAAGACGTCGTGAAGGTGGGAATTCCACAGAAGCGGATTTGTGCGGAGCTAACAAAAATTTTACCAATTCAGCGATTTTTTCTTCCGCTGGAACCCCACTGTAGACCTCGAATTTCAACAGCAAGGTGATTGGTTACTTTTTTTATTGGCATGGCAAAATGACAAACAAATCACAAAACAACCAATGCCGTAGAAGTTGAATCTGACGTCAACCTTACGTCCGTCTGGCGGATATTGCATTTGCGACCACCCTCATTGCCACATCCAATCTATCTACCGTGTAGCGTAGCGTAAGACTATCCTTCCTTATTACAATGGATATTATTACCTTAGTTATCATGTTTGTAATATACTAATGGTCCCACAGGATATTGTGAGCCATACATATACCTACTTGCTCTGTTGATAAATTAATTTCGTATAAATTATGTTTTTTTTTATACTTAGGTGCAAACAACCTTACATTGGGTTTCTGTATCTATCTGTCATAGTTCTAATATTTGATACAACTTGAGAATCGCATGAATAAATTGAGACAGTCTGTAGTAGTAACCCAACGAGAGGTCGTTTATACATACTCAGGACCTTTTCAAAGTAAAATACAAACAAAGATGTTGGATCCGTACTTAGTTCATAAAAGTAATCAATTTCAATAACAAATTTTCGTAAATTTATCTTATTATCTTCACCCTTCCCCTAGCTATTTTCAAAAGAAAATGACTAGTAGTTAAATTAGTTTTATCAAAATATTCATCTCCGTCAAAATGTTCAGTATAACTTGAGCAACATTATGATGGAATATTTTCATAAGACGTTATACATCTATCGTAAAACAATATTTGGTGTTTTAAACTCGGACATTGTAAAACATCCACAACGTGAGCATTTTTAATACTTAACTTGCAAACCGTACAATAAAATCGGCCAGAAGAGTTTCTTGACCACGAAAAAAGTCAATTTATCTGACTCGTTTCTTTTGCAACTTGGCTAATTTTCTCCTTTTGAGGATCATTTCGTAAAGTGCTTCTAGGCCTTCGTGTAGGCCGTCGCCGGTGATGGCGCAGGCGGGCTGCACGTGCCACGCGTGCGCGTCGCGCGAGCCGTGCGGCGACGACACCAGCTCGTGCAGCCCCAGCAGCTTCTCCAGCTCCCGGGGCTCCTTCGCGCCCGGCAAGTCCTGCTTGTTCGCCAACACGAGAATCGGCACGCCCGTGTTGTCCGGCGATTTCGCTGTCCGAATCAGCTCCATCTTAGCCTCCTCCATCCTTTCCACATCCACCGAATCCAATACGAATATTATGCCGTCCGTGCATCTCGTGTATGACTTCCATAACGGCCGCAGTTTCTCCTGCCCGCCAACATCCCAGACTAAAAAATTAACGCCTTTGGATTTGCCGATGGTGCCTTTAACTTTCTCGCAGTTGAAGCCTATCGTAGGGACGGTGTTGAGGTACTGGTCGAACTTGAGCCGGTAGAGCGCGGTGGTCTTGCCGGCGGAGTCCAGCCCCAGCATGACGACGTGGAGCGTGCCTTGAGCGGTGGGCAGCGCGTCGAGCAGGCTCGAGTTCTTGCCCATGTTCGCACCCATGCTTGTTGCCGCGGGCGGCTATCTGACACTGTCGTCGGACCGCACCATCACGAGCAGTTGTTTTACCTGGAAAAAGGAGAAAATGATATTAATTAGATGTCTTTTGCATAAAGATAACATCGAGCGATTAGGCGCGCAAGCTAGCCGGTCGAAAATTTTAAGTGGTTCTTCAATTTCAAGGAAATAATTATGACGGCTACTTGACATCTTTCCAAGTATAGGGAGAAGCGCGCGACATTTTTTCAATAATCTTACTATATATTAGTACTTATTAGCATTCTTCAAAAGACTAACGAGCTTATTGCTATTAGAGGTACGATATAATATGTTATCGCAATAGTATGAATAGCAAACTCTTCCTCAAATCGTAATTTAGATATTTACAATACTCGTATGTAATCTATATAGGGATCATACATCGTACAAGCTTTAAAGCACTTGTTCTCAGCATCTCATTCTATTCTGGTGGCGACTGCATTGCGCCATAAGTCGTGGCCAGGACTCCTATTAATAGTTTCGAGTATGTAATGCTAGTTTAAATTGTTGTTGTGGTGGAAACTACCTACAATATGACCGTAGATTATATTCACGAGGAATTAGGTTTCGACTTAAATAATTTTGAACATTATAAAAGGAAAATAGATCAATCGTTCATTTCTCTCATAGTACCTACTTAGGTCATACAGACAATGATAGGATACCAATTTATCTGACAATCAGTCCTCATTTTTGTGAGAGACGGTTACCTGAAGAAGATTTGAAAAACATGTAGGTACAAAAGAACAGCAAAAAATAAAACCAATCTAAGACATGTTTAATATGTTTTACAAATGAAACCCTAATTGAAAGACGATATAGAAATCCGCTGAAAAAATTGCGTAACGGAAGATCTTTTGTTATGAAAATAATTGGATTTTTGAGTTGAAGATAGGTATAATCGTTTTGTTGGACTGTATCTGAGGTTTGATTGTAAAACGACTGTATGACTGGCAATTAAGTTTTCTATTAAATTGATACTACTTATGGTAAAGATTGTTAAGGTAATAAAGTGTACTAATGTATAATTTTATACATTATTCTGAATTCGAATGTGACTATAACTTATATAGGTACCTAACAATGCTGTTTTTGTACACTAGTCAGTGCAGTGTCTGCTTTTTCGCTAAATTTATAGGTCAGAAGATGCAAACTTTAGCTAGTGTAGTTAACGGTTCCCACCCAGGCGGTATAGTTAGGCGGGGGAGGAGGGGAGCGGAGGGGGGGGGGGCGAGGTGTCGCGTCAGACGAGACAAGATGTCGCCATCGCTCGCGCCCTTTAATAATTATTCGTGGCAGACGAGCGGACGACTTTTTGCACGGAGGCACGGGCTGGGTTGTTGCGACCAGCTGCCAGGGCTGCCTATGGATGCTGCCAACATTTTAACAGATCCCAGTGGACAACTTGGATCCAGTTGTGCCCACGGTAAATTTTTGAGTTCATCACAATGAGGGTTTTTGCAAATTAAACATTCGATAGCGTTACTTGGACGCCTGGTCCAACTTTGACGACATTGGTTGTTTCATAACATAATTTCTTAGATCAACTCGTTGTTGGACTATTCGTCCTGTAACGCCATCTAGCGGATTTTTCATTCGCAAAAAACCTTCATTAATAAAAATCTAATTACGGTGTCAACGAATTGAATTATGACCTGTCATGGAGCATGTCATTCCTGCCCCTGTAGGATCTTATGCAGTGTAGCGTCGTCGTATGGGGAAGGTTCCCCATACGACCACACTACACTTTTTACTCTGTAAAGATTTTCCTTAATAACAGTCTTAAATTAAATCTAAAGGACGCTGATGTGCTGCCGGTTTTGGGTAGGTGTAAATTCATTCTGTCTCTTAGGTAAGTATCTAAACAGCTTTGCACAGTTACTCTGCATTCGCTATTTGATGCTACATTAATTCTCATCATTAGTACTTGTACTATTATGTATTCTGTGTCATTAGTAAAAGCTCTTACGTCTTACCAAAAGTTTAGTGGCGCGTCTTATAGCAAGGAAAAACTAAGATTTTAGTTGTGCATGCGCTGTATTCTGTCACTGATTCTATAATTGCGTACTGACTAAACGTGCAAATCCTACTGAACTTGTATCGTCATGAACTTCTCTCTCGACTAGACAATCTGCCTGACAAACTTGTTCAACTTGCTCATCACGTACCGCCAACAAACTTGCCTCTTGCACCGATGTAAAGCCGTACCTACACTCCTACTGATAATAAACTTGGGTTTGTAGAACATAATCCTCTTTATTACCCCACCTTTAGAATTTTTCCTAAAATGTAGGATGAGGCAAAGATAAATCTTTGGGATGAGGTAGTCCAAGATGAACCGTAATATTTTACCATCTAAATGCAAAGCTCATTTGTGATAGTTAATGTTGGTAAAATGCTGCAACTACAGGGTAAGAAACATTTAGACTACCTCTACACATAGGTACACTATCACATCATTGACTGCATGCTGAAATTTAAAAATAATTACCGGAACTCTGCTTCGGGACCTATTACCTAATTGCCATTAAATCGGTACTGCTATTATTTTAAACTATTATTTAAAAATAAAAGCAATTTAATTAATTTCCAAAACTACGTTTACGGATTAACGAGTTTGAGACACGCAACATTGCGAAAGGCGAAAAAGCAATCCCGCGTAAATTGATTTTTATTATTTTTCCTAAAAGTTTGGATTCAATTATAACTTTCTGCGTTGCGTGCGAGATGTCGACAACCCTGAGAGCAGCGCTACACCTTGCCTGGATAATTTTGATCTTCAGAACGCGGGCGATGACCCTGAAGCGATCGAAAGCGGACTCAAATTGCATGGCTTGCTGGCGAAGCGACGCGACGGCACATAATACGACGAACTGCAAATTGACAAACTTAACATTTTTGGCTGGCTTCATAATGTTGTCAGACGTAGGTAGGTAGTTATTCATAATGCGAACTTTGTTTTGGTGGATCTAAACTTAAATAAATTTCTCATCTCAGTGTGTCATTCCCAGTTGATTCATTAGGTCTGGTAATTACAATGTAGCCTTTTGACTATAAGCAGCCGTAGGCATTCATAATTTATAAACTGTCGTCGCATTGGTTGTCGAACTTATTGTTTTATTCCCTTAAATTCAGCCATTTGTCAGGTGTTTCCTCGAATGAGTGAGAGTACAGGCCGAATTGGGGGTAAAGGGGGTTAAATTTTGGCAGCGCGCTTGTGACTCTACTGGTGTTGCAGGAGGCTATGGGGGGCAGCAATCGCTTACCACCAGGTGATCCGTCTGCTCGTCTCCTACCTATCACATAACAAAGGTGGCTACAGCTTCCATACCTGCTGATTTCTATCTCTACAGTTTAAACGAAGTTAACGTTACATATGATCTATTAATAAATTGGCACAGCAACAAGAGGTATTGATTTTTAGTTATTTATTGACCTTTTGGTTCTCGCGATAGTATCTACAAATCCTTTCGCTACTTGAAACACTGACACAAAACAATATGAACTGTATGCACAGATTCTGTGTCAAGTGGCACCTGAGCTAGTCGGACGTGGTTTTAAAACGCAATTGTGAAGTTCTCTCGTCGAATGTTTCTCATTATGTCAACTTTGAGACCAGTTTTTTAGGGTTTCTTACGTCCTAACACAAAACGAAACCTCGAATATTACCAATATTGCACGGAATGTCTCAGTTGTTTTTGAGCATTTGTGGTAGGTGGTACCTACCATAAGTTATAATAATCCACTGCTAATTATTTTAATTTTATAAGGCTTGCGATTGCGGGACAAATTAGAAACTGATGAAATATATTCTAAGTTTAAAAGTGGAGCTAGCAAACCTGGTACAACCAGCCACACATCAGGTTACTACAATTGATATTCAACCTAAAGTGTATGACAGTAAGATGAGAGTCGATTGAAGAAATTTGACAGTTTTGTATACTTTGATGTGTGGCTGTACGTACTTACAGGAGAATGTAACATTTCAGTTTAGGCTTCGAAATTACTGAGACTTTTGTAAAAGTGAAACATTTTTTACTAATGGAGAAACTCCGGTACCCTCACACCTACTCAGCGAAACAGAGCGTCGTCACCCTCCCTCCCACGCCTTAAGTTAAACCTACATAATATTATTTTCACGGAACCCTCTTCAGTAGAATGAAATAGGAACTTGGCCGGTTTTTGTTTTAGTGCCGGTTCATAACAATGTCACTGTGCGAGTGAAATAATTTATTCGACCTGTGGTCTACTTTCGCACGAACGACTGGTCGTTGCTCTATGACGAATTTTCGACAGTTATAATTCCGAACACGTTGAGAATGAGTTTATATACACTTGTGTTTGGTTCACGTATGTTACTTTCTTCATCATAAACATAAATTATATTAAGATGAATCTTCAGGTAAGAGTAGACGACATTGATTGATGAGAAAAAGAGAGTAAAGTGAGAGGGCATAAATATATTTTCTTTATATATGTAATATAAATTTATGAAGCGGAAATATTTGTAATTTTGGATGTTAGTAACGAATAAATGACCCGAGTTTGAAAATTTCATCAGTTGAAAGCTACTTTATATCCCTGAATAACATCTATCTATATTTACTACAGGAAAAGTTTCATTACGGGAAAATATTTTCAAGGTTAGATTTAATAAGTAGATACATAATAATAATTCATATTATGTGTATTATTGTGAGTGCAGAGTGCCTCGGTAGCCTAATCTTCTCTACAAAAAAAAAACAGTTCTACGTTGCCAAACTATAAATTTTAAACTTATTTATCAATGTATCTCTTTCTAAATTTATAGTGAGAGTAGGTATCGAAAGTTTTCTACAAAATTCGAGGTCGTATAAATCGCAAGTGGGGCTCTGAGTTGGGCCTTCGACCCGGCTATCTCGAAAAACTAGTATAGCAACTTTTGTTTTTGTTCGACCGACTTTAAGCTTAACAATGAGAATTGCCCGTTATCTAACGAGCATTTTGAATCTAGACAAGGTCAAAATTACTTTGCCTACTTAATTATAACTAGGTATGTCGTTAATGTGTTCCTAAGGCCGCAGTGTGTGAGAATTTTTGAAAAAAATATCGCTACGTAAGCAAAGAGAATATAATCACTCCGTTTTAAGAGACGCCATTCCATACATTGGTCTGAGCTCGAGGTTTTTTTTTTTCTTTTTTTTTTTGGGCACAGGTGAACATTGACAACCACATGGCATGAACATTGGTTTTATTAATGTTGGCATGACTGGTATTTGACAACTGACAGCGTTACGTAGTGATGGGAAACTGTCGATAGATTCCCACGATAGTTACTAGTGATGGGAAATATCGAAAAATATCGACAGCGGACAGGGTGCAGATCTTGTTATTTTTCAGATTTATTTTAATAGGGAAATAACAATTTTTAAATATTTCAAAACACATTTATTGAAAATTTTAATTGGTATTAAACAATATTCATTGATGAATTCTATTTCTATTGTAATGCCTTCCAAAAAATATATGAAATCGTGTTGAAAACAAAGTTTAACTTATTTGATACACGAGGCTAGTTTTCCAAGCCGGGACAACAAGCTAGTGTCAGCATACTTCTGGATTTACAGTGGACCAGCTTAATAATAATAGGAATATGGACAGTGATCAGTAGTGATCACTTCATCAAAGAAATAATAATGAATGGAGACATCATAAAAGATCCGACAAAAATAGAAAAGTGTCAGATTACTTACATATTGTTTTACTTAAAAGATTATTAATTATAAACAGAATTGTCTATGACATCGTGGACCACACTACACCTTTCGGCTAAAAGTTCTGTCTGATCAGATGTTGGCCCTGGGCGTTCAAACGAAGGTCCTGGGCATATAAAATGCGGTCCGGGTATAACAGATGGATTTCCAGATGAATCTGTAAAACATTTTATTAAAATTATTGAATATTTTGATTTATGAGTGTATTAAGATATTTGTTATAACAAATATTTTTAAACAAGCAGTATAAAAACGTACCTTTTAATTCAATCATTTTTAGATTTGTTCATTTCTTCATGTCAAAAATGTTTACCGCAAACATACTTAAGTTGATGCAGTTTCTCTATTGGCATGTAAACAAGATCTCCTTAGCCAGCTCTAATCCACTTCAAGGACCTGAAATAAATTTTGAAGAAAATTATACAGGGTTGTTTCTAAACCTTGGCATCCTTCAAGCCACCTTGTGTACCGGCCATTCTGAACAATAGTTGTTCTATGACTTTTGTAAATTCGCGAAAAAAATTACAAGTTTTCATACAAAATCGGTCGCGTGACTGAAAATGTTGTTCAGGATGGTAGGTGGAAGGGGTGGTGTGAGGGATGCCGGTGTTTAAAAAATAACCCTGTATTTACAACTATCAAAGAACTGTTTGTCTGCTAGGCAATTCAAATTCATGCATATCAAATGGGTTTAGGTTTAAATTACTTATAAATGCTGTGTAAATACAAACCTCTCTGGATCAAGTGAAATATCTACTAGCCAGGAACCTTCCAGGAACACACGGAGGAAACACAAGGCTGACAAACGCCTTTTACCACCTGATACAACGCACTTCTTAAAGTTACGTGTATGCCCACGAGACGATTCCATGGTCAAAACTAAACACAATAGCACTAAATAAATAACACAAAACTATGATAAAACTGATTAACACAACAAGTCCAAAAATAACAAGAAAAGTGGCGTTAAACGTCCAAACATAACAAAGAAAGAAACACGTAACTCGACGTAAGATCAGGAGGGAGGATTTCACTTGATTCACATTTTATTTACGAACTTAAGTATCGTTCCCAATAAATTTTGAAAAAAAACGCCATATTGAAGTCAGATGTCAAGTTTGGCCGGATCTTGCCTTGCCAACATAGCCAAATAAAATTTTAAGTTATGATGTTGGTTAAACCAGGCGTTCGCCAACATAATACATTTTGCGGTCTTGTAGTCATTACTGCTAGGGAATAAGGCTAAAAATAGCATATCATGACGAAATATTACATTTGTTTCCGCGGTGTCCACCCACTGTACGTAAGTTACATGCGAGCTCAGTACCGACTGCTGGACAGGAGTTAAAAGCGGTTGATGTGGTCATAATCAGACGGACTCTAACATCATCATCATCATCAAATTAATAATAGTCCGCTTTCCTGCCATGCCTCACTCATGCGAAAAGGAGGAGGCATAGCAGGAAAGCCTCGGGCTCCGCAGTGACGGATTTAGATGCTACCGGAATAACATGTTCATTTGAGGAAGATTATGATTTACCCCAAGTGGTTAAACAAATCATTCGTTTATGAGATACTGTGAACTTAAACTGCTGTATTTATTCTAAAAATCACCTTATTCGCTCTCTATACTCTCCAAACCTTAATATATAATAATAGTTTAAAGTACCTAATGGCACAAAATAATTACACACAGAAAGTAGGCTGCCCACTAAGAGCTTAATCTTAATCCTAGCCTATGACATAAGATTGTCGAACTGTCGAGGTTTGTGGTAGAGGCCGCGCGCTTATGTATTCATGCCGGGCAACAACCCTAGCATATGTCAACGAACTCTTCTAAATTCAAAATCAGGCTGAGTCTACCTTCTGTGTGTAATTATTTTGTGCTAATGGGCTTTCAGAGTAAGGTTCTGTTTCCTTAATCTATAAGAATTTCAATATTTATACGACGTACTCGTAACTGTCAATAAGATGGGAGTCCTGAACAGGGCGAGGCGGTTCTTCACGCCAGAGCAACGGCTTGTACTTTACAAGGCTCAGGTACGGCCTCACGTGGAGTACTGCTCCCATCTCTGGGCAGGTGCCCCAAAATACCAGCTAGATCCATTTGACGCCTTGCAGAGACGAGCTGTTCGGATTGTTGGGGATCCCGATCTCACGGACAAATTGGAGTCGTTGGAGATGCGAAGAGATTTTGGCTCTCTTTGCATCTTCTACAGACTTTTCCATGGAGAGTGCTCTGAGGAGCTGTTCAATATCATACCAGGGTCACCATTCTACAATCGCACAACTAGACGCCGCGCCAAGCTGCACCCATTTTACCTGGAACCTTTCTTTTCCAGAACGCTACGCTTCCAGCGCTCATTTTTCCCGCGCACGTGCAAATTGTGGAATGACCTTCCAGTTGCGGTGTTCCCTGATCGCTATGACATGTCCTTTTTTAAACGAGGTTTGAAAAGAGTACTTCTTTCACGGTAGGCAGCGGCATGACTGTGCCTCGGCATTGTTGTTGTCTATGAGCGGCGGTTACCATTTACCATCAGATGGGCCGCATGCTCGTCTGCCTATTTCAGCAATAAAAAATAAAAATAAAAACTAGGCGGATAATTTTAGTATTTAGAGTAGGTATAAGCATTATCCGGCGCCAGTTTTGATGGTATCTGGTGACACCAGACAACACTACAGTGACGCCAATTCTTATTATAATAATTATCTTATCCGTGCAATTGAACATGCAGGCCAGGGTTAGTACGTCAACAGAGCTGACACAGTTTTGATTGATAACTAGTTTGAATGATAACAAAAATATTGCAAAAAAATATTTTTTTTCAGCAAACGCATTTTTATCTTAACTACGTTCTGCGTTAAAACTCTACCGACTCAAAATTAGCGCCGTCTATTAATTTAAACCTTTCTATTTATTGTGGCGATTATGAGATTAAAAAAGTGCTTCGGAAAATAGTTGAAATGAGATTATTAACAATTTTTAATCGCCATAGTTAATATCAAACATTTGCAGCGCTAATTTCGAGTCGGAGTCACAGGTAGTCTTAATAAATCAAAGTAGGTAAATGAATTAGCAAGTTTTTCTGTTTTATTATTATTAATTAGTAAAGACTATACCTAGTCGCGATTTAAAACTGATTTTTAAAAGAACGCTATAGCCTTTAATTTGTAGTTAGTAATAGAAAAATACAATAAATGAAAAAAGTGCATGTCAGACTGTTAAACTGCAAAATATGTTAAGTTAATTTTCATTCTACATTTTAGGAAATAGGATGTTACAAAGTTAAGAATAAAGATAACACCGCATTAGCGCGAAGCAAACCTGATTACCTCAATTGTGCCCTAATATGTTAATATGCAAATGAAAAGAAACACGATTGCAATAAAAACTTTCACTGCCACACGGGCAAGCTTTCTCAGATAATAAGCTTTGCATTTTTACGTAGGCTATAAATTGTCAATTTTTATAAGGTGGAAAGACTTTATTGCCAGCTGTTGTTGGCTGAAGGTGACTCAGCATGAAAATTAAAATATTTTTATCAATATATTTTGTGAACATCCAAGATTTACACAGATTAATATTTATGAACAGATCGTCGACTTAAACACACACACACGTCCTCACAGAAAACCGGCGTGAAGCAGTGCATGCGTTGTTTCGATGTGCGAGTGAGGGTCCGGAGGCCCAATCCAGGGGAAAGGGGGTTAAAAGGTAAGCAGCGCCCTTGTGACACCACTGGTATTGCAGGTGTCCATGGGCAGCAGTAATAGCTTACCATCAGGTGATCTGTCGGGTCATCTGCCACTTATATAATAATAAAAAAAAAGATAATGACTATGATCTTACAGATTATTTCCCAAAATATGTTGGTATGGTTCGTTACTAAATATAGTGCGGCTTCAAAAAAATCTGTAGAGCAAAAGATGCCTAAAAACAAATAAGTGCTTATTATGCTTATAATGGCTGGAAGGATTAAAAATAGGTTTATTCAGAAGGATTAAACTATTAATTGTGTAATGTGTTGGGTTGATCGATACACCTGGTACATTGGTACATGTTTATGCAGATATCTAAATACGAATACGTATTAAAATACCCTAGTAAGTACCAAAGTTTGTTTACCTCCACGATAATAATGTAAGTAAAGATGCATAGATCTAAGTCTAAGTGAAACTCATACTATCGTCAGGTCACGTTTCCAACATTACCTGCACGTAATACCAGGGTGGTATCAGATCGGCAGCAGGTGGCAGGGTCATCGAGAGAAAGCAAGCCCTTTACTTTCTCCGCCCGTCCCTAGCCGCTCCTAAGCAAGCTTTTACAAAACAACACGCTGGTTGACAAAGTTAGTTATGAATCGCTGGCGACCCGAAACGAATTCCCTTGTTCTTATTCAGTAGATTGATTCGTTTTAATACTTACAAATTGGATAAATTTCACGTTTAATTGTTGTTGGGCTTAGGTAGTCGTTTTAGCTACTACAACCTTTAAAAAGCAGTTATATTACAAATTAATTGTAATAATTTAGATGTACCTATGCCTAATCCTATCATAGTAGCGTTGACTTGATTTCTATGATGGAGGCCTTAGCCCTGCAGTCAGTAAGTATCAGCCTATTATACGAGTACACTGTTCAGTATACCTATAGGTTGATACTTACTAACTGCCAAGGTAATAGAGTAACTTAAAGTTGATTGTTAATGAAAATGTCACGATTTTTTATGTGGTATGTGAATGGTAGACGACCGGACGATTATTTCATTAAACCTGTTACGAAAATTAAGTATGTCACCATTAACCTCACCACATCATTGCAAGATAGACATAATAGTTTAATGAATTTAATGTTTGAGGTGCACGTTGATACAATTAGGCAGTTGATTTTGATCCATTAAATAAATCAGGATCCATTTGTTAGTCACGCACAATCGATAATTTTATCGATAGATGTGGGAGGTTGTTGATGAGTCTATCGGATTTTTTGCACCAAACTAAGTTTAAGTACTTATGAGATTTACAAGTCAAGGTTTTTGCCAAGGAAAATTGAGTAAACTGATTGATTGATTGATAGATATCGGTAGGCATTGAATTAATTTAGATTCACCAAAATTGTACATTTTAATGTTCGTTCAGACACTTGAATAAAACGATATTACCTACTTGGAAGAACTCCCCGTTTGTCTAGTGGTTTAAGTACCGGGCCGTGATCTCGGGGTCCTGGCTTCAATTCCCGGGTCGAACAAAAAATTAGGATGTGTCGAATTTTTTGCAATAGGCAAGTGTGATGATTAAGCCTAATCCCATCATAGTTGCGATGATTTGCTTTCTAAGATGGAGAGGCCTTTGCCCTGCAGTGGAAGAGTAGGTAAGTATATAGGCTGATACTTTACTTTACTTTTTTTACTTGAAAGTAGGTACCTACTTACATAAGTTCTGAAATACCTTTGTATGGCTACAGTGCATGGCGCTGCACACAAAGCCTAAAGTAGTCCGCTACAGATATAAAAAAATGCCGCAACTTGCGGTCTGTGTTTGGACACACCTTTACAATTACATAAGCCTAAGTATTTGTGTGGAGTACATCCAACATTTGGAATGTTAATATTTCAACATACTGAGTTTTCAAGGGACGGTTGCATTAAGTTTTCCGAATTGCTTACCAAAATTAAATTTCCCCATACAAGTGACGATTTCTAAGTAAGCTAATCACGTCTTGCGACACCTCCATAGTAGGGCACCTTACTTCACTACCATCAATTACTTAGAACGTAAACTTGCATAGTAAGTAGCAGTGAATTGCGGAATTCACCTATTGTAGTTCCAGATTACGGTAGAGAAATCATCTACAAGAAGCGTGTTAAAAGTATTCACTGCATAGAACAAGACGACGTACCTACTTAGACTTAGGTACTTCAATTACTGTCAAGTCATAGTCACCTACTGTTCCGAGTTCCAAATGACTCCCCATCGGACATGCGCCTGTTTTTTGCTTCGACAATGACGTCTGGGCAATCCGATAATTCATCGATTTGCAGACGGCAAGCGTAGTCCAGTTACAGCAGTTCCGCTATCCAACCTGGTATTCAACGGGTCGTAGTGTGTCCGTATTCGTGTGCGGCGTGCCACGGGCTAGTGCTGCCATTGGAGCTTTAATGGAGGACATCGATAAATATTCGAATTTCGACGCAAGTTCACTCGGCTATCGTTTGGAGAAGTTACACCTAATCGAATTAAAAAAATTGTCCGTAACTTCCGAAACTAAAGACAAAGGACAGAGTCAGAGAAGTTGCGGCCAAATAGGTTTCGCTGCAGCCACCGCAAGCAGTCAGTAACCAGGACCTTGGTATTGTACCGAGTGATCAATCTTTATCTTATTATTTTTGAAGAGACTTATACGGATGAAAAGTTGAAACACTCGCGCGATTTATTCGTCACCCTCTGCCATCTCTTTGCACAGATCAGAAGTAATTGCATAACTAAGTCCCGAAACGAAGTGAGGGCGGGCCACTAGTTTGGTATAAAGACGCATTACTACTAACGTCAAAACGAGCTTACTTAAATAGCAACAACCTACTGGCCGCACGCTCTTCCCCTCTTCAGTGTGCTAGATTTGCGTATGCTCTAGGACCTAGAGCATACATTGGCCTCAGAATACCTAGAGTCTAGGTATTCTGGGGCGAATTTGTGCATCTTTACATTAGAACCGAGATCCTGACAAGTTCAGTTCCTATTCCTCAAATGAATCGATTGATTTAGGTACAAAGGCGCATCACTACTACGTCAAGACGATCCTACTTCAACAGCAATAACCCACTGGCCGCACGCTCTTCCGCTCTTTAGTATGCGAGCGTTGCGTGCGAGTGCATCCTGGGGTCAGCTCCGTTGCATCTGTACTAATCGCTACTGCGGCGAATAAATTAACTAGTCAAGGATTAACTATTTGGAAACTTATTTACAATATTAAGTACCTACATACTTTTGAGAAACAAGTGAAATTTAGATTGGAGTTATCATTTCATTTGCGTATAAACTAAGTTAACAAAGGAGGAATTCTTTGTACATTAGGTATAGTAATAGGAGCGATACTACTACTTATTTAAAAACTCAGTCGAACTTGAGAATAAGTTTACGAGTATTTAGCAATAACCATTTGCAATTTTTACAATAGATATTTCAGCGACATAATGACCCAAATCTTGTTAAAATACGAGTATGTTTTAAGAGTACGCCCTTCGCTAAATTTCGCTTATGATGCAATTAGGTACTGATATTGCCATCTGTCGAGGCTCAGTAGTATCACTTTAAATGCAAAATGGCCAGTAAGTGGCCATCGTAATGGCCACTCAGTGTGGTTAACAGAGCCACTATCGTACGGTTATAGAAGGCGGTATATAAAACGGGTAAACTTGTCCAAAGTCGGTCTTGTAATGTTCCTTGCGCAACTGTTGCCTCTATGCGAATCGTTTGAATCTTATTTAGTATTTAGCTATTTTAGGCGATCTATGGATCATTAGAATGGGTTATACGGTATCGACCGATTTACCGTGCCCTTCGGCTTGGGCTGTCTCGACCGGAGTGATAATACGACTTCATAGAAAACCGGAGTGAAGCAACGCCAGGGTGATCCTCCACGAGATGTAACTTTTTATCTCTTTAAAAATCCATATTCCTTCGAAATGTATATCGGTACATTAAAATCTACCGATAGTATAGAAATACTCTTTTATTAATATCATAATGTTTCTAAATTTCAGCGGAATATTTACTTCAAAACTGCCACAACATTTACATGTCGTGGCAGTTTTGAAGTATCACCCGCCTATGATGTGTTTCGTCGAGTGATTGAGTACTGGAGTCCTATTTTATTCTCGGATAAATATTTGTCGAATGGGGCCTAAGTTATATTGGTACCTACCTAATCTAATTAGCTTACACGGTTAGTAATGTATGACTGCATTATCTTGTCGATAATTTACACAACGGTGTGTGTTTAACGGATTGTAAAACCTAGCTGGTTTTATATTGGTTTGTGTAAATTAGATACAAGACTCTGTTAACGTAACGGTTGTCATATGTACGGTAAGTAACACTTACGCGTTAAGAGATAGAGATCCTCCTCGGGCCAAGTAGACGGTTCAGTATCTCGTAGATACCTGGAAATAAGGAATAAAATATTAATAATGCGTTATTTATGATGTGCATAGTTTATAACTATGGTAGGTTTGTTTTTTATGGTGGCAGACGAGCAGACGGATCCACTGATCCGATTGCCGCCGCCCAGACACCTGCATATTACTTATTATTATTTTTTTTTTTATATAAGATGGGTTTGCACTTGACCTCATCTCACCTGATGAAGAGTGACAATGAGGTCTAAGATGTAGCGTGCTTTCCCAGAAGAAGGCCTAAAACACCCAAATTGTAGCTTCTCTGGAAATACAGAAGCCGGCAAGTTGTTAATAAATAATTCCTAATATTATGTATAAAGATACGTGCATAAGCTAACCACACAAGAAATGATATACGGTGTAGTTTCCTATAAATTACACATACTTCCATAATCTAATAATGTAGTAATTGGCACCAGCAGTGTACGGATGGTAATTTCCGACTCATCTCCAGAGTAATGAGGTTCTAGTGAGTTTAGAAAACAAGTGGACGATGTCTACACAACGCAACTCATCTGGAAAGCTAATTACGTAAGCTGCTTTCCTAGATGTAAGAAAAACAGGAAATAATGAACTTGTAACACAAATTAAATATGGTCGGCATTAAAGTAGCCAGTACTAACGACACCTGTTATTGACCATCATACTAACTACAGATCTTTCAATTTCTGGTTGAAGAACTTTATTATTTCATAAGGACTATTAAAATTCACTTATTGAGAAGAACTTAAATACTTAAATATGTAAATTGCCCGATTTTGTAGTTATACATAGGTTTGTTTTACTTATAAACCTCAAACATACGACTATGTCATGTTTTTAAACTTCGTTGGATTATACAAATATAAAGTCCCGTTTATATACAGGTAAGAATAAATTTGTAAGAATAAATAAATAAATAAAGTTCCTGTTTAGTTTCTAGATTTGCTCGTCTTAAATACTTACTATATTTAGCCTTTCCACACTTTTAGTCTTCCTATTGAACTGCTATTGTTGTCACGGTAAAGGTCTGGTTAGTTATTGAGTCAATATCACATTTGTAACTTTGAGTAGAATAATTATAGAAAAATCATGTTTGACCACAAAATATAAAATTATACCTAATTAGGTTTTCTGAGCTCCGAAACTTTAATACACTTGGACATAAGTACTCCATGTTTTAACGGTAACAAGTCCTGCTATTAAACCTAATATCCGATATCTTTTGCAGAACTCCATAACAATAGGTCCTACAACTTAAATTAGTTTTCTGTCTCAACTCTCAATATTGTTATACAAATCATAGAAATGACTATTGTAACTTCGATGCGGATGTATTAAGAGTTCGAGTAGTAGTGTTGCCATTTCTGTAGTTTCATGAAATATAGACAGAGGTGCGGAAGTAGTGTGCGGACGCCAATTTCCGCCAGTTCCGCGCCGGTCCTAATGAAAGATGCGGCCCCATCTTCCTGCTGGCAGGGGTGACGAGTAGTGCAGTCGGGTACACTGTATCAAAAGGGACGAAAAATTATATGCAAAGAGACTTTAGTCAAGTATCAGCCTATATACTGTCCCTCTTTATGGCAAAGGCCTCCATCGTAGAAGTCAAGTCATCGCTACTATGATAGGACTAATCCTATCATAGTAGCGATGACAAACCCGAGCTATGTTCGAAAAATTCAAAATAGGTAAGTATAGGTACTTTTTGCTCGACCCAGGACCTCGAGATTACGGCCCCGTATATACTTATACCACTAGACCAATGGGGAATTAAGTCATGGGGCTTAAATTAATAAAGAAAAATGTGGCAGAACATGACACTACTGCAAAACTGTAACCCCTCTGAGCGCCTATTTTGAATCAGACGATACGACCGAATCGGAGTTCCCGTCCCTTTGACACACGCTGTTCCACGCTTTTGTTTGAATGCGACAGGTATATTCTCATTAATTACGGGGCAGCTTCATTATTAGCCACCTGAGTTTTTTATCTCTGCCTGTGCTTACAACTTGATCTTAGAATTGATGCAACTGTGTGTATTAACCACGGATACTGGCTATGCACAAGTCTCCCAATCTTAGGAGGTTTACAAGATGACTTGAAAGAGTATTAGAAAAATACAAGATTTATTGTTAGATAAAAATATCTCAACATTTTCATCGTTGTTTTAAAAACTCTTTTTTGACTCAGATAGTGACTTTTATGACTTAAAGTAGTCGCGATCTATCAAAGCTTTGGCTAAGGCTTTCTTATACCGACGGAGAACGATAAATCGGAAAATCCATCGTACCGATTTTAACCACGCTCTGTCGATTCGGAAAATCGGGACGTCCCTCGCAATCCGGGACTGGCGAACACTACTGATGGGTGACAGCTCCTGGCTTAGATACATACCTACGTGCCGAGCCGTCTTTTTGAGAGATAAATGGATTTTACTCCCGAGGAGCCGTGCATGATATGCTGCCCCCATTGTCCCTAATTAATGTGCGTAAATGGATCAACATTTACTTGGGCGCTTAAAACCGCTTTGCATTAAAAGGACGATAGAAAGACCAAGGAATTATTAAGCTTTAAATCTCAGTAAGTGTATAATTTATTATTACTGTTCAGTGATGGCGTCTCCCAGGATTCGGTCAGTATGCCAAGAAGGCGGGAAGACCATGTGGTGAGTCATATTAAGTTATAGGGTGTCAGTCAGTACATTTTATAGGTGTTTTTGTTCTAACTCATACGAGTATGAACAAAAACACCTATAAAATGTACATAGGCAAGTACTGTAAGTTTTAACTTCGTGATTTTTCCCTTTTTTTTTACAAATGCATGCACAATCATAAAACAAACTTTAGTCGCTCTATTTACCTTAATATTCATAACCGTTACAGACGGTTAGAAATCGTGATATTAAATATTTAACTATGAAACTGTACAAATGAAGTATAGGTCTGTTAAAAGGGAAAGCTGGTAAAAGTTATTGCAGAAATCACGGGGAAATGTGAACCGTTTTGTGTGACATGTGGTTATAGGTGACACAAGATGAGGTGAGGAAATATACAATAAAATAGAAATCTTTCAAGCAGATAACGCGAAAGCTTTAACATTTCGACGCACACTGTTACGTGTGTTGACGACACGTAGGAAATTAGTCCCCAAAATATATTTTACTCTAAGAGAAGCATTATTGGTTAATGTCACCAGTCTAAGCGTTTACTACACCGTGTTTTTTTAACCGTCTTACTCACTTTTCGAGGGCGTAAGACTGATAAAAACAAATATTTTTCCTCAAATAACATAGTCTCTAAAAAAATGTATTCCCATACAAATTGCAACAATCAGATGATCACTTTTGTATGGGAAGGTGAGTTTTTTTTAAATTAGACCCTATGATACTTGCGGAAAAACGTTTGAAGGTATTCATCAGTATAATGTCATTGAGAAGTGAAAAAGACGGTTAAAAATCACGGTTATTGTTTTCGGTCTTATTCGGAAGTCATCAGTTAAATTCGTGTACAGTTACTACATATGTAGTGCTTTGTGTTTAATGCTGAGACTGAGGTTCCGTTAGCAGTGCGTGATCTTTCTAATCTACAACTGTTACTTTTACGAGGGATCCGTTATGGTAATCGAGTATTGGCATCTAAGTACTTACTAAAGCACCTACCTACTTCATACGGTAGGTAAGTTAACTGAATAAGTAAGTGGTACTCTTCGATTACTGAAGTGACGAGCAGGACGCGTTTGTATTTCTGTGTTTTTATGCTAGAGGGTCAGCTTTTAGTAAGTGATCTTGCGCCGCTGCACTGAAGACTCGCTGATAATCATGATGTGCTGCCATGCATCATCATCTTTGGAATGAGTGCCTACGCTCGTCTCTTGAAGGTATTTAAGTGATAATTAGTAGGTACCGTTAAAAATATCTATGCACCCAAAAGATGAAGATGTGTGCCCGTGATACTTACCTGGTTATGCTCATATTTAGAAAAACGCAACAATAAAAGTTTGCATTATGTATTTAAAAACACAATTAAGTTACCACATCTGTCCAACCACAGTTATTCAATCAAACATGTTATGGCATTAAGGTGAGAATCGTATGTTGTCTATCTAACCTAAATCATTAAAAGTTAGCAGTATTTCAAAACGCGATACCTATTCACTGAAAGTCAGCAGTATTTTTTTTGTACCGACTGTCTAGTATGTTGAGGCAACACACAGGCGAATAATGGAGGATACTAAAGTTATAATGAGGTTTGTCGGTACACTCGAACTTCCACGAGGGATAAGGCACAGCTCTAGACTGACTAGCGTCACAAATAGAATCCTGGGAAACACAGGGCAGACAACACTAGTCACTAGACTAGACCACATTAAAGGCAACAATAAACGCGCTATTGTTCCTTTTATTGCTACTAAATTTTACGAATTGTACATAAAACAAGCATTACAGAACTACCCGTACCTACATAGAAAACCGAATGTACTGAAAATAAATTTCAAGTACATAATCAACATCATTGAATATTAAGAAAATGTAATAGGTATGAAATTAGTTTTAAGGTAAATAAATATGAAAGGTCACACAAAAATAGTCTTCTAATTGAAATTGCCTTGCATTATTAGGAAATTATTGAAAGCGAGGATTATTAATTTAGGATTAATATAAATGCAGATTTAAACCTAAACGTTCAATAGGAATAATTAGTACTATCATTAGTTATTTATATCAGGGACGGACGTCTCCCAGTAAGTATCATCCAGACTGAAGACGGTTCAGAAAGAAGCGATTTAAGAATTAACCAAACTGTGATTCGGGCCTTACGCGTTTGGGTGCATCAACGCCAACCACAAACTCGTTAGCCGTCGAGGTAATCCCCATGTCTAAGACACAGGTCCGTCCACCAGCCCATAGTCCTTCTTACCGTCTCGGCATACGGACCGAATCTTGGGAGACGCTCACAAAGTAACTTGCTAAAGGCTCTTTCCCCGGTACGATATTAGGTACTTATGAGCACATGAAATAAGATCTACTCTCTTGGTAGTTGTTTTGATCATGATGTTACCAATGCCATATCTAATCATTTTGGTCACACAAAAGTCTGTTTGCGTTGCTACGCAGGCGTCTCCTCATAGGATTCCATTTCGTTTTCAACGAGCACCTGGCTGCGCGGAGAATTCGTGTAAAAACCGACGCAGACGCAGAATCCCATAAAAACCAGACGATGCTAGTTATGCCTGTAATTACTAGCACTGGCACGTGCGTTGGACGTGCTATTTCAATAATGCTTTTGCTTTTATTTGATGAAATATGTGCATTAGTAAAGTTGTTACGTTAATGATAATGAAGGTTTTTAAAACTTAGGAGTAATGGTAGCCCCGAAACTAGATAATTCTGTCTCTTGGGGAATAATAATGCACTTCCTTATAAATTCTTTGAGGGTCTTCAGGTGAGATCCTACTGAAGTCTTAGGTACTTGCCTCTAAAATTACCTATTTCTGTTTTTGTGTCTGTATAGGTAAGGTAGGTATAATACATTTTAGTTAATTGTTACTTTAGATAACTAAAATTTAGGTGAAGCCATTTCTACCTTAGCCATTTTTATTATTTTTATCTCGTAATACCTACTTACCGTAGGTAGTTTAGCTCCACCAATGGACAACTTGCGCCCTAAAGTTTTCCTCTAAAGCTAATAACAATCCTGTTTATTCTGGTAATTGTTTCTAAGTTAGTACGAAGATTAGTAAATTAGTTTTCTAAATCTGGAAGACTAACTTGAAGTTAAATTAGAAGTAGGTACTTGGGTAGATGCAACATAAATCTGTGTTAGCTAAGTACTTAGAAACGTATTTCATTCTCACAGGATGTTGATTAAATGGGATTGGATGCAGATGCAGCTGCGCTGTATTTTCCCAATGTCAGAACGGTGTTATGTTTAGGTATCCCTGTATATCTCGCGCTCAGCTAGAGAAAAATATTCTTCTTTTTATACAACGCTTGCGAAAATCCCTGGAGAGTTACCTAGATAACTTCTATATCACTCGCACACCATCGAAGATAAAATGTGCACTGTGATTTCTATACTCTTCTATAGAGGTATTAGGTACTAAGCACATAAGATCTACCTCCTTGGTAGTTGTTTTGATAATGATGTTACCAAAGATTATAATAAAGTCTTTGGATGTTATCACTCTTACTGCCGCATTCAGAGACGTCATTTACCATGTTATTGATAGTCTTTTATGTGTATTAAATTAAGTGACTATTAAAGAAATAGGAAAGTTTACTGATGTGATTAAGAGATGAAGATGATACGTTGCTAATTCAGATATTATTACAAATGGTTTTAGTACTGGACCGTGATCTTGGGGTCCCGAAGCAAAAAGTACTATGTCTTTAATTTTTCTAACATATGTAGCTCGGGTTGGTGAACACCAAACAACGCGCACGCGTGGTGATTAATCCTAATCCCATCATATTAGCGATGACTTGATTTCTATTATGGAGGCCTTAGCTCAATAGTACCTAAGACAAATTAGTTAAATTCTTGAAATTCTTTCTAAATATGAACGTTTGAAGATGTACTGAGTAAAACTCAGTCGTAAATTTGTATCGGTGATTTCCATACCGTCTTGCCGGTTATCGAGTCTGTTAGTCCGTTTAATAAATATTCAAGACGGGATTTATGATAAATAAATCCTGATTACAAACAGCCATGCTGTGTTCTGGTCGTACTCCAGAAGTGTTCAATACAGGGTTGTCAGCGGAAGTAATTATTCGCCGCGGGCGAGCGTTCGAATTGTATGCTAATTTATATGGCTCTATCGGTAGAGCGTGGGACACGCGGATACAGCAATAGACACGTTTTCATACAACTCCGTCGTTCAATAATAAATTAGTTATAATTTAGGTCTATTTGTCGAAAATTACAAATGACTCTTAACCTACTCGTAACTCGTTGTTATTATTAGACAGTAATATCTACAATGGAAAGGAGCTTGATAAAAGATTTGGAGATCCAAAACCCAACGTGGGTTCAAGAGCTTATCCCAAATGTGGGGTAAGTAGGTTAAGTGCTCGTGTTAAGATATCAGATTCACCGAAGGTACGACAAATATATTTAATTGCATATTATTGTTTGTCCAAAGAGGGAATCGAAACCGGGATTATTATGTCTGTAACATCTTAAATGTGAACGCTTTCTTACCTATATTCAACACTAAAGATCCTTTTGTTTTAACAACCCTGTTTATTTACTTTTAGCCTCTATCCTTTGTACAAGCCTCAAGAATTGAATGTGATCCTTCCATGAAGCTTGTATAAATAAACAACCATCATTTAGTCTGAACACCGAAAACAACAAACTGTTGAGCGACATAAGAGCATATTTTCTATCATCAAAGGATAAATAAATATGAATGTCGCCGATAGAATCGAAAGAAATATGTCGTATAATAAGTATGGCACAGATTTCATGGAACATCAAGCGGATTTAGGTCAAGACCTACCGATGCTGAGTGTTTGATCTCGGGCTGAAAGGGCCCTTGTTCGTGACGTGGAATCGTCCAGCACCGATTAGTACGGAGTACAGTAATGTATTTGTATGGTTGATTCCTAATTTTGTAGGTCTATTTATAGAATATTTTTTGTAAAACACTGTAAGCAATCGATTTATAGTCTTTTTTGTGTGAAAGGGGGCAGACGAACAGACGAATCACCTGATGGTAAACGATTGCCGCTGCCCATAGACACCTGCAACACCAGTAGAGTACAAGGGCGCTGCAATTTCCAATGAGTACTTGTGAACGTATTTCATTACATAATAATTTCATTAAATAGTATGTTATTATTTGCCTTTTTGAGTGATATCAAAACCAAATGCGACGCGATCAATGCGACTTTGTATGCGAACGTCAAGTGAGAATAATATCCTGCAACCGATTCTGCTATGACTGTACACAAGATATAGTAATAGTGCTCCAGTGATATATTAAAAAAGTGGTTAAGTAGTTAACAGTCTAAGTCAGTGAAAGCAAGGACTAATTATGGTCAAAGTCACAATTATTACAATAAAAAACCGGTATTATAGTGTTTCTGTTCTGACTTCTAAAGGAATCAGGTTTTAAGACTCAAACTAAGCTATTACAACTCACTTGAAAATATGATATTAAAAAAAACCTTAATCGGGCTTTCTATTCTTTATTCTCCGCAGTCACTTCAGTAAGCTCAAATATTGTTCTCATATTGATGTAATTATCATAAGTAATGCCAAATACCAGTACTAACATTGCCGCAGAATACTTTATGAGAAATCTTATGCAATATCTTGTAGCGTTCAATACCAACTGCAATCATATCTTAAGAAATACTCATCGAAGCATTTGTAGCTGACCTATTGCTTGCATCACATCTAACTAGCCATACCGGCTTGAACAATCGCACACGAGCCAAAGTAAGGGCCTCTTCCTGAGAATGATATTTTACTAGAATTTTATTATCATCTTCAGATATAAAAGTGTTGTTACTTTTTATGATGGCGTTAGGCTCTTGAAGGGCTATCTAGGTCGGTACGAACTATAGCGATACTAAATCCGTCTGTGAAATATAACAGTTTTTTACTCCTGTATGTGAGCTGGGAAAACCATCTTCAAAGCGATGCGTCGTGGTATTATTGTTTATGTCTTATTGTTCCTGGTTGCGTCCAAAGCTGTCGCTTCAGATATCGGGGTACGCTTAGACCGTGATTCCAGATTTGGGGGAGGCTAGGAGGTACCTATTTACATTCATGCATCTGACCTTCGCAATCCTTAAATAGGGGAAATCAGATTGTCCGAAATCATGTTCGAAATTAGGTTTCCTCCTGTTGTTCATGTCCATGTTTTAATAGAAGAAATACGCACATATCGCGGGCTTTAAACCGTAAGAGCGTAAAAACATTATTTCGCTAAAGTGAATACGCCCCGCGTAAGGTACCCTGATATGGTTTGAAGCCCGCGATGTATATATAGATTTGAATAGTACCTACAGAGATGCGTAGGTAGTTACTCGAATTTGACCAATGAGCTACCATCACGTCTATTACTTTTCTCTGTGTATGTATAGAAAAGTGGGTAATGTGTCACAGACTCATCTGCTCGTATTCATTAAATCGCAGTAGGTAATTTTAACAGTGGTTGCAGATTCATCTTAAAGCAAACCAAGCATTATGAGTCCAAGATACAAAACAAATGTAATTTACCCAAACACGAGATAAATCCGAGGTTAAAGCACTTACACGTGTTCTCTACTACCTAACTATTTTATGTTGGTTTAGTATGCGGGCTAAGAAGAGGTGGGTAGTTTATTTGTAGTAAAGAATGGTCCTAATCCTATCTTATTATTTCTGTTAACAAAAAGATCCCGAAAACCGAGACTTCACCTTGAAACGATCTCAAATAAGGTTAAGCTTATAACATCTGGGACTGCAAAAAAGGTAGGTAGGTACAGGCAGCAACAGATATACCTGAGCGGGCAAGGTGTCCAAGAAAACATATACTTACACTTTGATCGACTCAAAAATATTGACGTCTAATTTTGACAATTTCAGGTAACCTTTCAACTCGTCAATTATATTTTAACATCAGCCAGATCTTTAACACATACACAATCAGTGATTGGTTGTAAGTTAAATAGTACTCAATCGTATACCTTCCTATTGCAAAGCCATAATGTGATAGGATGTTACGATGGTAGGTAATGGAACAGTGTTATGAACCCTGTTGGGCAAGTAAATGAATATCGACTGTTAAGGTTTTTGTGGCTCGTTGAGCGCTCATAAGTACCTAAATACTATTATGAAAGTCAAAAACTTTTTGAAAGTTTAAACTTTAACCTCTCTTTGAACATCTGGAGTGTATAGTGACTTCTGCTGCTAACTGTACTGTACCTGAGTATATTATTTATGTACTGTTTTGTAATTTGAATAATCAACATTACCTGGAAAATGTTTAATGGAACTTCGTAAAGGTTTCAATTAATTTTCGTAATCGTTTATAAAGTAATTAAGTTACTTACTTTGAGAAGTTCGATATATTTATTTATAATCTCTTGGTCTGAGCTCTAGAATATTGTCAATTATTATAGGTACACTCAGCCACACAAGTTACCACAAGCTGTCAAATTTTCTCACTTGACATTCAACCTAATGTGTTTGATAGTAAGATGAGAGTCGATTGAAGGAATTTGACAGTTTTTTATACTTTGATGTGTGGCTGTATGTACATGGGATGTCTTACATAACAATACACAATTTATTGTGTAGTTGGGATTGCTAAGCACTGTGGACTACATCTGTCATTCGACTCGCTAGAAAAATGATGACGATGAAAATGATCATTGTTCGAAGTGTTGCTTCTAACAATATCACTGTCTAACGTGTGAGACTGTGTTTTTGTGTTTTATGTCTCTCGTAATTAATGGTGTTCGAGATAAGGCGTGTTCGCAATGACCGTTGAAGCTTGAAACGAAGGTGATTACGTCGTTACACTTCGTGACTGACGTACGCTTTTTGTGAACATTAACAATAGCTTAGGGTATTACTCGTACACTCATTTTTGAGAAGTATCTCAATTAGTTTCTATATTGATATAAATCTATGGTTAGCGACGTATAAAACACAAAACTGTTTAAAGGCTGCTTTTTCACCAGAGAATCGAAAAAATCCACCAATATCTGAGCGAGGTTAGGAAAATGAAGTGATTCTATTGGTGGATTATTCCTCGCACACCGCTTAGATTAACTACCTCGCACAGCATTGTTGGAAAAGCAACCCAAAGAATTTTAAAATTTGTGTTTTAAATTTCGCATGGTTTGTGGAGAACTCAGGACGCCATTTTTCTATAATCGTGACGTCATCTTGGTGCGTAAACTAAGCTATCTGTATATTTTTAGATTTTTTCCCGCAAGAGTAAAATCTAAAATATAGATTTGGATCTCAGCTTAATTTCAGAGACGGCCTGCGATGTGCGCAAACGTAATTGAGGTTTAATGAGCAAATAAACGTACGCACGCCATGAAGATTCGAGATAATCATACGCCTTGAGCCAAAGTTATTGACTTACAAATCTTTTGAGAAGCAATTTTCAATTTTCTGCTTCGTTTTTATCGGTGAAACCACATAACTAGTAATATGAAACGATCAGAGATTACTATGTTATGAGTGGTGAAGCATAAAGATGTTAATTGATAACCTGTCTTAGTACCTATTATCTAATTCTTTAAGTAATGTAAATAGCTGCTAACCCGTATCTATAGATCGAAATATAAAAGTGAAGTTATGAGCTAAAAAAGTCAAAAAGCAATGAGAATGCAAAAAATTACAACAAATAGGTAGGTACCTATTATTTTTCTCGATATTCTCGAGATTGTTTTAAAAGTTAAGTTGCATATCGCAAACGAATTGTTTAGGTACATACCTCGTCAAAGTGTCAGCGGAGAAAATCTTGAGGAAAGCGATGAACTAAATCTATAACTAAAGAGTCAGCGGGCGTCGAGCCAAAATAGTTGGAAACTGTGGACGTAATCTAACTTGAATATTGCATTCAGGTGCCTCCTACTGGCTCAGCGATTTTTATTAGTCTTTTGTTCCTCATCACGAGGTGAAGTTAATCTGATAAAATATTCCGACACTCAGTACCGTACTTACGAGCTCAGGGCCGTCTTCAAGAGAAACTCCAAAGGCGGCCAGGAAAATCTGTCAGAGAGGTGCGTTCGTGTGAAGGTCGCAGCATAAAATAACATGGAACGCCAGCTGCGTACTGCCAGGTAAACTGGCTACGCACACATACATGCGCGCTTAACAGTGATCTCAGTATGGTTCAGCACAAATGACAAAGATAGGGAACATGCGCAAGAGAGATACGATATACCTACTACTAACGCATAAGGTCAACGAACTCTTCGATATTGATAACGAACTAGCTGACATAGTTAGATACGACTTTCTCTGTCTGTTTTGTGGTCGCTGTCTCTACACGTGTGTACTATAAAGCTTTAAAAGTGATCATCACACACCGCACAAAGTGCTTGTAGAAACATCCCAATAAAATGTCTATCCAGGGCCTAATTGTGCTTAGAAACGATCTGCCAACACTTCCTCCGTGACATGGAAGCAATTCAACTTTAAGAACTATCTTTAAGATAGTTTTCTTACCGACATGGGATTGCTTTTTCTTTGAGTGCTATATAATTAGAACGGATAAAATCTCAATCTTTCCATCGCTATTGTGTTTTCTTATGCACCTACAAGATAATGCAGTTACGGCGGTATGTAGATAACACTCGATGCAACTATGCTGCTGATAAATTGAGACAAAGAGAGTTTTCATCTCAATAACCATAAGGAAATAATTGTAAAACTACGCTAACACATTGTTTTTACTTTTGTTAGGAAATGGCTCTGCTGAGAAGGAAACAAGTTTAACTAAGACTAGACGCCCGCCATCACTACGTCTTGGGACATTGGTTCTGGGCTAAACCAATAGATGGCACTGGGCGTAGATTACATCGCGCATGTGTTGCAAAATAGATAAGAGATATAAATGCAATGCTATGAAACGTTTTTACCTTAGTTAATCTTTACCATATGCGAACAAGCATGGTAGGCCTTAGATCTCTTCTTCACTTAACATCCGTTGTAGGTTGCATTCAATCAAATCATTGTCTTTCGTTTAAAAAATACCTACCTAGATTTTCATGATTATTTGCTTTTCGGTTGACGTAGCGTAGCAATAAGTCTAATCTAGTAGACATGTTTTAATGTTTAAACAGCTTTTGCAAATGTATACAAACGTCCATTAGCGTCTAGCCGTAAATCAAATACAAAACCGATGGTCGTAACTCCCGGTTAGCTTCAATTCGCTTTCCATTGGCTCCGGGCAAATTCGGCTTCGGATTAAAAACTTGATCCCACATCACTTTCAAATGAACTAACTCACAACCATTACATTGTGAAAATACTAACTACATAAACTGTTGTGTTTTAGATTAAAGTGTTTAGCGAGTCTGGAGAAAACTCTTTCTTTAGTGACAAACTAATAAATTCAATTAGATCCAGTCGACTCGCAACATTTGATTACATCATCACAGCCATTGTGTCTTCTCTTTTAATATTACCTAAGTGGTTATACTTACTCGCCGATTTAAGGAAAATGATTCAACTCGTTACCTAATAATAATTTCATCGATCCGAAAATGGTGAGATCATACCTATTTGCGAATTAATTTCACATTCATGTTTTGTATTATTTTTTTTTATGTGATAGGTAGCAGACGAGCAGGCGGATCACCTGATGGTAAGCAATTGCCGCCGATCATGGACACTTGCAACACAATACTGTAAGAGCAGTGCATCTAACGAGTAGTGTGAAGTTAGTTTCAAATTAATGTGGAATGAAGTTTGCCCGGGGCTAAAGTTAATATTTAATTCTTATATTTAATAAAGGAAACTTGCGTTTGCCCACACAATTAATCATGTTTTGCGTATCTATCACGATTAATCGATGACTATTTGCCACCGTAGCGGAATATCTGATATTAAGCAATTATAAAACGATAATTGAGAAAATACCACATAAATCGATTTCAGGTGCATGTATTCTAACCACGATACTCCGCATGAAAGGCGCGTTGCCTATCTACTGAGCAACACCGTAGCTCCATGAAGTGACATACCTTTGACCAATTAAAGTGAGTCGCCTAACAGTGCATTCCCATTGAACATACCTACCTACCTGATTGCATACTCTTACTAGAACCCAAGTCCATATCAAGTAGCCTATTCGATATTAATAATTAATACAATGAAAGTGCAGTGTGAAATTTCACCGGCAACTATCTTTGGCCTATATACTGCAGTCACTGAATTGCAACGGACGTTTGGCCTACTAACTTACTGGCGGCCGGTCAGCTTACTGAAGAGCGGCCACAAACATGATCGATTAGCAGTAATACCCACTTTCATCGACCCACCGTCTCCTTCACGTCTATAACAAGTGACAAGGTCAGCATACTAGCCCCCGACATAAAGTTGATGGATCAAGGCCAATTCATAGCGTTACCTGATCGCGGTATACGGTTTCGTTTCGTATGACTGGCTTACAGAAAACCCGTATCGAATTATACACGGTATGTTCGGTTACAGTTACTGCATATTAAATTTCCATTAAGCAGTTTATTTTATCATTCAAAAAAGGCGTGCAGTTTTTCTTGCAGCGATATTATCAATACCTTGCTCTATTGACTCCACCCCGATGGGTAATATTGTATTTATCGTTTGGTCTGTCAATAGGTACTTTAATAATTCATTAATTTAAATTGAATAATTATGTTTTTTAGCCCGAAGTTGAATAACTCAAATCTAAGGAATTCGAAGCAAAATCAAAATCGCCCCAGCCGTTATTGAGTTAATTATTAAGTGGTGTAAGTAACTAACACGTCTTTGTTTTATATAAATAGTAGAATAATCGTTATTAGAGAAGTGGTGACTGCGTGTTTGCACAGCAAATCGAGCAAATAACAATAATATGAACACAAACATTAATCATAAATCTTATGTGTCATCATAAGTTTCGGAATCTTGAACAACCAAGTAACAAAAATAGAACTCAAATGATGAATTGCTAATGTTCAAAGTCTACCTATTCATTCATTTTATTCTAATTGGTATTTTGTTTATTTGCTATAGTATATATTACTCAATCTCTCGGTTATACTCGTATTTATGCTATTAGCTGCTGTGATGGTTACAATCGTTGGTCAATCGATGCAAATATTTTAAATTGGTATAGGAACTTATTATAAAGTACCTACACTCTTTATTGTTTTGTGCCGAGTGAGTTGTCACGTGGCCTTTGCCATAACTAACTGTGAGCTTTGGATATAACAGTTTTAAGCCCCCAACGCAAAAACGACAGGGTGTTATAAGTTTCACGTGCCTGTCGGTCCGACCGTTTGTATATGTCTGTCTATGGCATCGTAGCCCCAAACGGTTGAACTGATATGTATTATGTGTTTTTTGTTTGAAAGTTGATATAGTCGAGAGTGTTTTTGGCTACATTTGATGGCCGTCGTCACAAAAGAACGGATTACATGTTAGTTAATTTTCTCAACAGATATATTAAGCAAAAGGGTAATTAACAAATAATAACAAATTCAAATCAAATGCAAAATGCTGTATTACCTACACGTCAGGGTATTTTTAATTTTTAATACCTACATAGAGTGGTTTTTACTAAATCCCTTGAATGTTATTTAAACGCTAAACACTCCTGTTAGTGACAGTGGACTCCTGATAGTGGAGTAACTACTTGACATTGGCAAATTACCCTCATAAAGAACAGCAGAGTCCATTTAAAAATTGAGTCTGTAGAATCCAATTCCCACTAACTTTGTCCGGACGCGGCGGACCTACCTATCTCTTGGATAATGATAATGGATTGAAATTCACAGACAAATTCATTACCTATTACAGTTCAAATGAATGTCACTCCAATCTGTCTTCGTTTTCATCATTTGTTAATTTTGATCTCCGTTAATAATTCCGTCGCTAGCAAAAGTTACACTTGGGAATAAAACAGGTTTGAATATTTTGATTGAAGTGTATATCGATCCAAGTTTCCAACTGTTTTGTTTGTCAGTTATCCCGGTTATAATTACCTAACTTTTGCGAGTCGAGTTGCGGATGTTAAAGATATTATTTGTTGCAAATATTTTTTTTAAATCAGTCATTAACAAATAAGGCAATTTCGTGGAACTTAATTAAGCCACTATGCGTTAATATGGCACTTGTTCCACTAAATCGATTGACCGGGTCATGGCTTCCACTCAAGGATCTTTCCAAAGACCAGGTTATTCAAAACAAATGCAAATCAACCTGCTGGTTGATGACCGATGAATAAAATATCGGCCAGCGGCCAAACTAGAAAGCCGAGCGTTCATAAACAAGTTGAATGAGATTAGATGCATTTTGCGGCATTTATCGAGAGCATCGGCCGCTATTGGCGCGTGTAATCTCGTCTGAACGACCCCGGGCTATCGAGCAGGTTGCGATTTGCGGTCACTGCCTCTAGAAATTGCGACGGGTAATATTACCGCCCTAAGCCATCTTTTGCACTGGACAATTTTCCCTTTGAAACGTCAGAAGAGTTGGAATTGATTCACAAAAGACAATAAAGCTTTCTCATTTGACAGACGGTAGTCCATTCTGATGTCTTATTACATGCGTGGTAAGTAGTGTGTTGAGTGCGTCAGAAGTCTTCAACGCTTTTTTGTAGTCAGTTTTCCTCGTCTCGTCCCATTTATCAGATTTTTTTATAAAACAATAACATCTCTGTACTACCCATCCACCAATCGTATGTTGAAAACAAAAAATAGGTATAATAAAAACGTTGTCTGTTATTCGAAATGATATATTGATATTGATGGTAAGAAATTATCGGTATAAGAAGTAGCTGAAGAAACAACTTTGTTTGGCGGCCGACGTAAAATCCGATACGTCCCAGCCATCAAGGGTTTTAAATCAAATCCGATCAGCTTCGAACTCATTAAGGGCTCATCCTTGCCCAAAATAGAAGATTGCAAAACTTTGTAAATTGATTATCCGCTATTAACAGGGCGGAGCGAGGCGACTCACCTCGACCGAGGACGCCGCACAAAAACTTTAAAACAAATAGATTTGGAGTCAAGGTTCGGCGGGGATTAGAGGCAAATCTCAAACTCAGCGCAGGTGTGCTCGGTGTACCTTGACTCGAGGCACTAATTACGAATTATTGGCCATTGACTTGCGATATTGCAGGTGAACGCTTTGTCTTAGATTAATACAGATCTATAGTGGATGGAATGGACTACGAAATTGTTGCAATCTAATGATTTTGATTTATTTTTCATTTGTAAACTGTTCTGGTTCAACGCTTCAATTTCTTGTAATTCCATTTTGTGCAGATGACCGCATCCAGTGTGATATGATAATGGCGTTTTGTTTCGTGTCAGGTATGTAGCTTTTTTATATGATAGGTGGCAGACGAGCAGACGGATCACCGGATGGTAAGCATTTGCCGCCGCCCATAGACATCCGCATCGATGTAGTCACAAGTGCGCTGTCTTTTTTTTAATCCCATTTCCCCCCGATTAGGCTCCAGTAACCTTACCCACTCGGCGAAACACAGCATTGACGCTACTTCATGCTGGTCTAGTGTGTTAGTGATCTATTCAGCTTTTGTTGTCCTAATCAAACTTAGACCTTTTTGTACCGAATGGTGAAACCTACGATCTCCGCGTATTATATGGAGACAATGAATTTCCCGAACCCCGAAGAGGTCGTAAATACAATGAGATATCTTAATAGTGCATGTTTAATGTTGTTATTGCGCATTTGTCTTGACGCCCGTACCTTATCGAAGTGTTATCGCTAAGGTTACCTAATGCATCGCCTTCTGAACCTTGTACACATGCACGAAATTTTATTAGATTATAAACTTTACATCGTTGGCATTAGAGTCGAAATGAGTCTCATTGCAGAACTGTACATGCTTGCTATCACTTCCTACTCGGTGTTGCGTTTGTTCTTGTAATGATTTGTGTCTTTGACGTACACTTTTGTTTCCGCAAACGTTTTATATGACATAAATAGTAGGAGCGAAGCAACCTTTTTTATAATATTTATGTCGGCATTTAAAGACGTATGTTTTTTTTAATTGTCTTCAATTATAGGCAGTTTAGTTAAATATTTTTATTTAATTGTACATCTTTCATGATTTGACTACGTTTTCTAAGGTCCGCTTGCGCCCGATGTCGAAGATTAATGCATTAATTCCGTGATAGTTAATCTCATAGTAACTAATTTAAGATCCCCGGTGTAATAATTTTAGCACTAGAATGTTATGTTTAGAATTGAAAGACGAATAATTCGAGATAAAAGTGCTTTGCACGCTAAGTTTTGCACGTCGATTGAGTGAAAGCACCGGAGGTCCAATCCATCCACCGCTTACCATCAGGTGACCCGTCTGTTCGTCTGCCACCTATCACATAAAAAAGGAACTATACTTCCGATTCCAAAGAACAAAGAATAAAGTTGTTTGCCGTCAATTTACTCAAGTCCCACCATCAGTCCCAAGATAATCTCTTGAGAGACAAATGTTTTGATACGGAAAATTACATTCACCCAGCGGATCGACCTCTCCACTGGTTCTTAAATGTAATTTATAGAAAAGCCGTATTTCTCTATTAGACGAAGGTTTTGTAGGAACAGCTAACAGTTGCCTTTTTTAATGGATAGGTTTTTTATGTAATAGGTGGCAGACGAGCAGACGGATCATCTGATGATAAGCGAATGCATAGACGCCAGCAACACCAGTAGAGTCACAAGCCAACCTTTGCCCCCTATTTGGTCCTCCGGCACCCTCACTCACTCAGCGAAACACAGCGCGGGCGCTGCTTCACGCCGGTTTTCTGTGTCGCCGTGGTATCACTCGGTCGAGCTGGCCCATTCATGCCAAAACATGGCTCTCCTATGTGACGCTTTTTACGACTAAGGAAGACCTTTTCATTCACTTTAACTCAATTATTTTCATGCTATGTCCTTTGTGTTGCGCAGAAAAGAGGAGGCATTTCAAGATAGAAATTCAAAAGATAGCTGATCCTTTTTATGCAAAGGAAAATAAAGGTACACTATTAAAGAAATGAACTCACAACTATGTAAGACAGGGTACGTTTACTTTTTTCTTTAATTATGCTCGTCGGCTCTAGGTACCTTCTTCTGTCAGAATAACTTCGGGATGCCAAGTGAAATTTGTTGAAAGTTGGTAGTCATTGTCGAAGCCAGTCATAGCAAAGACTTTATATAAAGTCTTTAACTCCTAGTCAATCATACAGACTAAGGAGAAGATACTACGTCAATCAGTAAAACGATTTGCTTACGGTTTATGTCGAGAGCACTCTTAACAAAATTAAAGTCCACGCATGTTGTCGACGTGACAAATCATTCGACCCACAATAGCAGTATTAAAAACGATACACTGAATTTAGTTAATTTTTAGTAAAAAATAGCATCTAAGTATAACAAAAAATCAAATGTTACACATAGATAAGACATACCGTACTGTCTGTTCTTAAGGAATATAAAAAAAAGCTGTATGTTTTCTTTCCTTAAAATTAATAAAATAAAAACTAAATTGTTATTATGGCCTAAAGTTAATCTTGATTTAAAGTTGATGCTGTTACTTTTGTTTTTTAGTTTAGTAATTTTAAGTTGGGGTGGAAAGGTCCTTGAGTGGAGGCCGCGTGCAGGAGGCCGCAGCCGTGCCAAGCCTCCCACCAGGTGGGCCGACGATGTAGTGATGGTCGCAGGAGTCCCTTGGATGCGGGTGGCACAGGTCTGATCTATGTGGAGAACATTGGGGGAGGCCTATGTCGAGCATTGGCCGTCTATTGGCTGAAATGATGATGATGATGATGAAATTTTAAGTTTAGTCCCCGTTTTGTAATAAGGGGTAAAAGTATTATTATCATTGCTACTTCGCTTCGCATGAGATGAGACACGTGTCGATAAAGAAAGCGTACGATTCTCAGATTAGATAACACCGTAATGTAAGAAACGCATATTATTCCGTGAAAGTTTCATTACGAACAATCTTTTCTTTAGCGCAGGAATAAGCAACTTATACTCGTAATCTTTGTCGTTAACACCTCGGTAACCATATTTACTTAAAAGCTTTATCATATTAAGATCACTATGTTTCTTAAGATTATTAACAACTTAAGTAGGTGAGTCATACTTGCACTTTCATTTCTTAATGATATTTTTCAAGTTTTCAACTAATAAATGTTGTGTAAAATTTTATTTGATCCTATAATCAACCTGTATATTGTTACCGTAGCATATCATTCCATGGGTTTAATCCTTCGATCATAATAATACCTAATATCTCTTCTAGATACACAATTCATAAACGTTTAAAAAAGTGATCCCATCCGCGCTGGCATTATAGTGTTTCAATCACAGATATAGATATTTTGAATTTCAAACATGTCATCGGAGTGGATAATAAAATATGAGTAATAGCTATTTTATTTTCTCCCTTAATCCATAGCAAATTGGTTCTAAATAATGATAATGCGCAAATAGAGCTCTTTTGCGAATGGAGCCTTCATTGGGGACAATTTAACGCGTTCATGCTGAATCTTTTTATGGTTTAATCATATCTTTTGAATTAGTAAATATCATTTTTGACCCTTTTTTTACTGCGCTACCGATGCAATCTTTAGTCTTTTATATTTAGGAGAGCTGAAAGTAAGGTGTACGTGAAAACTCGTAACTCTCAAGCTTTTTATCAATGCGATTACAACGCGCAACGCCATCAAAACAATTTCTTCTAGTTTTCCCATGTCATTTTCAATTGGAAAATCAAAGGGCGAAAGTTTACTCGCACTCTAGATTTTCGCTTCAATCTAGTCTTTATTTCAATCGCACTAAAGCACATGAAGGTGGGAGAGTACGAATTTACGTTGAATGGCGTACGCGTGTCGTATCAATATTTCACCGGAGTGACGGATGGCGGTGTGCTGACTGTACTCCGGGCTGGTTGAGGGTAGGGGTGGCCCAAATAGTTTCCTACGAAAAAGGTCGGAAAGAATCTTATTGCTCTCTTTGTACGCGTAGAAGTGGTAAATTACTACCTAAATAAGACTGGAGGGAGACTAATGAAGCTCTAACTGACTGACTCTTCTTTTAGAATAGTTATTTACGGGATTGCTACCATGTACTTACTATCAGCAAAGTTGCCAGTTGACCAGTTTTCGACCTTAATGCCAATGCATTGAGTTTCTGATATTTTGGCGCTGTTGCAAGCGCCAAGTGGTCACTTTGTAACTGAAGTTTATCATGGGTAAGTTGTTTTTGGCAGACATACTTATCGGTTTACTTTCCTTCTAAATCTTATTATGCGTTGACCTATCCAAGCTAGCAATCCTGTAAATAATTGTTCTAATGTTAGTGACCAGGAACGTTTAAAACGACTCTAGTCTTATTACAAAAATCGATCTAAGTTAACCCTGTCCCTTTTAACATTGCGTGTTAGAACGGGATAGCATGATAAATAATTGTTTGAATCTCTTTTTGCATCATGCTTAACATAACAAGTAATTTAAAACAACAACAAAAACAGAGAGAACAAAATGGACCAGATGCAGTCAGGGTTGATGAGCGGAGTCGCAAAATTAAACTCTTAAAAAAGTTGGTAAGTTTGTTTTTGTCAGATACCAATAAGTCGAAACGTGCGACCAATCTTAATTGCATCGGTCATCTCATCATCAGCGAAACCGGCTCGAAGAAAGTGCATCGTTTGGTTTCGCGGCAGGAATGCGCAAGCGCCGATAGCTGGCATTTTGACTCGAGAGTAATGTTTTTGCGGCATTTTTAAATGTTACTAGTAAGACCCGTTTCAGTAATCGTGTAGGGTACCAATGTAGGTAAGTGGTTGTTTACTTGGCCTAGTTAATGCTAGTTGGACCGTTTTAGACTTTATAGCACTTGAACTCGTATGTAGGTACCTTAAGATGTCCAAAAAAAGAAACGTAACAAATACTGGCTACTGGCTGGCTGGCTACCCCCCGTGATTTGTTGGCGTCTTCGCATGACTGTAAGCCTTCAAGAAACTTATTATCACTCTCTTATACAAATAAACAAAAAATAAATAAGGTAAATGTTAACAATACCTACACGCTATACACCGTTAAATTTTAGTCGTTTTAATCCCGAAGCTATTGTAAAATAGGTAACAGAATAAACCCATTTAGCATGTTAGATTCCATACAAAAAATAATGTTCACCGAGCAATAATGTATGGAACAGCTGATTTTTATTTTGCGTATTTTGATGATCTAACATGCTAAATTGGCTTTATTCAGTGTTACCTGTTATGTGGCTTCGGGATTAAAACGACTAAAATTTAACGGTTGTATACATTGACTACGTATAGTTACAAAAGCTATTGTCATTGAATGCTGACACGCGTCAATCATATCCAAAGGCGAAAGTTTCTAAGTATGGATGTATGGATGTTTGTTCCTCTTTCACGTAAAAAACTACTGAATGGATTTGAATGAAACTTTACCACAATATAGCTTATACATCAGAATAACACATAGGCTACAAACCTGAAGTCCACGCTAACGAAGTCGCGGGCAAAAGCTAGTACGTATATATTTGTAATTCCACTGTTGGATCTGATATCTGTAACACAGGTGCTTGAGCTACCTATCTCAGAGTCAGACCAACGTATGTGATGTAGTGTAATATTATTAAATATTATATTGCCTTTTGCAAGAGTGACTGGTCAAACGCCGCCCGGACAGCCCTGGGTGCAGCCGGGAGTCTGCGACCCAGTTGGCCCGCTCTCATTCCGTCCCCTAATACCCGACCTACTTACACGAGCCATCAGTCCCCGTTAGATATGCGTTACCCAATAATTCCAGCGAATCAACTGGATAAGAGCGCCATTTATTTGTTCGGTCACTAAATGTGCTGGGAGAAAATAGCTCTTAAGACTATGTGTGTAGGGACTTATCAGATTATGGAATATTGTTTCTTGCACGTAATCAATTAGACTTATTAGACTGACCTATCTATACTAATATTATAAATGGGAAAGTGTGTCTGTCTGTCTGTCTTGTTTGTCTTTCTTTCACGGCAAAACGGAGTGACGAATTGACGTGATTTTTTAAGTGGAGATAGTTGAAGGGATGGAGAGTATCATAGCCTACTTTTTGCCCCTTCGGGCTACCTCGACGCGAGCGAAGCTGCGGGCAAAAGCTAGTACATTATTAATCATCGGTCCTCAACAGTAACAAAAGTTGGGAAATTTCCGGAACCAGATCCTAATAATTGACATCATTCCCTAAATATTAATGTAATTTCATTATTTTTAATTTGGAGATATTAACGTACAGCTTCATTCATTAAAAATGTAATAAGAGCTCTTTATCAAATATCCTTGTTGATTGCTTCAGGTTCAGGGGTACAAAACATTTGGTTTCCGTCCAAAAATCACAAATCGAACACGCCGATAAAAAGGTATTCATCAAAATACTTTCGATGATATACAAGGTACGTGAAGCAAGCATTTTGTAAGCATCCCCGCCTCAGGGCGAACCGTAAGCAGGCCAACTTCGGCGCGATCCGGATCGCAAGACTTGTCGCGAAGTAATAAAACAAGTGGAACACCTAATATAAAAGGAAAACAAACACTTGTTCCTCTCAACGAATAGGGAGGAATGGGTAACTGATAGCGTGATTACTAGTTAAATGTTTCAGAAGTAAAGGGGAACTTTTAGCGATGGTACGTTTAGACAGAATTAATTATAATTAAGTCCAAACTACTCTTAATTGTAGGTACACAGGAATATGTAAATTGTGCTCTTAAATTTAAGATATATTAAGAAAGTGTCATCTATGTTAGAGATCCTATATAAATAAACTAAATATTAGTCACAAAGTGATAATAAATAGTACAAGGCAGCTCATAAAATATTAATTATCCAAAGTGAAACAAAACATGTAGGTGGTGTTTTTAAAAGTTTTTGTACGTTTATTCCTTTACCAATGATGTCATGTTCACGATTTAAACAAGCAACTATGTGTACACATATCGATCGAAGCTATGTCGATAAACTTCAATACCTTGTTCACAACAAATATTATGAGGTCATCCTCCTTTGTGGTTATAGTTTTTCTATGGTACCGAAAATAGAATTAGCTACGAATTAGTTACATTTACAGTTTTGTTTGGGTAACTGTAACCTAGCAAATGATAAAGTTTTTTAGATAATAATGTCACAATTCACTTGGTCACAGTATACTCCACAAATATTGTAACTACTTACGAAGTACCTACGTCTCTATGAAGCCAACATTTGGAGAGATTTGGCCTTTGATAAAATTTAATAAATGAGGCAGTGAAAAAGAAAAAGTGATTTATTGCTTTGCCAAGTAAGTCAGTATATTCCAGGAAAACAATTGGTTATTTCGTCTGTAACAAACTTGTGGCGAAATATTTTAATTGAATACAGGCATTTCTCGCAGTTAACCCGGACGTTTACAAACATCAGAGCTGGCTCCTTTTAGCTTAATTTTATCACCAAAATATGCATGAGCTGAGGCAAAACACTCTGTTTAATGTTCCACGAAAGCGAATCAAAATGTGCGTGAAGCGAATGGAAGTGTTTTCATAATATTTAAAACACGACGCTTTATGGACAATTCTTAATGTATCATCTAGCATGTACCTATACAACAATATACTCAGAGACTTTACGAATAACTCTCGGGGAATGTGTGTAACTTTTATGTTGAATAACTAATCTTTGTGATCAGAATATGTAGTCTATTATCTCGATCTATAAACAAATATTAAAGCTCTGAAGAAACAATTCGCTTTGTAGGATGCATCGTATTTGCCGAAACAAAACGTTTTCTGATAAAAAGCTCTTTTTCAACTGTTTGTTTATCATTATCATATTTAACGGTTCTGAGAATGGCTCTAAGACTAGAAAGTGCGTACAGGAAAGAAGTTTTTGCCAGTCTCCGAAATTAGTACAACACTCCTGTATATGAATCACGACAGTTGGGTACCGCACCGCCATAAAAGTAAGTGCAATGATATTACATGACATTCTCATCTTCATTTAAGCGTTATACACACAGCGGCCTTTTAACATTCAGACGTAAACTTAAAAAAAAAACGTGCAGCAATTCTTGCGTGTTTAATGTCTGATTTGAAATTTATTGGGATTTTTACAGTTTAATGCATTTCAAACGTTATATGTAAACCTTTGCAGTGTTTTCATTTAAATAAAGATGCCAAGGGTTTCATGCGAGATATGTGGACTGAAAACAATTCGGGTGGGAAACAAAAAACGGGCATTTATGGCTCAATTTCCACTGGATGAAGCTCGGTTAGTACATTTTATGAATTAATAAGGATCAATAAAGGTGCATTTATTGATAATTTATTGTATTTCAGGACATATTTTCAAATATAAAATGTGTGAATAAATTTTACTTTAACACTAGTGCAGTGTAATATTTTATCGACTACCTACTTATCGATAATTTTTTTTGTATGTGTGATTCCCTCTTTAAACCTAATTTCATAAAAATCAATTATTTAGCGACCGAGCTGTTACAATTATGAGAGAGTAGAGAGAGAGCATTTACAAAATATATTTTTTATGTTTGTTACAGAACCTTCAACACTGACACACACCTACGTATTACCTACTCCGAAAACGGCGTCAGATAATTTGAATAATAACAAGATCGTGTAGCCCGAGTACGTTCTTCGACTTGCTTAAGTTTTGATTTAAATACCTTAATATTTCAGACATTTACAAAACTTAATTTTTATGTTTGTTACAGAACCTTTAACATTAACACAACACACACCTACGTGCTACCTACCCAGGAAACGGCGTCAGATAATTTTAAAATGTATTATATATTTATAATGTATGTTATAATTTAAAAAATAAATATTTTTTTAATTTCATTTTTTACTTAAAAAAATTACAGGAGCTATCGATATCATTTTATCGATAAAGCTAAAAAATTACAGGAGCTATCGATATCATTTTATCGATGAAGCTAGCCATCCCTATTTTTTGGGTCATGTTGGCGACATTGTTTTGTCAAAGTTTCAGTTAGGTCTGCTAGGTTGGCACTGACCGAGGTCAATTCTTTGATACATTGCATCGTTTTATTCGTTTTCTTTTTTTTTACTACGGAGTCCCGTCTCTTATAACGTAGTGATTACTTGCTCAGTGGTTTTTGCTTGTTCTCCTCAAATGTCAAGAACACATGACACTTGCATCTGTCATATTTTTTTTTATTTCCCGACGCGCGGACGCGTGTACCTGCATAAAAAGTTCCGCAGATGATGATGTTCATCAAAAAAGGTTATACACAGCTGACTTAATTACTGTTGCATGTTGTGAGAATAAGAAGAAACAGGTGAATTGCGTGTTTAGGATGTTTGTTTGATATCTGTATTGAGTTAGATTTTGTATTGAACGAATAAACACAAAAACTATTATATTAATCTTTACACTTTTTAACCAGTAGAAAGCTATGTTAATCCTCAGTAGGGGAGAAAACATTAACACGGAAAAATATCTAATTAGATCGGGAAAAATCTTCGGTCATAAATGATTCAGCGTGAACGCATTAAAAGTTTTGCCGCTAATGAAGGCTTCATTGGCAAAAGAACGCTATTTAGCATTCTTTTTTGGTATTTAAAACCATACCGTATATGTAGCTGTAAAACTTAACAAATGACTGTTCTGTTGAGTTCACGTTTTCAAACGCTTTCAGTACCTATGGAATTGTTTATCTAAAGATTATATCGATTGGAAAAAATATATATTTCACATACTTGCATATATAAACGGTTATAATTCTGGTCCTGACATACTAGTAGAAGAGGACATCCAACATCTTTGTTGCTGGTCTAGTTTTCCTTTGTTATTATTGTATCAAACCAGCCGCAGGGCCATCTGGTCGTCCAAAGTACGAGTAAAGACACACAAGGTTTACGTTCACGTATTAGATAGGTCTACATACACTACTACAGTGTAGTAAGATAAAAGTATGTAATAATATAAAAGTCATGCAACTATCAAATTTTGTTGGCGAAGCATTTGACTTAGAAAATGTTATGCTAGAAAATCAATGAGATGAACTTGTAAAAACTATGATACTATAAACGCCCCGTTAGTCTAGTGTTTTAAGTACCGGGCCGTGATCTCGGGGTCCCAGGTCGAGCAAAAGTATGTTCCGAATTTTTCAGACATAGTTGGGTTTGTGATCATCAATCCGGATTTAGGCAATCGTGCTGATTAAGTCTTAATCTCATCATAGTAGTGATCACTTGATTTCTATGATGGAGACCTTTGTCCTGCAGTGGGACAGTGTAGTGGACAGTATAGGCTGATACTTTACTTTTCTTTTACTATGAAAAAAACCTGGAAGGATTGTGTGGTGGGTGGGTGGCCAAGCAATAAACCATTTCCATTACGATCGCCCCTTTTTTGTATGGCGGTTTATAAATGGAAAGAAGTTGGAAACGTCTGGCACGCTATAAATAAACTGTCTAGTTGCGTAGTCTGTCTAGGCCTTTTTTAGGGTTCCAAAGCCTTATGGCAAAAAACGGAACCTTTATAGAATTGTCATGCCTGTCTGTCCGTTCATATGTCACAGCCACTTCTTTTTAAAACTGCCTAGAACTATATTGTTAAAATTTGGTTTGATACAAAAATAGAAAAAATCAAATTGGGGGTTCCCCATTTTAGTTCAACTAAAAATATTTTTTCTTCTAACCATGTGGGGTATCTATGGATAGGTAAAAATGATAATGAGGTTTCTAATTTTTTTTTTCTAAATAGTTTAGATGTAAGACATTTCCAAAGTAGTAAAAAATGTATCCCCCCCCTTCTATCTTCTAAAATATGAGAATGATACAACTAAAAATTTACATAACCATAAAAACTACTACCAAAACTCGGTTTGAACGAGATCTATTAAGAAGTTTTTTCAAATATATTAATCGTAAACTGGAGTTTGCTTTTCGCCCAATCGTATTAAATATGAAAATAAATGTTAGGTACTTGCTGTTTCGGAACCCATGATGGGCGAGACCGACTCGTACTTGACCGTGTTTTTCTGACAAGTCGCAGTCACTTCTAAATGTGGAAGCAGCCGTAAGCGCCAGACTTGATGCATATCCGTACTATTAAATATCTTGGTATCATGTTGTTTTATTGCAATATTGCGCTTATCTGTCTTGAGTAGTAGATTAGATAGGTAAGAAATTTATGTATGTATGTGGTAATACTTACATGTAATTTCGCTACTCCGGCTACTGCTTTTTTTTCAAAAACCATATTATATTCCTTAATTCAAAAATAGTCCTATAAAAATCATGACATGTTAACTCATTTTTGGAAAAATATGCAATTGTGACGTTATTCTACCAAATGAGCGATTTTACTTTATTTCGTTGTCGTTTCCTACGTGAGTTATGCGTCTAAGTAAGTCCTACTACTTATCTCTATTTTTTGGGAAAAGGTTACCAGGTATTCTAAAAATGAAACATAGTTTATGGGACGGATAGAGATAAAGCTCATTGGCATGCTTTAGACTTTCATAAATAAAGGGTTTAGATTTTATTAAAAGTTCGATAATACCTCATTGTTATGTATGGGCACGGCCTTTGCCTGACTAGATACAAAATAATGCATGCATTCGCCCTTCGCTAAGGCGTATTCGGTAGTTGTATCTATAATGTAGTGTTATGGTGTTTTACCCGAACAAATTTATTTTGATAGAGGATTATGTAGGTAGGATATCCGGCTGTTGTTTTTTATGTGATAGGTGGCAGACGAGCAGACAGATCACCTGATGGTAAGCGATTGTTGTTGCCCATAGACACCTGCAACACCAGTAGAGTCACAACTACACTAATAGTTTACGATTCGAAAATGGTTAGGTAGAGGTAAGCATTACTCATCTTAAGACATTAATTAGTAAGAGTAAGAAAAAAAATAAAATGTTTGATAGATAAGCAGTCTAATAAAATTTGTTAATGAATACCATATGTCTTATTATTATGTTTCATATTTAGTCTAGAAAAAAAAATGCAGCTGCACCTTGCACCCTGCTATAGTTCCCACACCCCACATGTGTCTTCTGAGAGCAGCCACCGTTGTCTGATCCCCCCCTCCTCGGCGGCCGCTTTGCCGGAACGATGCGTCCAAAACTACTCTTTGATGTGTGAGGGGTCTTTGATACTGGTCGGTGAGTATGTGAACTTTCCGCCTACATGTTCACACGCACCCTCTGTACACACGATAGTGCGCTAAAGAGCAACTATGAAATAGTGCGGAAACATTCACTTTACCTGACTTTTTTATATTTTTTTTCTTGGCCTACATATAAATATAAATAAAACAGCCAATATTATTGTCCTATTGCAGGGCACAAGCCTCCATTGTAAAAATCATGTCACCGCTACTATGATGGGATTAGCCAAGGCTTAATAACCACGCTTGGCTAATGCGGATCGGTGATCACAAACCCGAGCATTGTTTGAAAAGTTCAAAACATATTTTTGCTAGTGCTTTATCATTTATTTAAATAAATAAATAAAAATAAACTGAGACAACATCGCATAGATTTTTTACCTTTACAAGTTTTGGAATGACTACATTTCCAAGTGAATTATTCGGGTTCGTTAGAGTATCCAAACTTACTAAGTCGAATTTGAATACATACAGCATACTCACTTGATTTTGAATTCAAATAGGTAGTACCAATCAATGCTCGTTAGCATTTATTTACATGTAAATATCTCTTGATTTTCGTTTCACATACTAACCTCATCGTGAGTTAAATATATGTGTTACATAAGTACCGCTTAATTGTGTTTCCATACATAATATTGCATTTTATGCTTTGTTTAATCTTAACGGCTATTAATTTCAAGCCATTAACTGCCGTAATGTTACTGTTTCTTACGTTTTCGTACATAATAATGGTAATGTAACGGAACTAAAGTGAAAAGCAGGTACATACCTTCGCAAACTTTTACTCATACATAACCAGTCGCTAATGAGACCAAATTGTATGTTAAGGGTATTAAAAATACCTACATTAATTTTATTTTGTACGTCTAATTGCAGGCCGGGTATTCTCAGTATACGATTGGCCCCTTTAGAAGTCTATAGTTTGTGTTGGTCATCCGTTGTTTACTTACTTACTAGTTAACTTAAGTGCGATTCGGCCAATCTTTACCCGACAGTATATCTATGGTGTAAGTCTGTCATTTTATTGAATACGACGCGTTATACCTTAGATTTTATGCTCGGATGAAGATTGGTCGGATCGGGCCTTACATTAGTAAATTTTGGCAACGATTGATGTGAAAAGCAACTGACTGGGTATGCATAAAAATAGCTCATAATAATAACTTACTGGATTTGGGGCTGTGTTTGGGGCCTATCCATTTCCGGAACGATAGACGATTAGTTTCTGAACTATAATCCGATTGGCCGAGTTTCTCTGTCAACAGGTTGCAAACATCAGGTAGTAATAGCTTCAATTCTTAACACCAGATATCCCGATTTCGGGCTAATGGTCAAAGCGTACCCGTATAAAAATAGGATTCAGAACTAGGAAAAAGTCGATAGGGACTTTTGATTTTTTGATGACTACTTTTGAATAAATTTTCAGATACCCCAACATTTACCAAATAATCTAGTTAAATAGCAATAAATTTAAATAAATTTGATTCAATTAGAATCTGTCGCTCACCCTTCGCGTTAGCGTTGATTGCCAGCTGGCGTACCCAACTGCGTGTATCAATTGTTGGCAATTATAGCCCTGTGTCCATCCAAGCAATCGCCGTTTTTATGGGGTTCAAGCCCACTGGGCCGCGATGTGGGTCAATTTTCACACTTGTTTTTATGTGTGTCGTTGACCCGGGCGTAGTGAACGCACGACTGATTAGAAAGAGGTTCCGTAGTTAAATTAGTGATTGATTTGCGGTTGAGTCGCGATGGACATGCAGAATCCCAAAAAAATATTCTAAGGTATTAGTGTTCGGGCATACGACGAAATTAGGGCTCGCACAACGATGTTAGATCTTATGTAGAGCCATGTTTCTGACTCTACAAACTTGACATACCCTTTACTCCTTCACTACTTTTACATCTTAACTTTACATAGTACAAGCTCTATTTTACGAAATTTACAGGATTAATGATTACTGATCTAACAACTAGTTATAATATTACTACACTTTGTAGACATATTAAATCATTAACGTGTAGGTACGTTGCTTTTCGAATAATCAATTTTATCAGCGTCTTGATAATGTGTGAACTACTCGTAGTAGTAATTAGGTACGATTTCTTTTTATTTCTTAAATAGGAAAAAAATGCATTTCTGCATTACAGTGTTGAGTTTTTATCAGTTAAAGCAAATGAGCCGTTACATCGGCATAGAATTCCCACAGGAGCAGAGTAGTAATTAAGTATAGCATAAGTAGGACGTAATTATATACATACTAGTTACAAACTTGCTAATGAATTACATTTTCAATGCTAAGATTTATCAACTTGTGCAGGTGAAAAAATCTTAGATACATTGGTGCATGGTAATTAATACAATTTTTATGATAATGGTCAGTGTTGATTAGTGTAATTTTGGTTAATTAACTTACCTACTAAAGAAATTTCTCACGATAATTTGCATACATCAGATATATATATTTGACTTTAGAGTCAAAAAGTCTTTTGTTTGTTTTCCGATGTATAATCAATGATATCTTCTATCTTCTTCTTCTTTACAGATTTATAAAGAGGTAAATTCTACAGGCAACAATGAGGCTTGTAGCTAAACCAAAACGAAACATTTGCGCGATGTAATCGACGCCCAGCGCCATCTATAAAAGTCGTTTGAAACTAATACCCCGAAACGAAGTGAGGGCGGGCTACTTCCGAGTCAATCATAAATGATGATAATAGCAATAAAGATGTCCTTTTTTATGTCATGCATTTTTAATAAAACGTACTTATATGACGCGTGTATCGATACAAAATTTATTTCTAAATGTAGGTATGCTTGGGAGTTTTGGCTTGGAAATATCCAATACTTTATCTACATAGAAAGTGCCGCTGAGTGGTAGTATATCGGAGCGTATAGCACGATAATACGAAGAGTATTATAGATAGATACTTACTTATAGCAAAATTTTCATATAAAAATATATTATCACAATAGACACTTACCGCCCCTGCTTGGTGTTGTGATTGTGTCGTATCTGAAAAGAGAAAACAGTGATATTATTCTCTTAACAATCGTAAAGACATCGTCGTTTAGCGGATGTAAACTTCTAACGGCCCCAGTGGAGGACGTTCGTCTGGAAACCCGCTCTGGGATTATTAAACTTATTGTTTAGCTGATCTAAAACTTTTGGAGTTTTCCTACTTTGATTTTGCGTTTCTTTATAAGCCCTCGGTTTTTTGATCCGTGCCTTTACTAGGTAGATTAAGTGTTTCTGAAATAGATTAGGTTTTCTAATTCATCCGCGATTTAAAGGAAGGATCGACTTTGGTTTTGTTGGGTTCAAACTACGGATTTTTGTGCCCATTTTATTTGGTTAACTTATTTTATTTTTGTACAGCTGCATTAAAAGAAGTAGGTACCTACCAAAAATGTTTACATAAATAGAATATCAATGTTGTAAACCCAGACACAAATTCCTGTGGTTTGATGATAAAAAAACATGGATAAAATATTTGTCACAGCGAGCACAAAGAGCAGTATCAGCAGTACTATCAAAAGTGCCATTTGAATAATCTGAACAAAATGGAACGAAATTTAGAAATAAGATTTATCTCAAACATTATCCACCCTCAAACAAAATTTAGGTACAACAGAACTTTGAAATTAGTACCATTCAAAACCCGAAATTAGTCCCTACTCGTTATCGCAACTCAGAATTAAATGCCTATCATAAAGACCTGTCCTTAACCGTACCTACAACTTCAATACTTTAGACATCAAGTCTGAAAGACTTGGAATATAAATTGGAGTGGAAAAGTTGCCAGATTTCAATATTGTTCTTTGATAACTTTACTTATTAATAAAGTTACTCGTTGAGTGGCTGAGAAGGCTCTGATTTTAGTTCACATCATGCAAACTACAATTTTTTCCTTGTTAAAATTTTGTTATTACATTCTTTGGAGTAATTTTAATAACGACTCTTACAAAATCCATGATTAACTTTATAAGATTAAAAGGAAAGGGTGACTTATTAAGACCTAGGTCGGTCGGTAAATATTGAACATAAGCATCAGAATGACCTTCGAAGTTATAAGTAATTATGTAAGTGGTATTATGTAACATGTAATTCAACTTCTGTAACATGAATATAACTCTCCGATTAAAACATCGACGTCCGGTCATAGATTCGGTTCTGGGTTATTAAATACCTACTTTTTAGACGCATTTTCTGTATTTTGATTCGATCGTAGATATAACCCTAACAAGATTAGGTCTGTGATGTATCTCATATATTACAAATAACAGAATGGAAAATCGTATTCAGACAAGAGTTCATTTATAAAAGCAACAAAAAGCCAGCGTTAGCGAAAAAGTTTTGAAGTCAATGCAGATCAAAAGCCATAAAAACACACAAATAAGTTAGAAACTTCATATTTTATTGCAAAATACGAAGAAAGTTTTCAGAGAATCCGTGCAAAGTCAGCCACCGTATCTTTGAATCCAAATAAAAAAATCCTGTTTTGCATAGGCGTTAAACTTATTTCGAAGTTAGTCGGTCACTAGGCAAGGAGGAAAGGAAACTTTTGATTTATTTATTTCACTTGCGATGCTTCGACGGCGAATTTTACGTGCAGTTCCGACTTGACTTGACTAGTGGTGTCTGTGTCTAGGATGTATTCTAGGTACCTAAATATTTTCTTTAAGAATACTAAACAGAATAGAGCTCTTTAACTCGTTTCAGTTGGCCTGATTCCCCTGTTTAATTGTCGCGAAGATACCACGGCAGTCGCTTCATTGTAACCAGACTGCCCATATCCTGATCCATGCTCCCAGTACGACCCGTATTGCGTAGGAACGGCTTTGGACAACTGGAAATGATATGCTGTATTAAGCACTGGTGTTAGGGTTTTCAACCAAGAGTGGGATTATAATACAAGACCAAACGGGTTAAGGAGACAACGCGCAGTATACATGTTCAGTAAGCAAAGCCCAAATTAAGGTAAGTACGTTAATAATCACAGATTCTGTGTTGATTGTAAGAATAGTATAGTATCGATTAATTTCTAGTAATGTCTAGTTCTTAAGTTGTCATTTTTGTTTAATAAAGTACCTATAATTATCTATCTATCTATTATAAGATCAATATGTCGAGCAGTATCGATAGTTAATTTATCGACTGTCTGCAACTCTTACTTCCTGGAGCTAACTTCGTCTGCAGCGCGCGGATGCTGTGTTAATATTTTACTCGGAGTAAATTTTATTTCAATTGAATCTTCTATTGCAAGGAATTTTATACATATTTTAGATGTTTATTTAATATTTTTTAAAACTGTAACTTTATTAATACTTTTATACCTACCTACGTAAATAAATGCTGAATGATTGCAAAACTTTTGAGATGCGCCTAAGATTTCATAGACTTTTTTTATTATTTAGGCAGATTCTGCTGTGATGTTTGAACGCCTATGCCCGTTCACTGCTTATCTCATTCCTCTTTCAAGCTGTGCCAGAGATTTTTATTCAGATTTCCTGTATGTAGTCGCTATCTTTCAAAGGTACCTACTATCATAATTTAAGATAAAACAAGATCAGGAATATTCTTAACGAAGGGCTTCCTCCATCTATACACAAAGATCTAGCCGTAGGCAGACAAATTGAAGCAAATTATAGGACGATGACACCGTAAAAGGATGAGAAAGGCTTACTGCTAATGACGAGTTGTCTTGGTATTTACATCGAGTATTATGGCGTGTGAGTGTGAAGCCGTAAGAATTTCTTTCTTTGGTAAATAACCCTTAATTTCATCTATGGCACCTAATTTCATAATTTGTGTTTCATAGTTCCTTAAGGAAAAATACTATTTTAAGCGTTTCATTAGGTACATGAAAAAATATGAAATTGCGTCATGTTCTATACACAAAAAACACAAAATATTTTAAAAAATACTTAGGAACTGTATGGATAGAAAGCAAATTCCATAAAATGTTATCCTTATCACCTATATATTGTAAATGTATACCTACAATATTGTTGAGATTATCGTCAGTTCATGGCGAATCAAGCACTTACAAAATTACACATCGGCTTAGGGTTACGTGTAACGTCACGGGTTTGGTTAGTTTAATTGGTAGAATAGCCACCCGGTTTGTGGAAGATTGTGGGTTTGAGTCCCACCTGAACTCTTCGATGTTTTTTATGTAAATTTTTTTACTGATCGATTCTTAATTTTATTTTGTTATAGCAATTCTTTGTAATTTATTCTTAAGAAGTAAATAATGATCGATTCTTGTTTTTGCTGTCGCTGCATCGGTAATAGGAACCTCGCGGGAAGTGACAACGGCTGGTCTATTAATAAACGTCTGCCGCGTACTTGTCTGGTCTTTTTCTTATGACGATTGTGCCGTCACTGCTAAATGTGGAAGTGTACTTTGATGTTTATCTTACTCTACTCGTAGATTGCTTGTTGCGTTATTGCGCTATTGCGTCTCTCTGTTGTGGTTAGAAGATTAGATATGAATGTGTCAACGTGTGTCTGTGTTTGGATGTGTAGTGTAAGTTAATATCGTGTTTATTTATTTTGATCTAAAGTTGAATTAGGAATCGGTTTGATTGCAAAATTATCCATTAAAATCGACTTAAGTTAAAGCTTGCATCTGACATGCTGCATCTATATTTTATTTTAGTTGGATTATTCATTAAGAGATTGAAGTCAAAATTAAACCTTTCTGCAACTATCTTGTTGATATTGTTTTTAAGCTCTAAGATTAGCCTAAGTTGGAAACTGAATCAAATCAACTAAGAGTTCTACTTAATAATAAAATATTCTAAGTCAAATAGTTTAGTGTCCGATTGGTAATCAAATCACTGTCCTACGGAGATATGTTGTGACAAATTTACTAAGCCTATAAGCCCTTTGAAGGGCTGAGGCCGGAGACCGGCTAACGAGATCAATCAGACGCGCAGACGCAGCGATGGGAACACTAATAGAGATGTGCCAACTCCGTTTCCGTGGGAAGCCCGGATCGACCGGAGTGATACCACTCTCACAGAATACGGGTCTGAAGCAACCCATAAGGGGAAAGGGGTTTAAAAGGATGTAGCGCACTCGTGATTTTGGTGGTGCGGATGTCTATGAGCGGCGGCAATCGCTTAACCTCAGATGATCTAACTGCTTGTCTGCCACCTATCACAAAATATGGTCATTTAAGAGTAACATGACGTAATAGCAAGACTGTTAAAAACCTATACCTAAAAAAGTTGATGACTTAAATATCGTTGCCAGTATGATTTTTCTATTTTAAAAGCAATGAAGCTGCTTTGTTACATAATCATCATAAATGGCAATCCTAAATCGAAAATGGGAAAAGTACCTGCAAATGGTAACCATAGAACTCCTCTGATCAGGTGGACCGCCAGAGAGCCTAATTCGAACCGGAACGTTACGACCGAATCGGAGTTCCCCTCCTATTCATTAGTGCTGTATGGCGCCTTTGTTTGGATGCGACAGTATATTCTCATTCGTTACGGAACGGTTTCGTTATACGCCTCCAGTGGAGGAGTCTTATAACCAAGGAAGGCTGTAGAGACCATAAGAGTAGTAGTAGTAGGGGAGTAAGTCGTTTGCTTAGACGAAAGAATTTTGGTGTTGGAGTATCAAGTTAACTCGAGTTTAAACACATCACTAGTGAACATACTCCGTAAGGCTACGTAATCGCATTTGAGGGTTAGAAATAATAGGATAAGTGGGATGTTGTTTTCTAACTTAGCTACTAGCGTAATATTGCTGCCTTTTTTGACAGATTTCTCGGAGGTTCCGTCTATAGTATTTTAAACCGTATTCTCAAAATGTCTTGCAGGAGTGCACAAGCATCTTCTAGGCAAACGCGTGTCATCCTACACCTCATCATCACTTAGTGACGATGGAAGTCTTTCATCAGGTCAAAATATTAGGAATACCATTTTGTAGTTATTGTTATAACGAAAAAATTTAAGTCGCTCATTGAACACATTGTTGATCAGATCGGTCTGTACAAAACCTAGAGTCTTTAGTTTATTCCGAGAATAAATTATTTAACCAAGAGTAACCTAGTTGTACATCATCATCGTTTCAGCCAATAGATGTCCACTACTGGATATTGGGGATCCAACGATCTAGATATAATGTAGATCGGTTATGTGCCGCCCGCGTTCTAGAAATTCACCAAATCGTCGGACCAGCTTGTTGTACTTTGATAGGTTAAAAATAAAAACGTAATTTTGGAAAAATTACAATTTAGATAACGTCTAAAGTTTATCAATCTAGTAGGTATACCAAGGTTTGAAATCCTAACAAAGACATTACCATATGCACATTTGCATATTTTACGATACCGATCCGACACTCAGCCCCATGTATCTCTCATACAGGCGCGTAACTGTTAAATTTTATTCACGACCACTGAATACTAACAGGGTTGCTACGGGAAATTGAATTTTGTATACTTAACCCTCCACAGACCAGTGCGAATTGGGTATAAGAACTATGTAAATATTGGGCAAGCCTCAATTCCTAACGTAAATGCTTTTGAATGGGTCTGAGTGGAATCAACGTTAAAGATTTTTTGATTCAGTTTTATTTTGGGAATAAAGGTTGTAAGCTTTAAATTCGTTTTGTTTTTTCCTTTGTTTTCGTTTTTTCTCGATTAATCTAGAGTTTGAATGGAATATTATCTTTTTACAGTAATACGAACGAAAGCATTAAAATATTGAAGCATTCGATGCGGATTACCAATAATCTTAAAACAAAGTTGTAGGTAAATTAAGGAAATAAAGTGTGTGATATTGTGCATATTCTGCGTGCTAAAGTTAAATATTTTATATAAAATATAGCCCATGAAACTCAAATCAAACAATTACTATCGACAATTCAAACAAGTTAGCTGACATGTCCAACTAAATCGAAAACACACACACACATACTCAAATTAGTTGACGCATTTTGTCACTCCAATTGTGCTCAACTCAATTATATAGTTTACGAGAGACTTGTTCATATTGCCCTTAATATATTCCACGGAGTAAAGGAGCGGCTTGAGCAATTGCTCTTGCGCAAGTATGGCGAACAATGGGATGTGGGCATTGCGCTGTTGAGGATGCCGACAATTTTAGGGTTAAATTGAGGCATTATGTACTTGGAATTCGCTCTTGACATTGCCAAATGGATTTCGTCTTTGTTTGGTATCAATACGGTGTTTTTGTTGTAGTAGTGTGTACCCGTACAGTAATACCCGTACTCCAAGTGTTAGGTTCAAAGAGATTTCGGCGAATGTGTAGCAATATAATAGCTTTGCTTATTGTTTATGGAATATAAAGTCATTTACTATAATTATTTAATATTATGTATAAATTAGTGGAACTTTTTTGTAAACGCATCATACATTTATTTTTATGTGATAGTTGGTAGACGAGCAGGCGGATCAACTAATGGTAAACAATTGCCGTCTCTCATGGACTCCGGCAACACCAGTGGAGTCACAAGCTTGCTGTCAACCATTAATCTTCTTGCCTCCTGGGTGTACTCTCACTTACTTTCACTTGACGACCCGTTTAGCTCAATGGTTTAAGCGCCGGTTGAGACGTAAGGGTGGGTCGCGGGTTCGATTCCTGCACCATAGCACAAGGGAAAACCTTAGTTGGGGGCCAGGACAATGTATGTGATGTTGTCTCAATTTATTTATTTATTTATTCGGCGAAATCCAGCACAGGTGTTGATTCACCCGGTTTTCTGTGAGCAAGTGGTATCACTCATCTCGCCGGACTACCTATTTATATTTGCTACATAAGATATTATTGAGCTCTCAGAGGATGGTATAAACGCAAGGGTTAGGTGATTTTTTTTTTTTTTTTTTATGTGATAGTTGGCAGACGAGCAGGCGGATCAACTGATGGTAAACAATTGCCGTCTCTCATGGACTCCGGCAACACCAGTGGAGTCACAAGAGCGCTGCCAACCCTTATTCCCTTCCCCACGGACTGGGCCTCCGGTACCTACTTAAACGGCGCCACTTACTTGGCGAAACACAGCACAGGTGCTGCTTCACACCGGTTTTCTGTGAGGCAGTGGTACACAATTTAATATTTGCTACATAAGATTTTATTGAGCTCTCAGAGAATGGTATAAACGCAAGGGTTAGGTGGAAATTCTGAGACTGAGACTCTGTAACCTCCAAGCCAAACGCAAACCCTATCTTTTAAACCTCAGTTCCGCTCATCTGAATCCTCATTCCAGAGATCGTTAAATTACGAACCTGTCAATGTTAATATTGTATTTATTACTGCACCAGTCGGTAAAGCACGTCCTTAATTATATCAGTCAATGCGAAGTTTAAACAATGAGGCATTCATCGGGGAGCAGGCACTGGAACCGTGACGTACGCATTTACCAGACCTCGGTCTTTGTCCTTTTGGAATAGGGTCTAGTTTGGTGGAACAAGAAGACTTGCACGCACATGATACGTCGATAACGATAGTTGAAGGTTTTGATGTACCGTATAAAATAGAATGCATTGAATGAAGTTTTGTAATAGCAACGCTACCATGTTGTACCTAACTAATAGCTATCGCGTGTGAAATATCAGCTAGTTGGCATACTGTTAGACTGAGGTACAACTTCAACGTCATTGGTTGTTTAGTGGGATTATGACGTCATATGAAAAATAACCAATCACCGTGTCGATGGACCTCAGTTCCACGGTACGATTACAATAAAATTGTCGGTCTGCACTAACATGACTTATATATCTTCTATTTATCTATAGTCTATAGTGTTTTTAAAGAGGTACATTCTAATAGCTAGGCTTTTAGGTACCTAATCCGAAAAGACGAAACATTAGCGCGATATAGGCTACACCTAGCGCCATCATTAAGTGAGGGCGTAAATATTACTGATTTAATTTATTAAACACATCTTTATTATTATTATCTACTGTACGAAATTCAGAACTAATTATTTTTTGACATTCATCTATAGAAAATGTTCAATGCCTCCGTGTCTGGATCAGACACTGTCTTAGAAACAAAATTAAGGCAATGTTAATTGAAAGCCGCATACGTAATTGCTTCTGTAATAGTTTAATAAACGTTAGCTAACTTTTCTTCCCTTAGGTTCAGTTCGTACTTTATCAAAGACCTTAAACCACGTCCAACTTTCTCAAAGCTTAGCTTCTAAGCGGTTTAAGCACTACTTACTTAATTACACGTTCCTTTGATTAAGGGATTAACATGTTTGTCAAACTAAGCGGAGTAATATAATTTGTAGCATAGTTAGGAGATTACATTTTCATATTTTAAGGTCCCGGAGTCATGCTTGTGAAGGGCATAAATATTCAAATATTCATGGACTAAGTAAATTTGAATGTAACTCGACCTATACCCAGGATTGCATAAAATTCAGTTTTCTGTTCCTTTGTAGTTGCATGTAAAAGTTAAATTTATGCAAGGACGGTACTGAATAAATTTCAATGCAGGAATTTTCTTTTGGGCAGGAAAATACCGGTTATTTGTAATACGTGATCTCTAAAAAGGTTCTGTAAAACGTTTTGCTTTTAATATTTGTAGCGAAGCTTCACAAAGGAGACTACTGAGGCGATGAGGGAATAATGTATTAGCTGTGTCTGAATTTGTTCTACTTTTATTTATTATTTGTGATACTTCTAACAAAGTTTATTTTTAGAAAAATATGAATGGTCTAGAAATCTCTGAGAAGACATTGAAATGGTTTTACTTATTTACATACACATAAAATGAAGCACTTTACTCGTATTACAAAAAACGTAGGTATATATATATTAGGTAAATACTTAAAAGTAAGAGTAAGCATGTGTTTAAAAACTTTGTAAACAAAAACGGTGACAATCTTTGAGTAAAGGATATTTTAACTAAGGACTTTTGCAAGTGATAGATGGCAGACGAGCTCATAGATCACCTTCGATTTCCACCGCCCATGGATATCCAGAACAGTGGTGTCTTAACTGTGTTCCCAACGTTAAACTCACTTTCCATCAGATTGTGCTTCCAGTAACATCCCCTCACTCAGTCGGCGAAACACATCGTAGGCGCTGCGTCACGCAGGTTTTCTGTCAGTCCGGTGGAGTCAGCCCATTCATGCCGAAGCGTGACTCCCGCGGTCAATATACTAACGTTACAACCATACGCGCAATCTTAATAATACTATAAATTATATAATTACGCACACATAGGAATATCTGCCTAATTCATCAGAAAATGGCTGAGTCAATGATAAATGACACGGATATCTGCCCGATCCCAGATAACTTTCGTACAGGACAGAGGGTTAATGATGATGAATGTAGCACAATACATTAACTAAAAAGGATCAATCACCATTCTTTAATTAACATGGATCAGTACACTAGCTTCGTCGAAGTACATCGTCAATGATCGTCAGTTTTTACGATGCCCTCATATCCTCTTGTCGACGGAAGCACTGCCAAGAGCAAATTATGCCGTCCTATAAAAAGTACAACCGGTAAGTATCGCGGACAGTAGGCTAGTGTACAGTGTACATCTCTATTGAGCTGTTAACATGAACTAGTTCACTATCAGGAAAAATAGTTCTATAGCTCATCTCGTGAAATTGATGCCTACTAAGTAATATTGTAAAAAGAACAGAGTGCAAGCGGTATAATAGTATGAGGACAGTTAATGATAAAGTTGTAGGTAAGAAATAAGAACCTCCTAGGACTGCAGATTAACGAAAGTCTGCCATGGCCCAAAAGAGAACCACTTAGTGGTTCCGTTGGTAACCAAGCCAACGGAGTAAGTAAGGCCCTGTTAATGGAAACTTAAGAAACACCCCTGAATACTTAAACAAGAACTTCGAGAGCTGCTCAAAGATCATGCTATTCTTTTCGAGGTCCAGTTTGTAACAGAGAAGAAGAAAACAACTTCAAGTAAACAGGAGTTTGAGTACTTTAGGGGAGAGTGAACTAGGCGGGTGATGATTCTTTAAAATGAACTGCATTATTCTTTCTAGTCGAGTGAACTGTATTGCGCAATGCAGCGGACGGCCGAGCAGCCGCATGCGCACGCGCCGTGGGTTCCGGTCGCGCTCATTGTGGACGGGAAGTGCCGTGATACCGTCTGTGCACGCCACGCGTATTATGCTATGCGTTTGAGTGAGTTTTGTTTATATTTCGCTTGTTGTTGTGTTCTGTGCACAAGCTTGAATTAATGAATGAGATTCTGCATTATAAGACCGCATTTTGTCATTCTCTCTTTTTTCTCTCTTCTTAGCGTGTAATTCCCGGTAGCGATGGTCCCCGGGGTACACTCAGACCAATTATTCAGGATTTGTGGAGTCTGGTAATGACAATAAGACTGCCTTGTGACCTTTGCAACCCTTCCACAGGGAAACCAGACATCTGATCAGGTTTACATGTTCAGAAACTGTCAAAATCGATAGATAGTGAAGTTTCAAATTGTACGTAATTTATTTGCCTCTAAAGAAAGGAGGTATAGTAATAGGTATGTATAAGGAAGTAAATTAGTCGTAAAAAGCCCTTTTTATGTCCAACAATGTCGGGCAGCATTGACAAATAAGTAAATAAAAGGTTATATAGCTAGCCTTCATTTAAGGATTCAGTGAATCCTTTCAGTACAATCGGAAATTCCTAAATCATTTCAGCTTCTTTCAGTTTCTTCATGTTTCATTCATAACATAAATCAAAATGAGAAATCGTTCCATCGCCCTAGAAACAACAAGTGCGGGAGAAAATTCTCGACGCGGGATTTTACCCTTTTAAGTTTGAAAAATGTAGAAAAGTATGTGACAAAAAGGTAAAACTAGTAACATAACTTGTATCCAGAACACATATTTCTTGATATGTATTTAAAAAAATATAAAGCAAATCGAGCTTCCAAAATCATATAAACTACATTCGTTGAAATAGTGTCACGTTTTGCAAAGACGATAATACAATTACGATTGTCAGAAAAATGTGTACTTTCCACCTAAATGAATAAATTCGATTATCGTATTTATGTTAAGTCAATTTGCGCTAGAGGCACAAAAAACGGTGTACCTAGTTGTTATATGTTACAATGCCTGCTCAATAATTGGAGCGTCGTTCCGGGTCCATTGTTAATACCGCTTTGTTTATTATGGAAATGTTCCGTTTATTTCCTTTCCGAAATAAATGCGCACGCACAGTCAGTGAATTTTCTTCTGTATTCATTGTGTGATAAAGTCCAGATTTGATTGTGTCTTTGTTAGCGGGGTTGATAGCTAATGTTTATTAAACGCGATCTTTGTGGCTCCTTTTTTGTTTCGATCGAAAGTCGACGGATGCTTCAAGGTTTACAGTTGGCAAAGTATTTTTTCATTTTCATTCAATAAACTTGAATAGGAAATGTTACGCTTCATTACAACGAATACAACGATATTGTTTAACTACATTAATCAATATTAGTTTGAGAAGTCAGAGTTATTGTTCAACTTTTGTATGTCGTCACAAGCTATGGTGATTTATCGATACTTTTACTTTTTATTTAGGAAAATTTCCGTTCCCACAATTGAAATACGACAGCCAACTTGCGTCATTGATTTATGATGGTGTCTTCAATAACTTTCTCCTCGTGATTTGACGTAACTTTTGTTTATTAATAGATTCTGGATAGACATATTTCCAGTAAAAAAGTTCTTAGACGTGATCGTGGTAAAAATATAACATCTTTTATTATTAGTACGAGTAAACTGGTCTTTTTGTTGCCGTTTTTTGTGATAGGTGGCAGGCGAGCAAACGGTGCACCTGATGGTAAGCGATTGCCGGCGCCCATAGACTCCCGCAACTCTAGTGGAATCACTAGTGCGCTGCCAACCTTTAAACCCTCTTCCGCCCGATTGTGCCTCAACCCTCACTTACTCAGCGAAACACAGCGCGGCCGCTGCTTCACGCAGGTCTTTTAGGAGGCCGTGGTATCACTCCGGTCGAGCCGGCCCAATCATGCAAAAGCGTGGTTCTCCCACAGTAAGTGTGGCTCTCCCATAATAATGCAGTTTTGTGAATCAAGCCAATAAAAAGCTTGCATTTGGTTTTTACTCTCGGTCTGACATTACAGAAGCACAGAAGCTGCAAATTGAAACATTTCCATTAGTTATTGTGGCGCAAGGTTATTCAAATTTACGACTACCTATTGCCAAAAGTCTCCTGTTTTATGTCGCTGGTTTGTCAGCCATTCTGACTACCGCCGCTGATACGGCACTTTTCTGTTTATTATCACAAAGCGAACCTAAGTATATACCTACTTATGCTTTCTAAATCTTCTTTCTTTTTTTGTAGTGGCCAAAAGAGCATATCTGGATCGACACCGTCCTGTGGGGCGTTCGAGAATTCGAGATATCGCTGGAGTGACAAAGTCGCCAAGGACCTCCAAGCACTAATGATTGGTCCGAATTGGCACAGGAACAAAACGGAGAACTTTGACGTCTCGGTGGCTAAGATCCACCTTGGATCGCTGATCAAGCGAAGTAAGTAAGCTTGCTAACAGAATTGGATTATTTGCGTAGGTAGGTCTTTATCTTAGCATTTTAATTAATGCAGCGATCGATAAAGTCCAGCGGGGTCGCTGTATTATCCCGAAAATGGGCCATTGCGGGATAAAGATGGCCCCGGTACGTGGGAGGAAGAACTGACGTTGTATACGGCACTGTATTTAAAAGCAGGTGTGCGGAAAATATGAAACTTTATGGATATTTTCGTAAGATTACCTTTTATGTGGATTACGTAAACATTTTACGTTTACCTTTACTTGGCATGAATGAAATATACTTAGGCTGCCTTTGTTCTGCTTAGCGTGTCTCTGGCATGTTTGTTTTAGCGTATTGAAATACTGGGAAATCTATTTTAGTTTTTACTTAGGGTCTAAATGAAAGAAAATACTTTCTTTGTCTTTATGAAATACTTATCAGAGTAACATTTTTATATTACTTTTCTATATTAGTACTTATTTCTTGACCAGAATCGTACACTTTATCGACGACTTATAAGTAGAATAACGTCTACTCTGCTATACTTACTATTTTTGTAAGTCTCTCGTTGAAACTGATCAGCTAATAGCCGTACTTACTTAGGTACTAAGCATCGATTCCTTTTGTCAGACATGCGGGCCGGACTCTTAAAAGCAATGAATGTCAATTATGATTAAATGTAGACTATTAATAGCAATCAAATCGCCCTCACCCTTCCAGAGGTCCTTCAATTTAATTTGCCAACGCTTCCTTTACAATTTCTATACAAAATCTGTATTTTAGTACTTGTACATTGATATTTTCCAACCAGGACATTACAACCTAGAAACTTACAGCTTCGAGTTAATGTTCAAGTTTGCGCTTTCGATTCCCGGTCGGGTGAATTTAGAAAACGAACTCTTCAATGTAGGAAACGAACTTATCAAATACGGAAATAACTTTTACTTGGGTGTGCTGTGTCTTGCCCTCGGTTATAGCCCGTTATAGTCGCTAACTGCCCCACTCAGAGACGTCATTTTACCTTAATGCTCGTTATCTTAACTATAGATAGGATTAGACTTTGGACAATATACCTAGTCTATGCTTTGGATGCCGCCCTTATAGTAGTTCAGAGAACTCATTAGTTTGAGAGATAGGTATTTTTCACCATTCGAATTTTCAGATTTCTTATTTATCTTACTTACACAAAAGCCAAGAAAAAGTAAGATATCTGTCCCACTTCAGAGTCTAAAATATTCCATAAAAACTGGCTTGAGCTGGAAATATCAGCTTGAGCATTCCATGAGGACCTCTCGCGGTGTTTATTGGAGTTGAGGAGTAGTCGAGAGGGCAGGGCTGGGAATGGAATAAGTTTTCGTATTATGGCTGAGTACGCGACTGATTTGATATCTGATAAGTGTCACTCGCATGGCAATGGTGGAACTTGGAAGTTACATTGTGATAACGCGGGCGAGCTCTTGTGTTTTACATTCATGGGGTGTTTTGGCAAAGGCAAAAGGCGGTATCTTACCTCATAATGTCTTGAAGATTTACTACTAAAAGGTAGTTAGGAGACTCAGAAGTTTTAATGTCTTAAGTATTTTACGAGGGTTCATCAAAGTAGTCTGTATCGTAGTTTAATAATGAACCTAAAGGGTCTGTCAGTGCTGAAGGTAAGTGCTATTTGACCTAAAATAAATGAAGAGACTTCATTAAAACAGAACTACTTTTGTATTAGAAGTTCCGGAATCCAAGGTAGATATAGCCCGTTGACGACCCGTTTAGCGCAATGGTTTGAGCGCCGGTTGAGACGTAAGGGTCGCGGGTTCGATTCCCGCACCAACACAAACGTTTGTTGATGAAACAGATATTTGTGTTGGGTCTGGGTATTTGTAGTTCCTTCGTTGTTTCTGGTTTCCATAGCACAACGGAAAACCTTAGTTTGGGACCAGGACAATGTATGTGATGTTGTCTCAATTAATAATTTATTTATTTACATACTAATATGAGTGTCATATCTGTTTTAATCATTGAATAAGAGACCAAGATGCGTGTACTGCAGACCAAACCGAGGGTTTTTCCATTCATAAGTTAGCATAATAAAGTAACTGACAACCCTAAATGGGAGGAGTCACCTCAAACCGAGATAGGCTGAGGAAAGGACGTATCAAAGCGAGTTTTATTGCTTCGACTAGAAATAGCCTTTTTACGAGTTGCTCGATGGAGGCATTCCCTCAAAGTACACTAAGAGTACAACGACTTATATCCCGTTACCTATATTGATAAAATGGTGACCGACCTAACCTGCACTAATCTTTGAAGCATCCTTTCTTCTTTGCCTTACACTCTTGGCAGATTGATCGTGGTCGTCATGTCAGCGAGTATGGCTTCCAAACTCTTCACCATTACTCCCCCTGTGACGCTTTTTAGTGCATTCGTGGACCGGACAATTGAGTGCGGGTATTGTCTTAATTTTGCCTTACACATGTCTATTCACAGAAGAGTCGTCTCTAAGCATCCTTTAACAAAAACTATTAGGTACTAGCACCATACTATCCGGTTTATACTACATCGTGGAAATTCCTCAAACTTACTTCTACGTAGCAAACGTTAGGTACTGAGCTCGGTACGGTTATATACAAATTTTATGATTCAAGATAGCTGAGCAAAGTTGAAAATTAGTTGTACTTATTTTACAGTTCTGTTTGTAAACTTGTGAAACTTTCTGAAAGTTTTATGTGCTACAGCTACCTAAGTTTTTAGAATAATTTCTATTATTACCTTGACTGAATGGAAAAATTATCTACTTAAACGAACGTTTAACGTTTACTGCTAATGGGTTTCTCATTTCCAAACCCTATTCTTTAAAACATTTTTATCTAAAGTTGGTACTTTTGAGATGTTTTCCGCATAAAAGAGGTTCGGTTTCTAAGCCGAAAAGTTCGAAACTTTTTCATTTATTTATTTTTCTATAAAAACCCGTAACATCCTTGAGCTCATTATCACTCTCCATCAGGTGAGATTGTGGTCAAGCCTATAATCAACAAGAAATCTTTCAATTGGAAGCCAGTTTGTTTTACAGATTTTTATCTACATTCGCTTTATAAATGTTTATTCTAAAACTGTTAACGGCTTGTGAACGAGATATTTACTGTAGCTTTAAATTGAACGTGTTTATGATCATTAGCTGTCATAAACGTTTGTTGATGTTAGATGAAAGTTAACTTCTATATTTTTTTATTTTTATATCTTTGGGCTATTTCGATCACAGCGCGATTTTTTTATGACGAAGGGATTTGTCGTAATAGAATTTTCTTTGGTAGCAAGCCAATATATTTCAGCAGACCCTTCTGCTAAAAATAGAGTCCTTTACGCAAAAATAGCGACCAAATAAAAAAGTTTCTAGTTAATATCAATGACGAGACGAAATCGTAGACAAGGGTACAACACACATCCCACGCGAGTGGAACCACAGGCTTCTAGAGGTGACATGGAAGGATTACAAATGATACCTAGGTCTCAGGTGGACAGCTTCTAGGGATCTAAATCCTTGCATTGATAAATGATATGATGATGTTCTTAAAGATTTACTAGATACATATCTGTAAGTTTTTTTTCTGTGATTGTTATATGGCGAGCACACACATCACCTAATGGTAAGTGACTGCCGCCTCCTATAGACAGTCGCAACACCAGTGCAGTGTCAAGTGCTTTGCCAACCTGTAAGTTTGAGACATTTTTTTCCAAGTCAATTGACTTAACCTACCTACTGTATTAAGGTAAGTGCCAAATACAAACTTTATTGCCTAAGCATTAAGCAACAGACCAGTATACAAAAACCTTGAATATCAGAAAATGGCAGCAATGCCAGAAAATGTTCCAGGAAGAGGTGGCAAAATGAATTGAAGCCCCACATTTTGGCGGCCAGCCAAGGTCATCAGGAATGGGAAAAGTGTGGCGGAAAGCTTATGATCCACATTGCGTTAAATAATTCGAATAGGGACTATTTACGTATGTATTACTGGATCATTGATTCTATGAGGACATAAATATTTATGGTTGACGGGGAAAAATCTTTGACTGGTGGATCTAAGAACAAATGTTCTGTTCTATGATTGTTCGTGTAACGTCTCACGCATAATAGTAATATCTATTTTTTTTATAAGTGTTGATATCTAAGAATGAAAGCCGCAACAGTCAAAGCATTTAGATGCATAACATTAACACTACTTACATATAAGACTAAACCCGCAATACGTTTCATAGGACTGAGTTTTAGGCTAATTTCAATCAATCTTATTTACCAAAGGATTTAAAAAGAGTTATTCTAAAATATAAGATTGTATATGTGGGATACGTTATCAGTGACAACCCTGTTACTAGGCCATGCTTGGTATGCATCATAACGTTGGTTTGTTAATGTTTTTTACTAAAGATTACAGATGGCAGGATCAGAGGTCGGACGTAAAGTAGGTATTTTCAATTTCTCCGTTTGAATCGCCATAAGCGCTGTTACTCGCAGGCTTACTTGTAAAGCGCTAGATGACGTTAAACGTTCGTTATGATGACTTTAATCTGCTTATTTCACGGTAATAGGATATTACTGAGTCTAACGGTCCTCAACAGAATATTAGAAAACATTAGCTGTTTGAAAATTGTTTTGATTCACACCAATATCTTGTAGATTCGCTGCGACATTTGCCATTCAATATTTCTCATACTGAGGTAGGTTAGATATATAGATTTCACTTGTTCTTACTTTCATATTTCGAAGACGTGTTAACAAAAATGTCACGCCATAGTCATCTAACTTTGGGCATTTAGATCAATGATACCAACATTGAAATGTAACATTACCTTGATTCTGAGTGTAATGGTAAATATTAGGTAAGAGTCGCAATAGCTACACTGTAGGCAGCTGAGAGCCCTCACTTAAGTAAAGCTAATTAATTCAGTAAAGTTTTCGTCAGCATCGCAAAAAGAAAGTTCATATGAGGTAACAACTGTTGCAACATCTTTAGTAATAAACGCGATATTGTATTCAATAAAAATCGACCTAAGCGACATTTATGCGGTTTTGCGTACAATAGCGGTCAGTACCATCTTAACAATTTTAGGATCTAAATATATTTCATAGTTTGTAGGTACCTAATAGGCACAGTATATTTATTGTGGTAATACACAGGTAGTGATAATAATAATGGGTGGCAACCTTGCACGAGTGCTCCAGAGTGTTATGTGGCATATGTTGACAACGATAACTCTGGCAAGTGTGATACGACTGAGGAGAAAAGAAATAACGCGCTAAGTGCGGGTAACAGATGAAGGGGAGCTAGATAGATAAACTTTATTGCACAAAACTTCACAAGGTCAGTTGGAATTTCGTCATAAAGCTGATCAGGTGATTCAAGCATGATGATGAAGCCTCATACCATCACGGTAGCGATGATTTATATGAAGGAGGCTTTTGCCCTGCAGTGGGACAGTAAATAAGATGTAACTGATCAGACGGCGGTGTCCGCTAAAGTACCAGCATATGCCAGCCATATTTGAAATAATATCGCTGACGAAGCGCGTCGCGTCGTGTCACAAGTAAATAGCTTTAAAGTGAAGTTATTGCTTCTGTGCGCGTGCGCCGATTCCGTAACTATCATTACAGAGAAGGAATGCCCCGAAGAACGCGACGCAATCTCACGCCATTATGCGATGCTACGGTGAAGCGGTGCGACGCTTCCTTATTATCGCACTGTGAAATTACAATTTGATTACTGGAAGAGGATGTTATGAACTTCTATGTCTCGTGTTGTGCGTGTTTAGGGTATTATTTTGAGATGTCAGTATGCTACGTATATCATACATAGAAAATGCAATGGACTATATCTATTTCCTATTAAGGAAAACTCTAGAAATATTTATTTATATTAAGGCACACACGACAAATGACAATCATGTTAGTAATCAAAAGGATAGGTTACAATAATATTAAAACTAAATTGACAACCAATTTGCATATGCACTACATGCTCAATTGTCACAGTAAAAATATAACCACAGAATAGGACATGTAATAGAATGTAGAAGAACAGAATATGTAAGAGAATGATGATGAATGGAAATGGCAAATAAAAAAGTTATTTACTTCCGTCCGTAATTAATAAATTGTCATCTACTGTTGTCATATAGTTAAACTTTGATTCTTAGTATAGAACTTTAATATGACAACGTCTTAACAACGTTTCTGAACAAAAAGATGCGACTCGTTGCTTCCGTACAGTATCTATATCTTTCGTGCGATGCTCATGCCCTGCAATAAGTAATTCGTTTCGCTTTGAATCGAGCTAAAGCTGCCTTCCCATTCGCCTACGTACTTATATCAACAAAATCTCAACGATTCATTCAATTCGTGGTCCCGCTAGTGGCAATTGTCTCGATCGCGTTCGCTTGACTTCATTTTCAATTCCATTGTTCCTACCTAACGATTCTGTACGCGGCTGTACATTGTTTCAAGTCAGGACAGATTCTAATTGCCTATTCTTCTGGTCTAATAGGTATTAAAGGATCCCCCGGTAGACAAGATCTTGCGGCTGAATTCTAATCGATTGCTTAACGGAAACAATTGAATCCATACGTCAACGAAAATAGAGTTTTTTTATCGCGTGGGTGGAAAGGCCTAGTTTCAAAGTTATTGTACAGCCCTGACAGCTTTGACGTAATAACTATAGTTGTGTAACAAATAGCACGGAGTCATCTGTCTTATCAGTCATCGTGATTGAAGCCTGTTGCAGTTTGCAACCAAATTCACTTATGCAAAGTAGTGCATTCACGTGGGATAAAAACTTTGAGAAAAGAAAAATTTAAATTTATAAAGATTTATTCATTATAGCCAGTTAAGTCAAAATCTGTTGCGGTTTGGCGGTGATTTTGTGGTTAACATGACTTGATGACGTGAGTTACTGCGTAAGAAACGTTTACAATTTTTTTAAATTGACGATAGCTAGAAACTGAGCATCCAGTATTGAGCTACTAATAACTAATAAATTCCAGGTTATCTAATATTGATCTCCAAATTAAGTAAGAAAAAGAATAAAAAGTCAGCGTTTTAATTTGCTACAAAAGTTTGCATAAGAATCGCTCACGAAATTTCCCATTACTTGTTTAGTCTCTTTGAACAATTGGCCCAAAGCAATCTTACTTTTGAACTTTCCAGACGTTTTATTGAATTTTCATAATAGAAAGGGTGAGATGAAGCACAAAGAACGGTCGAATGTATGAATAGGGTTGTCTTTGTGGTCGTTACTGTGCCCTAATTGCTGACATTTGTAGTGAATGCCGTGGATGTGCTGGCTAAATGTCCCTAGAGAGTACGTCAGGTATTTTTGCGTAATGAGGTTTTTTCGGCGAACCATTTGCAAACCGGTTTTCGCAAAGTCGGCTTTTATGGGATTAATGGGGTCTGTGCTAACTAAACGAAGCTTTATTTGTTTAAGGAATGTCGAAAGGTTTAGTGAGAATTGTGTACGATAAGTATTCCTAAGAATCTATACAATATAATTAGCACATCTCTTTGAAGTCGAAAATGAGACCACACATAAAAGAAGGTTAGTACCTACATTGTGATTCTCATGAATTCAGTTTTCCTTATTTCTCGTAAATACATTCTACTAAATTCAAGGAGCTTAGGTATGTCTTAGCTGTTTGGCAAGCTCTTTTTCTTTGTCCCTATAGTAACATCTTTCTCAGACTTAGGATATACTCAGAATTCCCCAGACATAACCGGCCATCTGTTTCACTCTATCTTTACTTTGTGAATTCATAGATCGACTCTTTGAGATTAAATTATGACGAAGAATTTCCGACTCGTACTTGACCCTATTTTTAATCAACACTCGAGTGCTATTTCAGTTCAATTGGAAAATAAAAATAGCGTGTTAGACATCATGGAAAAGTATGCTTGACTAAATCAGGTTGATTGAATTATTTTTTATTCAAGACCAAATGTGGCGTGGCGTGCAGGCCCATATTAGTTTCCGAGTTGATTGATGGATTACCCGAGTGGTCAAATGTGATGACATTCATGCATGATTATGGATTATATTCTGTGTGATGGGATCAGAATTAGAGTGCTAATTTACTCTTGATTCTCGTGGGAGACTGTTTTTTTTTTAATTTAAATCGTTCTTGTTTGCCCGAATGATTAATTATCTATTACCGGTAGAATTTCGTCATAAGCTACTACATATTCTTATGGTACTGTTCTAGTGCATAGAGTTGAATCATATTAATTGTGTAAATATCTTTAGGAAGATAGAAGGGAAAAGGGTTTTTACAAGAATAGAAACCGACGAATTTATTTATTTATCAACAGTACTTTTGGTTTACAGAATCATTCCAGCATCGCACACAAGTTTAGTTAAAAAAAAAATTGGAGTTATGATTAAAAGTATAATATTAGGCAATATTCAAATCTCATTGAGAAGTTATAATAAAATGGTTTAAAAAACGTATATAACAAAAGCTTCTTAACCTACCCCTACGTTACGTAAAGGTTAATTTTAAAACTGGAATTTCTACAGCGATTGTCGTAAAGCCCCCAAATAGAAAATTCCTGGTTCGTGACGAACTGTCGACGTCGCTCGAGCCTGTAGGCGGAACATTATAAATAGCCCCCTCACACGTCCGATTTAGACGGGCTCAATGTCACTACTACCGTTATAGTTATATTTTTACATCCCAAACTACGTGTATTGTCTAAACAATTTCGAACTTTTGTCCTGAGCTTCCCTTTGTTTGTCATTCAAACTTCTGCGGCTAAATTAGAACGCATTCTTCGACTATTTGTGTTTCGGTTTCCCATGGGAATTTCAGAAGTATTGGGAATAATGTGTTAACACATTTCAAAGTTAGAAGCGTTGACACACGGCTTATGAGATCTGAATATGTATTAGTAAAGTAGGTGATCTATGAGTAAGACGAGGTAATTAGTGTAAATGAATTCCGAATTATGTCATCACTTTGAATTTCACGTCTAATCATGCCTAATGCGTCTCCGCATTCGTGAGTTCCCACGCGTTATGTACATTATCTATAAGTGCCTTCATACGATAGACACATAACACAGGTTAATACCAATGATTGCAGCAACTACGAATAATATTAGGTTCCAGTTGAAACATAGTATGGTTGAGAACTGTTATTTCAAATAGCAATTAACTTGTTTAAAGGCAATAACTTCAAAAGGGAAGATGAAAAGAGCGGCAAATATGTTCTTGAGTGCACAACGAGAGCAATATGGGTTGAAAATAATGTAGGTGTATACGAGAAGAAATGCTCCAGTCCGACCAATCCGACACATTGACCGCTCTGGTCATCTATAGGACAGCCATATTTTCTGAGAAGATTAGGAAGGACGATTAAGGAAAGATGAATCGTTGACGTTTGACCTTTAAATCCTGACTCTATAGTATTAGTATTAGGGGTTATATTAATAAAATGTTTACTTTTATTTATTTTTGAATTAAGAAAAAATATTTTTATAAGTTAATTTGAATATAATATTATATTTGCTCATCAGTTTATATTTATAATAACTTTGTGTGTTTAACACATTGGTCCCAAAAGTCTAATTTAGGATATTAAATTCTTCACTCTAATTTAGTAAATTAAAATATATTTTTAACGGTCGATGAAAGCTCATAAAACTTTATCAAGATCAATATTGGCAAAAGCAAATCTCCCGGATGCCGCTAATGAAAACTTTATGTCGTGTTTTCATATCTTCAAATCTTGGGAGTCATCCAGCAACGTGTCCGCGGATGGTGCCCCAGTGATATCAGCCTGAGCCCAGCCACTTGGGCACGTTTAGCCTGTTTCATTTTAGAAACGCCGTTTAAGACAATACCGAGAGAGTCTTTTATATTTCCAGATCAATAACCCCTTGTTCGGATGCGAGCCGTTGACACATGAATGGAGAATGAAGAGCCATTTTCCCTCATGCCATTGTTTCAGTAATGTCACAGAGTAAAGATTGCCAGAGGAAGGGCTTATGAGGTCTCAAGGGGGCGCGGCCCCGCGGGGCGGTACGCCGGCTTTTTAACTTTACTCGTACGGCGACGACATCGAATGTTAATTAGTTTGTTTTGCATATATTGATTCTAACATGTACAATTTCGTTCGAAAAGTTGCATAAGTTATGCGAGTTAAGCTAAATACATTGGAAGCTTTCGGTCTGCAACTCACTTTAGCTGACGGGTCATCCTTGCTGTTCCCGTGTGCACATGCCAAAAGTTTGATGCACAATTTTGGCAATCATGATTTTCTGTTTGTTATGTCGGAACATTTTTGCTGTTGCAGAACGGACCTTCGCGAAAACATTGTCTTGCTTCTGGAAATCTTTCTACTGTGCTAATGCCGATATGATGGGAAAGGTTTGGTGAGGTCATTGGTGTTTGTTCGAAGGTAAATCTAATTAGCAAGAGCAAACGAGGTCACGGATTAGCGTGTTCGACAGTTTTGTTCAAATGTTGGACGTGAAAATGTTTATGTGGATACAACGCGGGTTGTGTCCAGAAAATGTGGTGGTATCAGTTGAATTTATCGTGTTATGCAAATCAGGCTTAAATTTGTTAAACTAGGCCAGCTGGCTCCTCATCGTTTAGGGGAACATCCTTTCTATAGCCCTAGCTTTGTAATTTGAAACTCTAATATAATGTCGAACTTTTTACGTTTCCGAAGTTGTTAAGCTAATTGTAGAAGCCGTTAATTCTGATTCCTAATACCTGCCGCTTGAATTAAATTTGTACCATCTACTACCTACTGGATTAGGATTGTACCCTAGTTGGCTCTCTCGATGGATAATCTAACCATAAGTACATATTATATTTTACATCTCAAAATCATGTTGCATGATTTAAATAAAACATCCGTTTATACACACACATACACGCACAAAGCTAGATGCTAATTAAAAGCCAAGCTAGATTAGCGCATCAAATGCGGTTAGTTAGGGTATGCGGCAAGCCTAATTTAAATGTATAATTACGCAAAGGTTTACACGTGACCCGAGGAACATTTTAAAGTGCAGCTCTTTGAAATTACGACTGTATATCTAAACTAACTAAAGGATCTAGGTAGGTATTTCCTGCTAAGATAGCCGACGTCTTTTTAAACTTCGTCTGTGATCTAACAAATAGATCGTTCGCATCAAAAACGAGTTGAGCATCTGAAACGGTGATCATTTAGTTGTAAGTAGATCTAAATCTAACTCTAAGCATTCGCTTGCTATTTTTATTTTCGTTTGCTTGATTCTAAGTGTGATGAGTTGAACTTCACAATCCACCTGCGGCTATAAATTAGGTGTAACTACTATATATCGACAGTGTGTTTCATACCCGCAATTTGCGCATCTTTACGTTTTTACTATTGACTACGTAAGCCATATGCGAACCCACCGACAACAGCTGGAGAGTCGATCGAAATCGGACTCTGTCGTCATCATAAAGGTTCCAATAACCCTAATCTAAGACGGCGAAAGCCAGTTTGAGAAACACTGCCTTTGTAATAGTGGCAGACTAACTATGTATTTACGAGTGGGTTATCTCCAGACATATGAAACTCGTGACTACGAATGTAATTTTATATTGGCGTGGCACCACCCACCCACACTAGAAAGTTACGTTAGCGGTACACTCGGAATGTTAATGGTTGGAGCAATTATTTTGTATGGGCTAAGGGACAAATTCAGACCGCAGCCGAGGGTTGAGCGCCGCTTCGAGTCCTTTCACGTGTTCTAGTGGACAAATGGTTGGCTTTCTTTGGCAATTTATCAGATTGAGTGCGGGTTGGATTCTTCTTGCATATCTCGATGACTGGAGTGAGTGTACGGAACAGCTTTCGTTGAAATGTAACTGTAAAGACTAGAAAGGGAGATTCCTAATCTTAAGTTGCAAAATGAAACTCAATGTTTGATGAATGATATTTGTATCAATGTCAACAAAAAAAAAGTATTTAATAATCATGCTTAAATCTAATCTCAATAGGAAGCCGAAACTACAGTCATGTGATGACTTGAATAAATCTTGATCGAAGCTTGATAATATTTATGTACTGCACTTTTTAATTGTAGTATAAGTAGGTACATAATAATATGTATATTAAATACTAAAACTTAAAAAATCTTACCAACAAAGTCTTTAGAATGGCCTAGTTTGGACTAAATTAGAATAGAATATAATTAAATTTTGCAATGTCAATAAGTTTAGGAACTATTGTTAAACTTAAACCGTATAGAAAAATATACATGTTTATTGCCTTTCTGAAATCAGACAAACATTCTTTCCTCGCTCAAAGTCAATAAAATACTCTATTGGATAAAGATATCCTTGTAATACAAAACGTAAGAGGAGTTCCTCTCATCATATCAAAGCCTTGATACTGAGATACGAGGCGAAATAGATTGTTTCCAAAACAAATAAAGCGTTTCGCAATATTTTGATTATTTCCAGATGGATGTCAGTTAAATTGCTGTCAAATACGTTGGTACTCTATCTTTTGGGGTCCTAAGAGTAACTTTAATTCATACATAAACTGTATCAGGAGTGGACTAAGTATCCTTTTTAAGAACTTTTGTTTAAGTGGTATGTGAGTCCCGTCGCGTTCGTTGTAATGGCAACTCTCTCCTTTTACTTAAAGGCTAAGCCAATATACTGTTACAAAAATAATAATCATGGAGAGCGTAAACTTTAACAATAGTTTTTGTCACCGACAAGAGCTAGTAAAATAACACACAACAACGACCAATCAACATTCATTGAATAAAAGCATCGATACCGTATGTTAGTTGAAATGCATAAGCTAATTAGCATGCAGTGATTCGCCGGCAGTCGCCTCACGTCCGCAGTGGACGCCAGCGGACTTCGTTAGGCGGAATAGCCAGCCCATTCACAGGTAGACAAATTAGTGATGTTATTTGAGTTCAATTTTATAAAAATGACCTTGGAAGAATTAAATAGAAACCTTTATTCAACATATAGGTAAATACAAACATTAAAAAATAATGGATAAAATGTCAGAAATTAATGGCCTACTGGAAGAAGTTGTAATCAATTGAAAAATAAATCATTAAAAACATGGGCCGATTGCTCGTCTGCCTATTTCAGCAATAAAATATACTTCATCTGTGCCTAAATCATTTTGGGGAGCAGAATATGTTTAGACGCCTTCTACTACTGGAAATAGACCTTCCCCTAAGCTCTTTGGGGCCAAATCTATCGGGCATGCACAAATTGCATCCAATTCAAACCAGTCATCTTTCCCACATCGTCACGTCAGTTCATGCTGCAAATAAAAAGTAGAGGTGTGTCTTCATCATCATCAAATAGTCTTGAGACATGGACGATGGCCGATACACTTCTACTTTTTGGTTACTCTGTGTATAGCGCCTGATTTTCTAAAGAATATTTTAGGTAGGTAGTCATTTAAAAATTTTGTTCGAGTGGTATTCGAGTGAAATTAACAACTGGATGACTCGAGTCAATGTTATTTGAGTGGCATCACTAGAAAATTAACCAATGAACTGTGTGGAAACAGATGCTTACACGCGAAGTGTTCGTTAGTTCGCGTGACCGCGCCGGGGTTTGCCTCAGTAATAAGATGTAAGCTGGCGTACTCGGAATCTGGCTCGATGGAGGATGAACCGCTATTGTAATTACTTTTTAGGAGCAGTCAAGAGGAGAGAAGAAAGCCACCAAAGATTTGGACATTACTGACTGCACAGTCACTTTTCGACCGGTCATTGAAATCGAAGAAACTAGGATACATCTTCCTAAAAGGTTTCTGCAGTATTCCTTCTGGTGTTATTTGATGTTCTTATTAGCCGTGTTGGTAAAATAGCATCAGGTGATCAACTTACTCGTTTGCGTCTCGTCTCAACCTCATAGAAACTTGTATTTTCCACGGTCTATTAAACACCGCGTGAGTCAAATAAGTAACTAATTTAAAAACAAACTTAGACAATGGATTTGAATAAAAACACGTGCGTGTAACATAATAATATCTCCAATATTTTGAGTAACATACTACGAAGGAAAACTTCACGTTTTCTTCTGTAGCGTTACCTCATTGAGGTCATACATAGTTATAAAACATGTATTTTTTTCTAAAATTCCCACAAGTCCGTATTCTATTACAGAATGCGTAGGCGCATCAGGCAAATGTTCCCTCCCAGTCCCACGCGCCCAACTTTTTAATGATTATGAGTCTGCCTCGTTCGTGTACGTGACAGGCAGACCTACAAATTAGGAAATCTGCTGTCTGAATAAGGAACCCACTCATTAATTAGTTCCGTTCATCAAACTGATTCAGCATCGGAATACATATCAGAAAATGCAAATTTGTTAAAGTGTCAACTACCTTACAGCACTGAAGTTGGAATAAATGAATATTAAGTACCATTGAATAGATACAATATGCAAAGATTTTAATATTTTCGAATCGATTTGTCTATATTTATTGCCAAAGGTTTCTCCCAGCGAATTTCCATTGCAGTCCAACAGGGTGATGCTGCCAGTATTTCGGGGACACTGCACTAGGAGCCTGTTTGGTTTCTTTTTGTTTTAGGTTCCAGTTATTGTTTTTGTTTTCGCCTTTTTCTTCTTGGTTTTAAAAAAAAAATGTAGTGATATATTGATGGATGACATTCTTTACCTTTTCGTTTAGATCAAAATCACGGTAACCACGTAAAAAAATCTTAACTCCCTGAAGTAATTTATGGTAGCATCTTTTGGAAGATTTGGAAAACAATATTTAGCTTAATATTCATTCGAGACTAAGTAATTTTTACGAATTTGTGTTGACCTAGAACCAGCCGTATCAGACGGGTGTCTGTTTATACAAAAATGTCTTTAGTTCGATTCACAGAATTTTTAAGAGGCTTAGTGATTCTGGATCCTAATTTATTTCAACAGAATACTTTGGCCGAGACGCTCTGAACTTTATTATAACGAGACAATTTATAGGCTTAATCCTCTTATCGTCTACGAAGATATTTTCGCTCGACTGATTGGAGGCAATCGATGACACTCAAAGTGTGCCTTTGTTATAAGTTAGAAATGTTACGCAAAAGAAATCGTCTGTCATAACATTGTTAAGTTACAGTTTTCTAATAATGTGATGCAATTTGATATTGAAGTTATTGAATAAAACAAGTGCAAAAAGTACATAGATGTTATTCCAAATAATAAAATATATCGCGTCAAGTATTCGTATTGAGACAAAAATTGCCTGTGGTTAACTATCAAAATATGATACCTACCAAAAATAGAGCCCTTGGATAAAGAAAGGATTTTACAAACTACCTCGTTTTTATTTAAAGGTATTTCGGAGTTTGCTCCGGAGGAATATGCTTCAGTGCATTTTAGGACCCTTGAGGCCAGGCGACGTTTTATCCTTGAAAGAATACTATTGGTGTACAATATCTAAGACCTATTTTGTTTTTCTATGACCACTCTCGTCTCCTATAAAGTTCATTCTGAAAGAATTTAATCATTAACTTTCTTTTTAAGAAAACCAAGTTCCACATAATGTCTTCAAAATAAATTATTTATAAGAATGAGCAGGTGTTTTTTTTGGTTTGCTTCGATAATAATCAAAATTCATCCAAGAAATATTATTGTACATACCTAATTGTTACTAATCTTTCATACAGTTGTAGTATTGTGCAGGTACATATAGAACTTATTATGTATGTATATTCTCTAGTTCATAAGTATAAGTTATTTTAAAAATATTCATTCGCTGTTAGTGTAACTATCAATAAAATAGTGTGTAATTAGGTAATGTAAACGTTATCTTATCGCTCACAGTTATAAATTATTCATTGAATAATTTATGTTCCTGATACATTCATTTATTCTCGAATGAGTTAATATAAATACTCTATAACACATATCACGTGTCATATAAAAGTAGATTTAATACACATTTCTAAACACGAGCTAGAGTCTTTCATTAGAGTGATTTTACAAGTATCTATTAATCAGATTCCACGAGATAGAAAAGCATTTGAATAAATAAATAAAAGTCGTTTGTTCATAAAAGATTCCAAAGTCATGAAATATGAATAAACGCATAATGTCAGTAGCGCCATCGACCTCCGTCCGGTCAATGCTGAGTTCAAAGTTAATATCGTAACCGCCTACTAATGACCAAAAGTTTGTCCATAGGACCATTGAACCAGCGCCGTTGCCAAATATAGTTCGTGACTGTTTTTGTGTCAACATTAGGCTACCAAGCCTTAATAACTATCATACGTCGTAACTCTTATACGATAAAATCTGACAGATAACCTAATTTGTTATATAACCTGTACTCGCAGTTCATGCTACATCGATTTAAGATTTGATGTAATTTTAATAATGTTACCATCAGATATTTTATTTTTATCAAATTTTCGTAGTTTCGGCGAACCATTACGGTTGAACCCCGCTGTTCTTCTCGTAAAATATATAACTCAGAAAAAAGCATCGCTGATCCTCCTTTATTAAAATATAGTGGCCCCTAGCGGACTTAACTCCGTCTTTTTTTATTTTTGCTTTTTTTGATAGTTCTAATAGTTATTCGGCAAAGATCAGTAGAATTAGACCTGCCATTCTTGATTTAGAAGTGTGTAACTAACACGAATTTGATTTATGTTTAAAAAAATATGAAACTACTGCTCCAAATATGGGAGAGAAAGTTTAGAATTAGTAAAGGTGATGTAAAACAGTACAGGTTTTTATAGCCACGGGCTTTAACGCGACAAACAATGGGTTACATAAGAACGGTAATACTTAAGTTAACAGTACTACCATACGGTATCGAGATGCAACTACAATCGATAGTTGATGTAATCATAAACGGTCTTGCACAAATAGATTGAATGGAAAGCCCTTCTCGAATGTAGAAAGTAGGCAATGCTTTAATAGACAGCGAAAAGAATGAAGATATAGATTGCAAACCAAATTAAGGCAAAGTACAAGGTTCTATAGACGATAAATGTTCGTAATGTTAGAAAGTGGCTTCAATTCATGTGGGAACCAATAACTTTACGCTCGAGTTTCATTGCGATCAAACATTATAGCGGTTGTAATTCTATAAATAAGATGTCTGTACCAGATATTTTATGGAACATTAATAAAAATCTTAATTACGTTCATTTTAGATAAGTTGGCATTCATTTTTGGACATTTAAGAGGTATTTAATTGTAACTCTACGTAATTATCTTTGCATATTAATTTGCCAAACGTGTTAGGTATCAAAAAAATATAAACGAGTACTTGATAACAATGACGCTTACAGCTTCAAGGCATTCGTGCTTATGGTTAATTTGCATGCTCGTACCTGCACCTACCACAATTAATAAATAAGACAAAGTAAGAATAATATGATGACACCATGTTATTTTTGTTTTTTTTTTCTTTAGTATCCTGTATTTGAATTTAAGTTTTTTTGTTTATATCTGTTGTTTTGTGTTGCAAGTCCAATTTTTATAAATTTAGTCTACTTAGTAATTGTTATAGTGTATGTATGCATTCCAAAGTCCAGCCTGAAATACAGCGCTGCAGCAGCTGCTCGCGGCGGCTGCAACATCAGGTTGATCCTTGTTGGCCCTAACTTCTATGTGTTTTTCTTTTGTTTATGTGCAAATATGTTGTGGTCATTAAATACTCTCTTGCTCTAACCTTTTCTAATTATATCAATTGTATCTTTTTATTAGATTTCGGTCTGCTTTGTTGTACAACTTAATAGAAAAAAACACAAAAGTATCCAACTTAACGTCCCTTTATGAAATAACAATATCCACGTAGGTTACACTACGTCCAACTCTGAAGGCGTCGCTCAAATATTTGAGGAGTAAACGTGAAGGGCCAGTTCTAAGAGTGGGAACTTACCACGGGCCTGTTTCGCAGCTACGTGTCAACTTACTAAATTATTTGTTACCCAAATATCTCGAGAAACATTAATTATGAGCGCTTTAACTTTGACCCACTTAAGCGGTGTTGTTATCCTACTCATAGAATTGTGATCCTCATTTCAAGAGGACAGATTTATTAAATTTCTTTTCGGTAGCTCTCTTTCATATTCATAAGGGACCCATATTTTATTATTGAGTTGGTTTTTTTATGTTTGTCGATATTTAATTAAAATCACCATTCCTTTAATAAAATAGAAAATAATTGCAACGTAATAAATTTAATGTTTTAAACTGGCCTAGTAGGAAATATCATCACCAGGCCTCTGGTAAGCCATCTGCTCCGCCGTCCCCTATAATGTTAAAAAAAAACAGTCAATAACATGTTCGATGAGGTTTAAGTTGTGGTTTTAGTCAGGTGTTCCAAGTAGGAAGGTACAGTCAGCAGCAAAATTTGATGTAATTTTGGCAGCTGCTGATTCTTATGTTCCATGGAATGACAGCTAACTGTGAAATATGTACAGCTACTTTTGCTGTTGACTGTAATGATACCATACAACTCGATTAATAACAAACGAGAGAGCGAGTGAGAGAGAAACACAACAAACTTCGTGCTTCAACATTTACATTGGTTTGTATCCAACAGCACAATCACTCTCCCAAATTAAACACTTGCCCAATAATCAATTTTTACGTGACCAATTGGACTAACATTTTAGCCGTTGCGTTATTCTATGGTAAGTGTTTCCAATAACTGTGTCAGATTCGATTAGCTTCCAATAAAACTGCTGGTGTATTTGTTTTAGATCAGGTGTGAATACATTTAAACAAATATGTGATCGGTCTGTTTGTTTTACGAATACCGTGTAACCTTTTCAATGTAGATCGCTTGTAAATTTATAATCAGACTAAATAAGAACAATTTGGGAAACATGGCTAGGTATTTAGCTATTCACCAAGCTATCTCATCAAAATTACTAATGGCTTAAATGAATTACAAAATTTGCACCAAAATATATTCTTTGGTGGTACAAATGGCATTTTGGGAGTGCACAAATAGTAAATCTATGTATCAAATTAGTAAATAAGTAGAATAAAGATTTTGGGGTAATGTGAATGCGTAAGCGTGACCTTTAGAGGGGTTAGTAATCATACTCGTAATTTGTCTCAGTGTGAAATATGTCACTTGGCATCGACGTTTAGCACCAGGCCTTGGGCGTGGGTAGCCGCGGCACCGCGTGGGAACACGGGCCAATTATGACCGGTTACTTTGCATACATTGAATGAGACAATTAAACAACGCTCATGCATTCACTCTGGAACTATATTAAGCAACCCAACACGTGTCGCTTGACGCCTTTAATGTCATAGTCAATAAACAAGATTGCGAGTATAGAGCAGGCGATATGCAATTCCACTGTGATATAAATCTTTAGAATGGTGTTTAGTTCATTTTTCATTGTCTCCCTTATAGGTTCCTTTTTTGTCTTTCTTCCTTTGAACCTCGCTGGAGTCTCGTCACCAAATCCTACACAATGTATTTTGCGAAAATTGCTTTTAGGGAAGAAATTTAGCGTGCTACCATAATAGCTGTTATTATTCCATAATGGGCAGGTGTCAGAATACCATTAAGATCCTGATTGTGTAATTTTATCATTAACCATAATAAGAAAAAGTCCATTAATTCGTGTCACCGCTACTTTAAAATTAATATCAAAAATGTAATTAAACACTCATTAAGTGTAAATCGCAAAAAGTTAACGACTGGAAAATATTTTGGAGTAGTTCGGAGTCAGGAGATGAATCGCAAGACATACTTTCTAATTATGGCTTGTCATTTTAGGATAACAATACATTCGCAAATCATGCAAACGTAATGGTTATATGATACCTAAATATAAAATGTCATACAATAGCTATGAGGAGTAAGTAGTATGCTAACCAACCAGGTGTATGTGGACACTCTATCATGATCATCATACATTCACTCGTTAGCCTCAAATAGCCGCGATTGTTGTAAAAACAATGGTCTATTAACCAAAGCGATTCTTTTTGTGTTAATTGCTGCCATAAACCTCTGAGTGTTATTTTAGGTCAAACCGGATCAGGTGCTTCACTAGAATATCTTTTTCGATTGAGTTTTAGCCATAACTTTAGATAAAGATTTAATCTAACGAGGATTAGTAAAGCTATGAAAGCATGCTCTGCTTTTCTTTCGTAGACTAGAAATAGAATTAAAATACATACAAGTTCAGTTCAATCATCCGTACCTTCTCGTCAAAGTCCCAAAAATAAGATAAAATATTTAGGCCAGTAGCAAAACAAACCAATCCTTCGTTAGATTTATTTAATGATCCGGTGATAAGGGTTAAAGTTTCTAAGAAAAAAAAAGAGAAAGAAAAGAACAAATTGACGATGAATCATACAGATACTTCGGAATTCCTGACCACAAGATATGTCTTCAGAATATCAATGGGGTGAATCAGGAACGAGATATGCTTGCTGGTTTAAACGTTTTGAATCCTGTAAGGTTACTTTAACAAAAATGGTTTCTGGCTCAGTTCATTTGCCAATTTACGGAAGTAATTTGCCAAAGATATCAATGTCATTTTGTGTAGGTATATGTGTAGTAAATACTCCCTCTATAGGCATATTCAACCAGTAGTTTGAAACTAGTTACCAAAGTTTCCCGTAAGTAGGTATGTCGGAAGAGACACTTTGATGAGTTCGGCGGCTACACGGACGTAATTCTGTGGGTGATTACAAACTTTCCAAAGAGGATATTCGCCATTGCACTTTATTTCTGTTTTGTTCAGTTCAATCATAGAAAGTGTGTGCGAGTGCAAAAACAATAGAGCGTTGCAACGTTTACGGCAAGCGACTCTCAAAGATATTAATTGTTTGCCAAGTAAGAGCGATAATTACGAGTCGGCTATTGATTGCTCAATGGATCGCTTTCTTTCGACTGAAAGTGAGCAGTAAAGTTTACTATAATGCTTAAGAGCTCTTTGTCCCGCGTTCCCAAAGTAATTTCTTTCGGCATTTATGATATGTCTTGAAATTAGTGGTGTGTGAGGGTTTGTGCGACGATAAAGAAGCGAATCCCTGTAGCAGACGATCCGGGTCGCGGCCATGTGTGCGTGCGGCCACCAGGTGGTAGAACTGGTTGCCTTTTCTTGTTGCGGCAAGGTGTGTTTTGCAAATGGACCTCTGAATTTCTCATATAAGATTTATTGTGCATTTACTGTGCTTTAACCTTTCTGTTAGCTGCAGGAAACAGATGATTTGTAATGAAATGGCTTTGAATAATCATGGACGAATGATTTGAACGATATTTGTTTGTTTTACATACTTACTTGTATATTGGTAAATCCATATTGTTACTTCTGGAAATATCAGTCCTAAAAATACAGTAAACAAAAGGAAAGAGTGGCAAACAAAAAATATAGGACCCACTAAATTGCAAGTTGGAATTTCGGTTGAACAACCGTGAATAGACTGTGCACGAAACATATCTTTTAATCAGTGCAATATTGCTCTACCTGCGTTTCGTTCACGTTCCAGTCCCATTGTTGCATTTGCAACCGTAGCTTTGTTGCAAGGCCGAGCAGGTAGCCGTATGATTGTGCTTAACCTCTATTGACCTCTTTATTGTATCTTCAGAAACCCCAATTGCTAATAAAATTAACCACGAATCGTATCTTAGATGATAAACAAAAATCATACATGTAATTATTTGCGAAACTCTATAATGTATGCAATTATAGAGTTTCGCATGAGTCACTAATAAAAACAATAATTACAGACCGTAGTCTACAGTATGGTGAGAATCAAACAAACTATGGGTAACCTTGTCTTCAGCCAGTGAGCGGGGCCGCTCGCAGCCATGAGTACCTATCTAGTTAATCCCAGTTATATGACCGCGGCGTAAAGGATCAAGCCTGGCTATTGGCTGCATATTGGCTTCCATTATAATAGCCCTATTGTATCCTATTAGATTGCAAAACCAATTTGTTACAATTGGCTAGGGACTTACATGAATCTCAAGTGGAGTTTCAACTTTCAAGGGCGTCTCAGGAGGTATTTTTTGCAGGTCATTCGCAGAATTACAACTTATTTTGAAAACAGCATGACATATGTTTTGTGTCATCTCCCACAATAGGCTCAAGTGTTGTTTATAGCTGTTCTTGACTTAGAAACAGTTTGCGGCGGTCAGAGCTGGCACATGGCCTAGAATGCTCAGGATTTCTTCAGCGCTGACCCTGTAGCAAAAACTTTTGTCATAACAGTTGTTACACCATTATCTGATGCTTTATTGCAGGTTTTATAGTGGTTATTATGCATGGTTTTGGAGTTAGTAAACAACCATAAAAATAAACCTGTGCTTATTCTTGTTTTTTATTGTTTGTTTTGTTATGCTAATCTCAACTTGACGCTAGTCGGTATAAGAGTGTATATTTTTACCAAAGAATTGTCTAATATGATTGTTAGTATAGTAAGAAGAATAATGCATTTTAGCTATTAAAATATGCTGATAAAAATGAAAGACTTATTATCATATCCAAGTTGATAGGGTCTTTAGATAAAATTGTCATAATGGATATATCTATTGATATCTTCATTTCAATAAATTTACTTCATAATGAAATTCTTTCCACATAGATATCAAATGGCTTATTGATAGGATAGCGAACACGAATGATTTAGAGATAAAAGTAATCTATTATTTCTTTATTGAACATCTCTAATCTTCAAGCAGCTGATGTTTGTTGTCAAAACATTGGAATTAGTTTGTACTAGAAATGGCTCTTGGTGCACCAATTCATTGGTAAGTATTTCTTATCAGCAAAAATAGTCCAAACGCTGCAGCTGAAATAAACCACTCCAAATGCTCGCCACTTTGATCGATCTTCGTCTATCGCATCCAGCTCCAGCTAGCCCTCTTGCGCAGATCGTCACTCCATCTGGCCTGAGGGCGTTCTACACTACGTTTACCAAGACGTGGTATCCACTCCAACCCTTACCCAACGGTTGTCAGTTCTGCGTCAGATATGGCCAGCCCCCCGCCACTTCAGCTTTAATATAAGCTGTAGCTGACAATATTTTATTTAATGACGTTATTTTAATTTTAACTATTCCTGCTTTATGAAATTTACGATACAATTATGTAAATTACTTTGTTTCATAGCATATAGTAGTACCTAATTATAACTTACAATACATATTTGTTGATTTTTATCGGTATTTTTACCCGATTAGTCGGGTGAGCTATGTCGATAATTTTGGTTCTCTGCCGGATCGGCTCGTTTCTGATTTGATCACGCCGAGAAATGCCGAGCATAGCTCTTTCCATAGCACACTGAGCGACTTTAAACTTGTAGACTAACCGTGCTGTTAGTTGTCCACGTTTCGGCCCTGTATGTCATGACGGGTAGGACGCACTGATTATTGACTAGACGTCTTAGGCACTATGGAACGATGATGAGAACGTAGTAGTAGACTCGACGTAGTTTTCCCAATGCTGCCCAAACCAGCTGGATTCTTCTTTTCACCTCATCTTCAAAGTTGTTTCGACCCGCAATGTCTGCCCGAGGTACACATCTGTATCTGCATCGTTTCTGCCAATATGACGATGTCATCTGCGAATCGCAAACACATCCTTTCCAGTTCAGCGTCTTGAACACATCCTCCATTGCATTTGTGAACAATTTCGGGGAGATGACATCCCCTTGTTTCACTTCTCGATGCAATGGTTATAGGTTTTGTACTTAGACGGACATAATGGCAGCTTCGAGACATCTCATCACTTCACCAATCTATTTGGCAACGCTGCAGGGACTCCAGACCAGACCAGATTTCAACCAAGTCAAAGGCCTTCTCATAGTCCACAAAAGATTATACTCCTCGGGCTTCTGTATAATCAGCCGCACTGTGTGAATGTGGTCTATGGTGCCATATCCGCTCCAAAATCCAGCCTGTTCCGGTGGTTGGAATTCGTCGAGTCTTTGCGCAAGACGGTTCGTGATCACTCTTGAGAATAGCTTATAAGCGTGACTTAGAAGCGAAATGGGTTGATAGTTCTTCAGCAGGCTTTTGTCACCCTTTTTGAAGAACATAACGACCACACTACTTCTACTCCACGCCGCCGGAGTTCTCCTTTTAAATAAGACATCATTAAAAAGCTTTTGGAGCTCCTTCAGTACGGGTTTGCCTCCAGCTTTGATCAGGTTTGTTGTTACGCCATCTTCTCCAGGGGTTATTCCGTTTTTGAGCTACCCAAGAGCAATCCCGATTTGGCCAACACTGACTTCCGGCAGGTTTTCGGTGAAGTGACGTGTTAATTTGTCTTGAGAGTCCTTATTTTCAGGACCAGGTTGAGATGCATGGCTAACTGCCCGCTTTGAGGCAACCATTTCTCCACTTGCTGTAGTCAGCTTCGTCAGGCGGCTTCTTCCGAGAGAAAAAAAATAAATTTATGTATTTTGTAATAAATGGCTTTGAATAATCATGGACGAATGATTTGAAGATATTTGTTTGTTTTACATACTTACTTGTATATTGGTAAATCCATATTGTTACTTTGGAAATATCAGTCCTAAAAATACAGTAAACAAATGAAGGAAAGAGTGGCAAACAAAAAATATAGGACCCACTAAATTGCAAGTTGGAATTTCGGTTGAACAACCGTGAATAGACTGTGCACGAAACATATCTTTTAATCAGTGCAATATTGCTCTACCTGCGTTTCGTTCACGTTCCAGTCCCATTGTTTGCATTTGCAACCGTAGCTTTGTTGCAAGGCCGAGCAGGTAGCCGTATGATTGTGCTTAACCTCTATTGACCTCTTTATTGTATCTTCAGAAACCCCAATTGCTAATAAATTAACCACGAATCGTATCTTAGATGATAAACAAAAATCATACATGTAATTATTTGCGAAACTCTATAATGTATGCAATTATAGAGTTTCGCATGAGTCACTAATAAAAACAATAATTACAGACCGTAGTCTACAGTATGGTGAGAATCAAACAAACTATGGGTAACCTTGTCTTCAGCCAGTGAGCGGGGCCGCTCGCAGCCATGAGTACCTATCTAGTTAATCCCAGTTATATGACCGCGGCGTAAAGGATCAAGCCTGGCTATTGGCTGCATATTGGCTTCCATTATAATAGCCCTATTGTATCCTATTAGATTGCAAAACCAATTTGTTACAATTGGCTAGGACTTACATGAATCTCAAGTGGAGTTTCAACTTTCAAGGGCGTCTCAGGAGGTATTTTTTTGCAGTCATTCGCAGAATTACAACTTATTTTGAAAACAGCATGACATATGTTTTGTGTCATCTCCCACAATAGGCTCAAGTGTTGTTTATAGCTGTTCTTGACTTAGAAACAGTTTGCGGCGGTCAGAGCTGGCACATGGCCTAGAATGCTCAGGATTTCTTCAGCGCTGACCCTGTAGCAAAAACTTTGTCATAACAGTTGTTACACCATTATCTGATGCTTTATTGCAGGTTTTATAGTGGTTATTATGCATGGTTTTGGAGTTAGTAAACAACCATAAAAATAAACCTGTACTTATTCTTGTTTTTATTGTTTGTTTTGTTATGCTAATCTCAACTTGGCGCTAGTCGGTATAAGAGTGTATATTTTACCAAAGAATTGTCTAATATGATTGTTAGTATAGTAAGAAGAATAATGCATTTTAGCTATTAAAATATGCTGATAAAAATGAAAGATTTATTATTATCATATAAGTTGATAGGGTCTTTAGATAAAATTGTCATAATGGATATATCTATTGATATCTTCATTTCAATAAATTTACGTCATATTGAAATTCTTTCCACATAGATATCAAATGGCTTATTGATAGGATAGCGAACACGAATGAATTAGAGATAAAAGTAATCTATTATTTCTTTATTGAACATCTCTAATCTTCAAGCAGCTGATGTTTGTTGTCAAAACATTGGAATTAGTTTGTACTAGAAATGGCTCTTGGTGCACCAATTCATTGGTAAGTATTTTCTTATCAGCAAAAATAGTCCAAACGCTGCAGCTGAAATAAACCACACAACATGTCAAGATCGTGATAAAGACTATAACTCACCGTTATCGGATGACTATTTCACTGATCCCAGTGTACAACCAATCAATATGCAACCGAGTATAAACCGCACAGTAAGAGCTCGCTCACTGCTGGGTATTCACTCGATTATCGATTTGCATGCTTTCCTTGACAACAAAGATCACTAACACGTTTACAGTTCAATAAAAAATCAAACAAAACCGTCCTGCGGATGAATGGAACTATTAAAGAGTTTCACTTGTCAATAAGCCACCTTCTCGCGAGTACAAATCTAGGTATAGATAACACTGTATTGTCACCAAATTTGGTATAGCACTGTAAAACGGTGTAAAACAGCGTGTAGGCCGTGATTTCACTTTGGCGTATTATCGATTGCAGTCGGAAGGAATTAAACAATGGTTTTACATGAAAACAATGATATCGCGAGGCGCGCACAGCGTGCCGCCCCGCTCGCGGCCGTCGACGGACTGAGGCGCGGACGGGTGTAAAGATCGGCTGTTGGTTGGTGCATTCGCGTGATGTCGCTGCGCTCGCTCGCTCCTCGTGCCTCGGGCAAGAGAGCAACGGAGGATGTTTTTATTTTGAAACCACTGCACGTCAACGTTGTGGTCGCGGTGTGTTCGCACGCGGTGCTCCAGATTCGCCGGTGCATGAGTGCGGTACTAAACCTAACGAGGTAACTAAGTAATTATGACTTGAATTTTTAAGTGGCAAAAACGTCTGAACTCTAACGTTGAACTCTGTGGTTAGCAAAGTTTTGGAGTATTTTCGCTAAAAATTCATCAAGCCTCTTACAACTCCTTCATAATTTAATTTTAGCGTTACTTATTTTATTTTAACCGATTAGACAGTAGACAGTCGTCTAGGCTAGACAGTACTAGCAATAGGAGATTGGTGCTCACTCACATAACAAAGTGAACCAGACATTCTACCTGTACAGTTGCTATGACAACGTAAAAGGGGATTCGTCGCAAAGGGAGGAAGGTATCTACCTATTGATACTCGTGAGTTGAGTACCTATTTTACATATTGTTAATAAATAATTACTCATCTAAAAGGGTCAACCTTGGTTGTAAAGTCATTGACATAGTGCTTGTCCCTCAAGGATACATACAGGTTGTATCCGTAAGCATTTACGTCTTTTTAACCACGTCTTTTTTTTAACTATTTTGAATACATTTGTTGTGTGACTTTTGGAAATCCAACTTTTCATACAAAATCGGTCGCGTGACTTGTTCTTGTTGTAAGGAGAATAAAAAAAAATGTGTCGATACCCCATACGTAGATAGAACAATAAAATAATATGTTATTCAGAATATTTGGTAGGAAACGTGGCACTACCCTATGCTATGACCAGTAAATTATTCATGTTTATAAGACATTTTCATAAAGGAAAAATCAACAAGTCTGTACTATAATACTATGCATACTGCAGTAGATACACGAAGAGAGAGAGGGAAAGGTCCCTTCAGTGCGTCCTTGATTGCATAAATTATGCCTATGATCTAAGAGTAGTTACCATCTGTATGGGTAGAGCTGTACCTGTTACAAAATTATCATTTTTTTTTATTCTAGAGGCGACAAAGGAGCAAGCTGATGATGTTAAGGAACCACCGCCGCCCGCTCAGTAACATCTCAGCAATCAAAGAGTTCGCTGATGCGTTGCCGGCATTTTAGAAAGGAGCACGCTCTTCTCTTTAAGGTCTTACTTAAATTCGTATTAAAAGGTGTATTAAAAACTGCTCAGAAAACGCTCCTGCGTTTTAGGATCCAATAAATACGGGGTAGAAATAAGATTTAACAGAACCAAGAGGCCTACCGTTCAAATTAAGTGATCGTATCTCATAAACTTAAGGATCCATTTTGATGATCAATAAATGTAGGTAAGCAATATACTTGCCCTTTACTCAGTCTAATTTATCAAAATCGGCTATAAAAGTCTACTCGAGAGAGTGATCTTTAATAGCGCTCATTCAATACTGGCTGCAAAACGGTGTACACAATTTTGTACCTTATCCTATGGAAGTACTATTTCCATTATGTGTGTAAGGCAATGAAAGTCAGAGAGGTAACTAATATAACAACAAATGACAAGGTACTAAAGTGTTTCCGTCTTTTTGCAATCAACTGTACCTACCCAAGGTCAGTATTAATAGAACCAGTAGGTAGTACAAATTACCACAATACAATATTGATTTTGAGAAGACTATGGCGCGGGTGCGTATAGCCTCACATTAAAGTATACAAAACTGTAATTTTTTTTCTATCGACTCTCATCTTACTGGCATACACATTAGTTTGAATATCAATTGAAGAAATTTGACACGTTGTGGTAACCTGATGTGTGGCTGACTGTACTTAAAAAATCTTCGACTAATTAGCATCCTTGGCAGCTCAGTGGCTGAAAGCGTTTGTGAAAAGGTCGTCGTGGGTTCGAGTCACATCTGAATGTTGTGTCGTAGATTTTGCATTATTTCATTTAGGAAATATTGCAAAGGAATCGCTGATAATGACAAAACTGTTCGACTTTACGTTGCTTTGAAGGATTAATGCTGACTAACGACTATTTTACGCGGTACGTAACGCTAACGACATTTTTCGCGATATCACTAATTGCAACAGGTAGACGCTTTAAACATTCATAGAATATTAAGTAAATACTAAAAAAACAAATAAGTACTTATTTGAGGGAATCTCCCTGCCAACGACGTCTTTTCTTGCATATCTCGATGAAATGTGGTGTTTTCAACAGTTTTTGGTACATCAAATCAATCCTTAGGGTTCCTTACATCATCATCATCACCATTATCTTAGCGTTTTGCCCCGGTTGCATCCCAAGCTGTCGCTTCGGAGCCCGGGGTCCGCTTTCCTGCTACGACTCCTCCACTTCGCACGGTCTTCCGTTATGGTAAGCTTATCAAACGCATGTCATCTCTCCCGGCGTCAAATCAACCTTTTAGGTCTACCCCTTCTGCGCCCGGCGGTGGTGGCATGGCCAGACATTTTTAGGCTTCCTTATAGTGTTGTACAGAATCCTGGGTTTTGTTAGTCGTTACTAGTGGACCGAACAAGCACCATTTACATTGTAATACGAAGGGAGGTTGCCAAATCGTTTTCTAAGGAGTATTTTGATTACTGAACGTTTATAGCGGCCTTCGCAACATTTTATACTTTATACGATAATAAAGTTTAAGTGCTAATAAGGAACTAAATAATTTCATTTATATTTCTGAATACAGAATTGAGGATGTGAGCGAGTATTAGCGTAATATTAAATATTATGATTCTCTGTAGAGTCACAGAATACAATAATAGTACAGTGCTCAATGTAATTTAAATTATTTTATAATGTGGATGGCGTTGAGAGAGTAAGACAGATATTTCATGCGATTTGTGGTAGACTAGCGTATTGATCACCAGGTGGTAGGTAAGTGATATACCCTCAACACGAGTGGAGTCCCAAATCAGCTGTCAGCCTTTTCTCTTTTCCAGGATTTATAGCAAATAATCCTTTGGATCATTGTTTTGTTATATTCAACGATTGCGATAAAAAGTACCTACATGTAAGTATTTTTCTGATTTCCTTCTACATTGATTGGGTAAGTCCACCTGTGTCTACGGCTGCTGTAACGTAGGTACTTGAAACGTCAAGCAGTAAGTACAATACAATGTCCTTGAGAATATACATACATATTTTAATATATTATAATTATAAGGCAACGAGAAAACTAAAAAACTATTTAAAGCTTGAGGTCGCCACTCGATTGCATTATCTGGTCCCGCCGTCTCGTCGCCGTCTACCGTCGTATCGGCTATCCCACTATATCGGTACATTATGATTGGAGACGCGGCCATTAGGCCCGAAGACCCAACGAGTTTAAAAGCAATAAATGTTTACACAGGTTCTGATAAGGTTTAGTTGGTGTATTATTTGAACCATCAGTATGTGATAGGTGTTTGGTGTTATGTGTTTTTGTGGCGTAGAGGTAGGACGAAGTATAACATTGTGTTTCTGTAACATTGTAAAATATTCCTATAGTCCAGTAACTTCGTGCACGACCGTTCGGTGGGGTGATAGACGTAAGCGGGGGCGAGGTCGGTGGCCAAGACGTCAGCAGAAACGTGCTTTTTATTGGGATTTTTGACAACCCTTATTCTAAATAGATTCATATTTAATAAAAATAATTAACAAATAACTATCTACGCCACGCTCTCGCTTGCGCCAACCAACCTAGTTACATATTACACCCCGTTGGTCTAGGAAGACCAACCACGACATGTTGGAACTTTTCGAACATTGCTCGGGTTTGTGATAACGTGATTTTCTATGATGGAGGCCTTTGCTCTGCAGTGGGACAGTATACAGACTGTTTCTTCATATAACTATCACTTTAGTGTTATTGAGTTTACAAATAAAATTTGATTGCAAGTAGCAGTTCTATTTCTACATAACCAAAAAAAATGGAAAGTAGGTAAATGTTTTCTTAAAAAGTGAAATTTTAATTTGCATTACAAATATTTTTTATTAAAAACCTAAGTATTTTAAGTAGTATCTTCAGCTACATAAAGCTGAAACAATTACTTACTCCACTAAGATTCCCTGCAATCTACTGTATTAAATTTCGAAATGAAATCCTGCATCCCGGTAAAAATAAATACGTAGCGATCTTTTGTCCGCCATTCTTTGTGTTTCCGCCATTCCATTCTTTTCGCACAAACTTGGCGCATCCAAGCAAGAGAAATGTAAAAAACGTCCAAGTGTGCCGGTCAGACTCACATGAAGGGTTCCGTAATCTTAATTCTAGATGATATCCAAATTACCTTTCTTTACTATTAAACCAGATCAGCTGCTAATTTGAAATATGCGAAGATCTAAAAAAATATAATATATATGACCCGTTTGGCGCAATGGTTTGAGCGCCCGTTGAGACGCAAGGGTCGCCGGTTCGATTCCCGACAAATGTTTGTTGATGAAAAATATATTCGTGTTGGGTCTGGGTGTTTGTGGTTCCTTCGTTGTTTCTGGTTTCCATAGTACAAGGGAAAACCTTAGTTTGGGACCAGGACAATGTATGTGATGTTGTCTCAATTTATTTATTTATATATCGACCTGATCCCAGAGTAAGTAAACTACTTGTGTTATGTTGGTACCTAAGTATTAGAATCAATGAAAACCGTGCATCATCAGGCCAATCGAATGATATGCTTGATTGTGTACAAAGTAAAGGTGTAAAGGTATGAATAAATGCATACGTACAAACGTTTTTGTACATATGCATTTATTCATCACATCACACCTTCAGAATTGACAATTTAATTACCTTCCGAAACTAATATTGCACATACAATTACAAGACATGACTTTTTGCTAAGTCAAGCGTTAAAACACAAATGCACTTTTGATGCATTATTCAGTGCATTAGATTGACGTGACGTGAAAAGATTTCTCTTTGCCGGTGTTGATATTGGAACAATGGCAACTTGGAAAGAATGGTAGAGCAGAGGTTCCCAATCTTTTTCATACTCTTACATGCCTCATAAAGTATTGCGAGGAAATTGCTACATTACATTATTTTCTTTGACTTGAATTGATAATCAATAAGTAAGCTCCAACCTTCACGTTTAGTACTAGAAGCCGCACGCTATTTCTCTTTTTTTGTCATTTTCTAAACATTTATTTTCAAATTTTTCAGTTTTAGTTTCCTGATCAACAAAATTCTGGGCTAGAGAATACCAGTGAGCTTCGAAACTTGTGATATTTTGGACTTGTGTTTGTTTAATGATATACTTACATACAATAGTATGTAAGTATATCTACTCGTATTTGTGTTCTTGCTCTGATGTTTTATATCCATAACTTAGGTAAGTGTTTAATTATTTTGAATATCCATATTTAAACATAAACACATAAGTTATGAATATCAGATTAAATGATTTGATTCCGATCAAATCATTGTATCTCCTTTGTACTGATTTTGTTGTATGTCCTTAATAAGTAAGAGACTTTGTGTGAATTCATTTATCTATTTATTTATAGCAGTTTCACGGCTTCGCTTACTAGTCTAGACTTTGTTCTCGACGCGGACGTACAGATTGGGTATCTCTGGACTAGATATAATCTCAAGTATGTATCTGTGTGTTCCGGCGGGTAAAAATGTGTGGATGTGATGACTTGGCTATTCATAAAAAGGTTATTAGTGACTCGCGGAGATATGAATGACTGTGGTTTTACTTTCTTTTTGTTAGTCATTTATCTTCTACCCACAAAGTTCTTTAGGAAGTGGTAATGAGATTATTGGTAGAATATTTTCTGCTGATAGATTAGGTTAAATGCCACAACAGTAAATAGTAGCTCAGTGGATAAGAATGTGCGAATTCTTGGAGGAGATCGGAGGTTCAAAGCCAAGCCAAGGCACTTAAATAAATAAATTCACACAACATTTCACCTGACTCCGTCCTAAGTAGCTTAAACACTTAAGCACCTTTGGCTTAAAAAGTAAAATAAAGTATTAGCCTATATACTATCCCACTGCAGGGCAAAGGCCTCCATCACAGAAATCAAGTCATCGCTACTATGATGGGATTAGGCTTAATCACCACGCTTGCCTAATGCGGATTGGTGATCACAAACCCGAGCTATGTGCGAAAAATTCGAAACATACGAGATCACGGCCCGGTACTTAAACCACTAGACCAACGGGGCGTTACCTTTGGCGTTACCTTTGGCTTATGAGATCATGAATATGATATTATCTTCTTAAAATAATAGTTTTGTTAAAAAAATATATGATAAGCCGCTGATACGAGCAATGAAACTATGAACAAAATCCCCCGTCCCGTATTGTGCAAGAAAAAAACCGGCCAAGTGCGAGTCGGGCTCGCGCACAAAGGGTTCCGTAGCAGCAAATATAAGATTTTTAAAGGTGTACAATACTGTAGTATATTTTTTGATCTATCTTATAAGGTTCAGCCATCGTTTTCAGTGTAAGCACAATAACTTAACCAAAATTACAGTTAAATCAACCTATCTCAAAAACTATAAGAGATACTTTGATCAAACCAAAAATCGTTGAAAGAGTTAATTAGCATGCATCACCTCTATTTTTTTTAGAATTTTATACCCCGTAGTTATAAAAATAGAGGGGGGGGGACATACTTTTTACGACTTTGAGAGCTGATATCTCAAAAACCGTTCACTTTAAGAAAAATGTTTTTTAGAAAACTTTATATCATTTTAAAAGACCTTTCCATTGATACCCCACACGGGTATGTACATCGAAAAAAAAAATTTCATCCCTCAGTTACATGTATGGGGGGCCCCACCCCCAATTCTTTTTTTACTATTTAGTGTCATATTTTTGTAGCGGTTCATACAACACATATTCCCATCAAATTTCATCACTGTAGTACTTATAGTTTCCGAGTAAATCGGCTGTGACAGACGGACAGACGGACAGACGGACAGACGGACAGACGGACATGACGAAACTATAAGGGTTCCGTTTTTGCCATTTTGGCTACGGAACCCTAAAAATGGTATAAGATAATAATGATCCTAAGAAAATATAATTTATCTTTTGTTCCAAAACAATAAAATAGAAAATATCATTAAGGAGACGAATAAACGGAAAGTGTAATTTAATATGTAAATTTAATATGTTATTAAAAGGCCTTTTATTACAATGTGTACACAGTAAATTATAGTACTAATGATTTGTAAAATAATAATATAGGTACATTACTTTGACCCCTAATAATATTATTATCTATACATATAATAAAAATGTAAAAAAGCTGTGTCTGTACATTGAATCCCGCATTATGATTCCCGAACAGCATTTTTTTCTAATAGTTTTTATGTAACAGGACCAAAATTATATAATCATTTACCTGATCACCTTAAGCAAAATAATAACAAGTGTTTTAAGAATAAATTGTTTAATATACTCATCCATAAAAGTTACTATTCTCTCAATGAATACTTCAGTGACAAGATAATATAATTGTCCTTACCTATAATTTTATAGTGTTATACAGGGTGTAGCTATCTGTGTACATCTACATCCCTCTTTTTTTTTTTTTTTTTTTTATGCGAATTTTCAAAAGTCATAGGAAAAATATTGTTCAGAGTTACTTAAAACAACTGGTTAATGATTTTGTATAATAATATTATGATCTCATTTAATGTTAGGATTAAATTTTAATGGTAGTATAATAATATATATAGTAATATATTATAGTATAATAGGTTAAAAAACGCATGTGCAATATTGTATGCCGTATGGCAGGTTACATTTGTTCTTTTAATGGTGCTAATATCTACCCAATGTATCTAATACACACATGTAACTGAGGCAATAAATTGATTGATTGATTGATTGATTGAAGATATTTATCTCAAAATAACTTAGGACGACTAAAAAACAGTAACAGAACATGAATCAATGATTTTTAAAATTTTTGTCTGTCTGTTTGTCTGTTTGTCTGTTTATCTGTTTGTCTGTTTGTTCGCGCTAATCTCGGAAACTACTGAACCAATTCGAATGAAACTTTTTTTATTGTATAGCTGTAATATCAGGGCAACTTATAAGGTATATTACATTTTGAAGACCAGGCTCCTTGATGTAGAACCACAACAGCCCAGCTAAACTATAAGAGGTAGGTCAATGGCACCTTAACAAAAGTTGTTCAGATTGATGAGCAGTTTATGATGCCATGATAAAAATCAAAGATCATGGAACATCTGATTTGGACCTCTAAGAGCCCAGCTACACTATAACAAATATGGAATGAAATGGAATGGAAAATTGTCAAATGTGATGAGCATTTTTAGATGAGATCCTATAAGGAAGGATATTCCGAACTTAAACCCCTAATGGAGCAAAAAGGGGTTTCAAAGTTTGTTCATGGGACTACGTGATTCCTTGGCCCAATTTACTCCAACTTTTGCATACACATTCTTTGACAGAATTGATGGATAAAATATAAGATTCAAACTTTAATAGAATACTTACATCCCCTAATGGAATAAAAAATAATTTGGGGGTTACTTTCATCAGACGTTGATATAATATTTTTTTAAATATTTAAATGGGTTTGCACTTGACCTCATCTAACCTGATGGAGAGTGACAATGAGGTCTAAGATGTAGCGTGCTTTCCCAGAACAAGCCTATTCACTCTCGACTTGACGAGACCCAAATTGTAGCTCTCTGGAAATACAAAAGCCGGCAAGTTGTTCCATTCCTTAGCATTTCGTATAAAATATTAATGAGCCGCCTTAAAAATCTATTAACCTATAAACTAACATTTATAATAAGTCATATTTTTTTTATATCTATTTAAATAATCATCTTTAAGTCAAGAGTCATAAAGTTCACGCAAACGAAGTTGCGGGCGGCCACTAGTAGGTAATAGAAATGTAGGTAACGCCTTATTATTTTAATCTGTGCTCATTAATATTTCTACAGTTCAGATTTTCACTCTCTCTTTTTAATAACACATTTAATTATATTAGTCGTTAGGGAACTATTTTAAGCGAAAAGTAAAGGTCAAAGAACACTCTTTCACTTTTGTACTGGCTATTACGAAAAAACCCTATAATATATTCAGAGCAACCCTTTCCACCATGACTTATTACTGGACAAGGTAAATTTATTACAGCCATAACAGCCAAATCAAGAGTTCTTCAATCTGGCTCGTATGACCAAAGAAAGGAAAGAAAGGGTAGACTTATGCGCAAAACCGTTCACTCAAGGGAGAAGATTGATTCAGCTTCGTTTTTTGAGCATTGTGAACCACCTATTTAAATTATATTACCTAATTTATGTTTTCCTTTTTTTGCTAGATCCTATGAAAACATAAACATGGTAAATAAAATTCAGCAGTTCCTAAACTTTAAAGATAACCGAATACCAGGTGAATATGGAAAACATTTTATTTTATGCAACTACATTATGAAATTATTATAAAACTACAATGATATTTATTTGTACTGCAAATTAACTGACTAACATTTAAATTCTCTGGACTACTTACTTATTAACGACTACTTACTGTGCCATTGTTGTGACGACTTTGAGTGGAATAAACTCATCATCAGCATCGTCATGAAATCTTCTTGATTTTTCCATGAGTTTGGTGGCAGAGGAGCGGATTTACTGTATGAGTAAGCGAGTGAGTTAACTGTACTAGATGTACTACTGAACCATAATGAGAAAAACATATAAAGTGAATAGAATGTATTAAACCAAAAAGGAAGTATCGGAAATTAGTTATAATATAAGCGACATAATATTATGTCCAAATAAAAATAAACAAATTAGGTATACCAGCATTATTTAAACCGAAAAAAGCGCCAGTAAAACGAACTGGTTTGTTCAGTGCCGGTACAATTGAACTACATAAGTCTAAAGCGGAGTTTTAAAGGGCCATTCATTCGGTTATCTATGGAAGGAGCGTCTCCTTGCCTCCGACGTTGATGTATTATGCCATCCGGGGTTACGATACCTATTCGTCGCTTTGAACGGGACGTTTTGAGTAATGAACGACATTTTTTTAATGTCAAACCGTCTATCCTTTTAGGGAATAATTGTGACGTCATTTCGTTGGAATTGGGTGCCTTAAATAATGACATTTTGAAAAGGGTTCTATAGTCCTAATAATGATAATTTATGGGGTAACTAATCTAACATTTTTAACAGTTGGGTATTATAACTAATGTTTTCTTCGTTAAACCAAGAAGGTACATATAACGGTAGGTAGCTTATGATATTTTCTACTTCATAATGTCAGTTTATTATTATTTTATATGATTAAGGAAAAGTCCACGGTGATATAATAATGTTCTAGTCAAAGCGATTGAGCAGACCTTAAGAAAACCGGCGTGAAGCAGACAGAAGCGCCACTTTAATGCACTTGCGCAGTGTTTGGCTGAGTGAGCATGGATACCTGAAGCCCAAAAGGTAGAAAGGGAAAGGTAGAAGGGAACATTTTCATGGCAGCACACTTGTGACTTCACTGGTGTTGCGGATGTCTATAGCACAAAATAAAGACTCTGACACAGAAGGCAGACTTAGCCTTGATTTTGAATTTAGAAGAGTTAGTTGACATATGCTAGGGTTGTTGCCCGGCATGAGTACATAAGCGCGTGGCCTCTACCACAGACCTCGACAGTTCGACAATCTTATGTCATAAGTTAGGATTAATGTGGTTTTTGCCCGTTAGTGCGCATGCGGGAGTACATGACATATTTTTAGCTCTTAATGGGCAGAGTCTGTCTCAGAGTCTTTATTTTGTGTCTATAGGCGCAATCGCTTACCACCAGGTGATCCGTCCGCTCCTCTACCACTAATCAGAAAATAGTGGTCAAGATGACGACTTCACCGCACTCAAAGTCGTCACAACAATGACACAGTGTTTTCGTTCCCCTCTTAAAACTAAAATGGTTTAGTGGAAAACCGCGGCGCATTGTCATCCACCCCGTATAAAAGTTTCATACATAATTTATAGTGCACTTGTTCCATGGGGCCCTAGTTGGTTTTGACTTCATAATTTCGTTGTAGCGTTGGTTAGAATACGATATCTATAGTTACTATTCATACCTAATGCTTGGGGGAAATCCCTCATGCCCAATGGAATTAACATCAGTGAGATAGATAGGTATATCTTTTTTTTATGTGATAGGTAGCAGGCGGATCATCTGATAGTAAGCAATTGCCGCCGCCCCTGGACACTTGCAACACCAGTGGAGATACAAGTGCGCTGCCAACTTTTTATTCCCATCCCCCCGAGTGGGCCTCCGGAAGTCTCACTCACTCGGCGAAACACAGCACGGGGACTGCTTCACGCCGGTCTTCTGTGAGACAGTGGTATCACTCCGGTGGAGCCGGCCCATTCATGCCGAAGCGTGGCTCTCCCACAGTTATATATTAACTATATAACTATATAATGTTGAGTTAAAAGAACCAAAAGCATCCGTCTCATTATAAAAATTAACTTACTCACCCTGACTAGTAAATTAGTATTCAGAGTCGTAAGACACAAAGCCTTTTATAATGCAAAAACAATTGATTTTCTTTTGTGTCTGTTGTCTGGGCTTTACGACGTTAGAGACCCATTAAAAATATTTTTATGGAATCTGAAAACTTACCCCATTAAGCAAATGTAATGCCTATGTTTGGTAACTGAGTTTGAATAGAACATCAGAAGTATACATACATGTTACACAAAAGAAAACGAAACAGCTCCAAAAATATATTATACTAGTGGCCCGTCCTCACTTCGCTTCGGGACCGTAATTCTAAAATGAACCAATAGATAGCGTTGTGCTCAATTACATCGCGCAAGCGTTTTGTGTTTTCGGTTTACCTATAAGCTCTGTCGTTGTCTATAGAAGTTATTTCTTTATAAATAGTATAGATTATATAATTTTCATTCGTAGTAGTTAGATTACTGTACCGTTTTCTTCACTGTTCCACATGTGCGGTGTGGGTGGAGATCCCTTGAGTTTTATTTCGATACAAAAACAACATATTTTATTTCGTATTTCGGATCATTATTCTATTCTAAGACCCTATCTGATTTAGTAGGGTGGGTCTTATTCGTATATTTTGGTTCTTTTAATACCTAAATACTGTGAGTAGTGAAGTGGGTACCGAAGCTAAATCATTCAAAATAGAAAAGGGACATTGCAACCTGACACTTTAGATTGAGATTCTCTTTCTATCACCATCCTCATCATCTTTATTTCAGACGTATGACTTAAGCCTCTACCAGTTTTCTCCACAGAAATCGGTCCACAGAAATACATATGCGTACAGTGAGTTTTTCTGTTCAAAGTTTATTCTTTACTTTTTAAGGAGGGCCCATGTGCATGAGCATATAGTACTTAATATTACTTAATACATGTTTGTTCCGTGCTGAGACCACAACTGAGACTTCATACTTCTTTTTTTTTAATCTACTCTATGTCCCGCTATAAGTACCAGACCCGCATAAATTAAAAACCTTAGCTTCCTTCCCTATCATCTCATCACATTCCACCTCATTTTCTCGTAATACAAACACCAAGATAACAAATTACAGTCCGCGTGAGCTTTTCTAATGGCTGTAATACTTGTAATGGGCTGTAATTGGACGTCGCGACTAATGGTCCACTGCTTGGGTGGTCCACGTAATTAAGACCCACTAATCCTTTGGGCTCAGGTGAATCTGACGTTTTAGGGACCCGGTCGTAGTAAAAAAATTGTGGAATAGTTGTGTGTCTACCTTTGGGAAAGAATCAGAGAAGTTTTTGCTCCAAAATTTTTATAGCGGTAACTGACCTAAAGAGGATGCTTAATATTTATGCCGATTTCGGGTGTTTTAATTAAATATGCAATATTATGTTTGCACACGGTTGCAATAATGAATTGAAACTACATCACATACATTGTCCTGTTCCCAAAGTAAGGTTTACCTTTGACTATATGGAAACCATGGTGGCTTATAACGAAGCCGTGTCGTAACGAATGAGAATATACTTACCCGAAAGGGAGGGAAACCCGGATATGGTAGAAAGGTCCGGTTCGTTTATGGCCCTCAGGAAAAAGAAATGTACCACATCCAGACCCAATATAAATTATCATCAACCAACAATTGTGTTGATGCGTGAATCAAACACCCTAATAGCATTTGAACGCCAACCCTTTGTTAAAAATCTAAAGGTATCTATTAGTTTTCTATTTGTAACGAAAAACTCTATAACTAATGGACTGATAGTAGAAAACATTTCACCAATAGAAAGCTTTAGCATTATCTCTCAGTACCATAGCCTACAATTTATTTACACAGATCGCGTGTTCGGAATAATCCAATATCTATTTACCAAACTGATATCTTATTTGAGTAAACTAACATTATCATATGAGTCATTGTTCATGTAGACACTGCCCAATAATTAGCGGTTGATGTATAATTGGCCCCTATAAAAAAGTAAACCTCGACTCTTATACCGGGGCAATAAGGTATATATTTGAATGAGGTTGTATACTTTTTAGTGGACGTAAGGACATCGATTGATAGTTAATAGTGTGCATACGCATGTGTATAATTGTTCAGTTAGGGGACAGAAAGCTGCCTAATCAATATTTAAGTGCTAATTTGGGGTTGAGCGTTTAAGTAATAAGGTACAGTCACAATCACAAGTACAAAATAAAATAATATTTCATTTAACAAGTTGTATGTTGTTGTTGATGCTAAACATTGGTTCTTGAAGATATTAAAAAATTACAAAATATTCAGTAAGATAGGTACCTACTAAGACACACGACAAACTTAGACAAGTTTGTAGTACAGACGACGTCCACAGGAAGCGATTGTAGCTCATTGAATAAAACGCACCTTTTTTTATGATATAGATGGCAGACGAGCTGACGGATCACCTGATGGTAAGCGATAACCGCCGCCCATGGACACCTACAACACCAGTGGTGTCACAAGAGCACTGCTTATCTTTTAACCCTCCTTCCCCTGGTTTGGGCCTCTGGTACCTTCACTCACGCAGCAAAACACAGCGCCGGTTTTCTGTGTCGATCTTCAGTCGATCCGGCCCATTCCGGACTTCAGTCGATCCGGCCCATTCATGCAGAAGTGTGTCTCTCCCACAGTTAGGTACAGGTAAAGAATAAACAGCGTGTTGGCAATGGAGTACGGCAACAAAGCAGTTACTAAATGAAATTAAAATTGGTAGAATTTTTCTCGATTTCGACTTCTTGTCTCGACTATCTCGAAATACTTGAAGCGTGCTAAGAATCCGTACACTCGTAGTGGTGGGTAATTTCACGCCGGATGTAGTACACAGTACACTGTGCTGTGGAAACGGGGAGGGCTATCGGATAGACTAAACACTACCGTCTGCAGTGTTCGTATAGGGTGTTCAAAGATATTAGGTATAAATAAATAAAAGATACAAAGGCAGTCAGTTTGGGCAGTATGTTATGTGCGTTATTAGATTTAGGTGTTTTAATATTTGACGAAATCTTAACATGTTTCGCCTTTATGACAATTCGATAAAAGTTATTAATGCGTATTATAATGTTTTATTTACTAAAGTACTGGATTTCTTTTTAATTTGTAATAAGAGAAAATGAATTTTACTTAAATATTTCCGAAATTTCTAAATCTCGCAGGCGTATCCATATTAATGTAATGTTTAAGGACGTTGACCCCAAGTTGTAAACCTACCTAATCCGATCACTGGTTATGGCTATCAGCATCAACCAAAATAAAAAAAAAAATCACATAATATACACACATACTTAATACACATAGAGGGATTAATATGGCCAAATTTTAACATGGTGTTCTAGTCATGAATTACAAATAAGTTTTCATATAACAAGCAGTTTACACTATTGACCTTCTTTTCAATGGCTACATTACTTATTTTTAAATTATACCAGTGCACAATAAATAAAAGAGATTGTTACATTGCAGTTAGTTGTTTTTATTTCGCACAAGATAAAAACAATGTAGATTTAAATTAGAACAATGGTTTCTTTTCTTCGCTTTGTGGACTAACACGAAATTAGGTCACTGAATAATGAAAAAAAGAAACCTATAAGTCTCTCTCAGCTCAGTGTGTTATTCCTGCTTCCAAGGATGTTTATTAGGAGCACGGTGTAGGTACGCTCGGACCTTTCAGGATTTTGTGAGTCTAGTAATTACAATGAACTGCTTGCCGTATCCTAACCTTTGCAATTTGCAGCCTGTAAATAGGCGAATCAAACTGTAGGTATGTGAATGCAAATATGTGATGGATGGCAGACGGATCACCTGATGGTAAGCGATTGCTGTCCAAAGACACCCTCAACAATTAGGTGAGACACACGTACCCTGCCAACCATTTTTACCCTTTTCTCACTCGTTGACACACAGCGTTTTACGCCAGTCTTCTGTAAGACTGTGGTGTCATGGTTATGTTCAGAATAATTTATTTTCCAAATTATGCACTCAATGTCTGTACACGTGGGAAGCTTTGTGTTTATGATATTCTATAGTATTTATGAACACATGAATCGCATAGTCAACGTCAAGGCTCGTAGGTAAACCGAAAAAGCAAATCACATGTGCGATGCAATCCACTCCCAGCGCCATCTATTGGTACTGGTCCATATAAGGCCCCGAAAAGAACGGTGGTCCACTAAAGTTATTTCGTAAACAATATTTTAGTTATTTCGTAAACAATATTTTTTACCATGCGGTATTCTCCATGTGTTGTTTTGATATTCGCGGGACACCCTGTACAGTTCCATTGTGCAACAAGACGAGTGATTAATGCCTGGCCTCTTTACGAAAATAGCGAGGGTTACAAGGTGAATGTAGTTAAAATAAGCCGATGCAGTAGCCCGCCGTTTCGGGTGGTTCCGTTCTGCCGATGCTAGTGCTGTCCTAATGCGAGACCAAAGGCGAGAATTATCAAGTCTCTCTCAACTAAGCGTGTATAATGAGTCTTGACACATTATACAATACTATCGGCCGCCCGCGACTTACGCGTGGAGTTAATTATTGACACTTACCGTCATATTTTGGACAATCTACACAATATATTGTTATAAATTGTAGCTTATGTGTTATTCTGATGTATAAGCTATATTATGGTAAAGTTTCTTTCAAATCCATTCTGTAGTTTTTACGTGAAAGAGTAACAAGCATCCATACATCCATACTTACAAACTTTCGCCTTTATAATAGTAGTAGGATTATATAACGTCATAAACACGGATTTTTGGCGAAATAACGAAATACCCGTGTATTGAACTATTGGGGTTACTATATCCTATACCATACATAAGCGGCAATGGCGCCATCAATTAATTTCATGACTTTATCGGCACATAAAATATAATACTCAGTTGCAGGTCGAGTCTGCCTAAAGTAAACTTAATACAAGTGAAAGTGATCATGTATAGCAGGTAGCATGCTATTAGATATGGCATAATAACAGCGGTATAACTATTAAATAAGCGATTGTTTAAATAGTGCTTCGATAGGTAAGTATTTAATAAAACAGACTTCAACTATATTCTTTCAGTATGAATGAGCCTCACAAGGTTAAGTAAATTAGACATTAGCTAGCTCGCTCACTACCTACTTCGCCTAAAATAAGACCAATACCAAAACGGCACGATGAAAATCTTGATACATAGCAAGATGAAGATCAAGACTACGAAATCACGACCGATCTTTGGCAGCACTAGTTGATATGAATCGGCGGCCTTCGCGGTCGGGTCTATCAAAACATTCGAAACACGTGCTTTTTATATCGTAAATAAACAAAACAGTCTGCTGTTTGGATATTTCTACACTGCTTTCTTATATTCTTATAACATAAATTATGACGCGTGTCAATTCAAGTTCAGCTAAGTTAAAATAATAGCATTTCATTGATTTGCCAGATGAGTAGACGCATCACCTGATGGTAAGTGATTACAGCCGCCTTAGAATACCCATACACCAGTGGAGTCACAAGTACGCTCCTTTAAACTCCCCTCCCCCCTGATTGGACTTCCGGTAGGCAGTGTAGGCGCTGCTTCACTCTGATGTGAAGCAGCCTGGTAGGTCACTCCGGTGGAGCCAGCCCATTCATACCAAAGAGTATGGCTATCGCATATTTGAACCATTATCAAAACTGACTCGTACCTACTTATTTCATTTGATTTACCTTCCCATTAGTAAATTAACAACTTATAAAACCCTATATTGTAAATTCCGTTACAACAACTCGTAGCAATAGATTTGAATCGCTAAATTCAAAAGCATAGCAAGTCTAAAATAAACGCAGCAGACAGAACTCACATTGTTCAATTGTTTCTGCGAACTGATTGTGCATACAGTAGTGCATACAACAAAGTTGACAAAGCGAGTCTAATAATGTAACAATCTTATCTATGAATTCAGTAGGTAGGTAATTAAAACTTATTTACTTGTGCAAATTTATTCTGTTATGTATGACGGTTCTACAAAGGCCGAACGACTTGACCGTCTATATATTTATGTACCTATCTATAAAGGAAATCCAATTGAATAAGTTCTTATTTAACATATTTGTATTATTAGTACCTACCTTATACCCTTATGAATTTTAAGAGATTGTCGGGGTTCATCATTCATTAATATTCCAATTTATTCAGGCAGTCTAGCTAGTTCATTGCTGAATGTAGGCCTCTCCGAAAGAATGCCCGGATCCATCTCAGCGCAATCGCGTTCGGATATCCCACAGCCGGGACCGGACCGTAGCTCGCCTTTTTATGCTAATTATTTGACGTGGTGCAGCCCTCCTAATTGCACGACCTACCAGGACACCCAGTAGATTTTCCCTCGCGGAGTCGTGAAATTGAGCAAGCCACTCCCCAGTAGTGGGTATGCTTACGTACTCCGAAGGCCCGTTTAGTCGCCTCTTACACAGGCCGGGAATACCTTGGCAGTATTCTTACCACAGGTAGTGCCCTGTGTAGTATACACTACCTCAACGTTAACCCATGACGCGATTTTATTTTGCTATATGCTATTTAATATGGTGAAAAGTTAACACCATCGACCGTCATGTAAAAGGGAACTGTTATAATTACTTTGATTGACTGATTTTTAAGGTTGATAGACATAAAGAATCAATTGACGACGTAAATAATACACTCTCACAGGTATTGCACTGGTTTACTACTAATAATTTACTTCTTAACTCAAAGAAAACTAAATGTGTAAAATTCACCATGCCAAATGTAAGGCAGGTCAATACTAGTATTGAGATGAATAACGAATCTATTCAAATTGTTAATTCCACAGTTTTTCTCGGTATGACTATAGATGCAAAATTGCAATGGGGCCCCCATATTGCGGCCTTAGCAGGAAGACTAAGTTCCGCTGCATATGCAGTAAGAAAAATTAGACATCTGACTGATATTGAGACGGCAAGACTGGTTTATTTCAGCTATTTCCACAGTGTGATGTCGTATGGTCTATTGTTGTGGGGGTCTGCTGCTGACATACAAGCTATTTTTGTATTACAGAAAAGGGCCGTCCGCTCTATATACAGCCTTAGATCACGTGACTCACTCAGGGAAATTTTCAAAGAAATTAACATTTTAACCGTGGCATCCCAATACATTCTCGATTGCATTATGTATGTACGAAAGAATTTGCACATTTTTTCTGAAAAAGTCCGATTGTCATAGTCTTAACACCAGGAATAAACATAGACTTGCCGTCCCAAATCTCCGACTTCATAAAATCGGTAATTCATTTGTTGGCTTAAGCATTAAAATGTTCAATAAGCTACCACAAAATGTCATTAACCTATCAATGGATAAGTTTAAGTCCCATATCAAAACCTGCCTGATGAAGAAGAGTTACTAAAATATACAAGATTATTTGAATGATAAAGATTCCTGGACATGTTAATTTATTAGCTTTCATTGATGTTATTGTGTGCGTTTATCTATAACTTTTATTTAAATCTGACCATTATCTCAATGATAAAGAAAAATAATTGTGATACATAGTAGTCTATTTCCTTGTATTATTGTAAGTTATTTTGCTCAAATGAAACTCTGTAACTTATTAATATTTGAAAAGAGTAACTACTGAGTTTCTTGCTGGTGTCTTCTCAGTAGAAATCGACGTTCCGAACCAGTGGTAGATATTATGTTTGACATTCATAAGTGTTCTGTATGGACCTAACTTGAATAAAGATTTTTCATTTCATTTCATTTTCATTTCATTTCATTTCATTTCATTTCATTTCATTTTCATTTTCATTTCATTTCATTTCATTTCATTTGCGAAAATCTATCATTGTAAAATCTACCCCGGAGGCGTGTAACCTCCTTGCTTCATTTCCGACCCCTTTGTTGTTATTTTGGTTACCACGGCAACGGGAAACAAGGTCTCAGATTTAATGCTACATTCCCCCTGTTTTTTTACGTGGATAAATGGCATGGCTTCTAATTTATGGCTGGGTAGCGATGCTTAGATTGTTATTTTATGTGATGGCCCAAATGTAATTGTGATGTGGACAGATATCCTGTCGTTGCGTGACTTATGATACTGGTACAGGGTTTTCAAAGGGTTTTTGTGAATGAATGTTTGACTTTTTTATTTGTATGTTGGTTGAAGTTTCTACTGATATCTACAGAACAAACACAAGAAGGTAAGTAGGTATTCATCTCACGAATATTTGTCCAGGTTGGGTATCAAATTCACGGTGCACCTTAGGCGTTTGAGGCTGGGACACTACTAAATGCTAAAAATGGTCCAGTCAGTTTTATACCTACACTATGACTATAAAAAGAAGCAGAAGGCTTAGTAAAATAGAATCCAATTACTACTAGAAAGAGTAAAACAAAAGAAAAATAGGTGTCGGGATTATCACAACTCGCAAACGTTTTCACAAAACAAAAAATCTCGAGTCAATTTGCCAAGTTTGTTGTTCTAATTTCGTCCTACCGGGATTTCTCGGAACCGTCCGATTATCTGGCGAATAAGGTAAAGCTTTACGAGGTCAAGTAATGCTCCTTCAGGCTTGTCAGACTGGAAAGTTTGAAACAAAATGTCAAGAGTTTTATTTATAAATCCCAGATGATAAAGAAAGGACACTACTTTAAAGAACCTTCTTCGAAGTTCCGGTGTTTGTCGATAAACAATGGATAGAGAAATTTGTGTGGATGTGGATGTCGAGTGCATGAGAATTGCCTTTCAGAAGGGCCCTTCAGATCGAACTGAAACTGAATTTAGAGACTGCGTTCGACATTCGTCCACACAAATTTCTCATTCGACATCAATGTTTAGTGCACGAAAATTGCCATCCAGATCTGAATTTTTTATCAGAAGATTGAATTGCAGGTCAATGACCCATGATGACAGATTGTAGTTCTAATTTTATCGTAGCAAACAAATCAAAACTACAAGTATCGTAGGTTCCATATTATTTTCTAGAGAATCATAAACATTTACTTATATTCCCTTTGTTATTAGTTATGGAATCAATTAAGTCGAAAACGAATTAAAAACGAGTATAAATCCGTGCACAGCGAGGCGGATATATCAACCCTAGTCACGCTACGATGAGTTAGAGATCAACGTGGGTGGTACTCGTACCCGCGGGATACAGCTAGGGGGTGGGGCAAGGGGTAAATGAACCACTATTGTTGTACCCAAATCGGGATACAACTCTATTTTGACGAGTAACCATAGCTACAAGTGTGAACTCTGGAGCAATGGCCTCAGGGCTGCTATCTGCGTATAGTCTTACACCATCTTCTATCAGTAATTGAAAAATAGTCAAAAGGTAAAACATAACAATATAATATGGACACTCACGCACTCACACACACAAACGCACGCACATACACACGCACAAGATATTTAGATTAGCATGTATATTCACAAGAACTTCGTCTATCAATACACCGTTTAAAGTACCTGATGCACAAAATTTATCATCATCAGGAAGGCGCTCTCAATGCAACACAGTTAACAGTGTAACTATCGCAGATTGAAAAAGTCACAATAATAAATAAATACATAAATTCACACAACATCTCATACATTGACCTGACTCCGTACTAAGTAGATCAAGCACTTGTGTTACAGATATCAGACAACAGAGGATCACAAATATAATACTTAAATACTTATAACAATACCCAGACACTGAACAAACACAAGTGTTCATCACACGAATGTTTGTTCAGGATGGGAATCGAACCCACAACCTTTGGCGTATGAGGCAGGGTCACTACCAAATTCTGTGTCTGACGCAGCCTCGGAGGAGTGGAGTGGGGCTGTACTGGCGAGCCTCGCAGTCCATGGGTGAGTTCGCGGTGGCAAGGTTCGTCCGTTTTCCCCGTGCCTCACCCCGAGCCTGGACTTGCCGGGATAAGTCGTTGGGGTTTTAGTGGGTATGCCTCTGGACGGCCTCTGGTTAGCAGAGGCCCAACCCAGAGGAGAGCCCCACACTACCCGGTCGCCTCCCAGCGGCCGGGTGTGCATAAGGCAGCATTTCCCCATCGTCACCACAAAAAAAAAAGGGTCACTACCAAATGCGCCATCCGACCAGTCATTTATATTTCATCATCTACAACCCGTATCGTACCACTGTAGAGTATAGGCCTCCTCCAGTGCTCGCCATTTACAACGGTCCTGTGCCAACCTCATCCAGGTCTTTCTCACCGCTCGGTATTTGCTCCAGAGTGTCAGTTAACAGGTACAGATGGCGGGACTTCGTTCGTGAAGATTCGATGACAAACGAATCGCAATCATTTCGCTAGTGGCCAATATGTACAGACCGCCACTTGATTGAACCAAACGTATTTGACATAAAGTCGAGAATTTTTTACAGAAGTTTGACAGATTTGTACACTTTGATGTGTGCCATCAGTATGGCAAGAATGATTCAACTGAGAAAATTCGTATTGAAAAATAGGTCAGTCCATTTTAAAACAAAACGCATGGTCGTATGACTTCACTTGAATTATCTTCACGGACATTATGGATACTTTACAGTGTAATACATTTTAATGACCTATATTATAATACAACTTTGTATTAACAAAACAAAGAACACAACACATACCTTCGATCACTAAGTATAATTTTACTATCATCGTACTCGCATGTGGGAAAGGGGCGTTTCTCTATCTGGTAATTATAATGATACAGTTATCGTAATAGTGTGGAGTGTGAACTTTTATTTTATTACAAAAATCGAGCTAGATAAATTTAAATAAAAAAATGTATTATCGATACTTATAGTAAATCTGTAGAGAAGTCAATGCTGTTACATCCTACTACTATTATAAAGGCGAAAGTTTGTTTGGATGTATGGATGTTTGTTACTCTTTCACGTAAAAACTACTGAATGGATTTGAATGAAACTTTACCACAATATAGCTTATACATCAGAATAACAGATAGGCTACAATTTTTGAGGTTTCTACGAACCTGAAGTCCACGCGAACGAAGTCGCGGGCAAAAGCTAGTGACATATAATTTACAAAACAACTATCAGGGTATAGCGCGGAGCTTTCTGAACGTATTTTTCTACCCGTACCCTTATTTGCATAATTTTGACAAATCTTCAATATTTTGCTAATAGAAGCATATCTATAAGAAGATAATAAAGCTGAAGTTTTGTTTGTTTGTTTGTTTGTTTGTTTGTTTGAACGCGCTAATCTCCGAAACTACTGGTGCGATTTGAATAATTCTTTTTTGTTGGATAGTCCATTTATCGAGGAAGGCTATAGGCTAAATAACATTACGCTATGACCAATAGGAGCAAAGACAGAGCGGTAAATGTGTAAAAAACGGGGAAAAATATTCCACGCGGACGAAGTCGCGGGCAGCCGCTAGTCTTCAATATTTTGCTAATAGAAGCATATCTATAAGAAGAAAATCCTCTAATTACATTTCGTTCGGATTTTAGTAGAAACGGCACATAATTTTTATCCGTCCAAATTATCTTAACCAGGCTGACGTTTATTAACAAAGTTGTAGAGACCCACACAAAAGGACTTGACAATTACATGAATTATAAGCCAGCTTTCCGCTTTTCCAACAGGTTTTTCTCTTAGAGGGAACTTTTTCTCCCTTAATTATCGGGGTCGATGCGATAACACAGTGTAATATCGAAGTAAATAGTGAAACAAGAAGGAAATACACATTTTGTTAATTTGGTATCAGCACATAGTATAAATGAGTAACAGTACACACGCCTACTCCATTTCCAAACGAATCGGAGCGATATACACCTACCATAGATTATATTGGTATAAGTAGTTCGTGCCAAATAAACTTGCAATAAAAGTCATTCACCATTTGTACCAAGAAATCGTCAAAATTCGCGATACCTAACGTGATACAGATCGCTTCCCATAATTAACTGTCGATAAAATTACATTAACCGTGTTTCATAATATAATACCAAACGTCAAAGTTCTAGTCTAAATGAAGTTCGCACGTCAAGGATAGTCGTAACTAATACACGGCAAATGTAATTTTATCGACAGTTTAGTATGGAAAGCGATCTGTATCGCGAATTTCGACGACTTCTTGGTACAAGTGGCAAGTGGGGTGAATGACCTTTATCGCAAGTTTAACTGGCACGAACTATAGATAGTAGTAGGTACGATAAATAGAACACAGTCAGTTTTTTGTAGGTAAGTACCATGTCTAGTGGTTTCAAATTAAGGATCCCCCTTAAATATAGGCCTTCAAAAGTGTCCTTGTACATATGGATGTATCTTACTACTATTTCTCCGACTGTGGAGGTAACCTGGTTTCCTGAACTTAATCGCAGGCAAATAGGTCACGTCTAGTGCCCAATAAAATGTTAACGAACGTTGTAATCGCCAGGAAACTGCCAGGTGAGCCTCAACTGGGTTAAGTTAGATTTTAAGGAAATTGCTATTCGCCGGTTTCCTTCTGATTTTATCTCCCAAACGGTATGACGTCTTGTTTTAAGGAGCACAGGTAAGTAAATATTTTGTAACAAGGAATAAGATTTTTATTAAAAACTACCACTTAAAAATAATGTTTGTACCAAATTTCAATCATAACAAATTTTTGAACAACATTCAGTAAATTAATGGACATTAGTATGACGCACATCTAGTCTACTGCGCTAGTCTTAGTTCATCTATACTCCAAACTGGAATTCAAGACGAAAAAATCTACGACAGATACGTCACTGTCAAATCTGTTAGTGTCACTTATGTCATTTTCAAGTGACGTTTTCAGGTTTCGCCAACCTTTTTGGCATTATTTTTCTTATTATGCAGACTAAACTGTCAAGTTTCCATAGATTGTCAAAATGTTGTGTGTAGATACCAAATGTTATTAAAACCTGAAGTGTTACAAGCGCAATACCATCTTTGAAAACTAAATTTACAGATGGTTGAGTTTTAATTAAAGTGTCTTGTGTTTAAATGAAAAAATGTTAATAAAATTATTTTTTTAAATTATAGAATCACAATTACCTATAAATAAATTACATCAGCGAGTGTCTTTAGAAAACAGGGCTTAAACTATGGTACGATCTTCTTATTGCAGTAGCAACAATTTAGTAGATTTTTTGGTCTTGAATTCCAGTTTTGGGTATAGTAGAGTAGAAACAAAATTTGGGCCCTGGAGGGAAAAATCATTAAGTGAGCCTGTATACTCAGAGCATTGTGGCCTACAGACTGCGTTCATATTGAATGTAGTACAAATGTGTAAATAGCTACAAATCTGGTAGCCATATTGTTTAATTTAAGGTTGTAATAATCAGCTTAAACTTGTCCTTGCGAATGTGGGGATGACTTCTCCTTCACATAATTATACATCAGCATACTCCGTAATTGGAATGGAGGAATTTAAGGCTCCGCAAACCGTGAGGGGGGGGGGGGGGAGCATTAGCGTTTGTTTACTGTCACAATAACGGCTTGGAGGCTTCTTGTTTGGAACAAAACACGACTTACCCCGGTTTAATTACTCCATATGAAATGCTCATAAAGAGCCAGTGGCTAGAACTTCGCTTTACATGCTTAAGTATTCCGCAACCAAGTTCTACATAATTATGATATATTTTCTTACACGCTTGCTTTACTTCCTTGTTTCCTTAAGACCTTTGAAATACTTTAATGTTCGTATACTTAAATGTTCAGCGTATTTGAATATATACGAGTATATTAATGATGTCTTTCAAACAACTATGTAGGCCGTATTTATATAAGTAGAATAAGTAAGAGGAAATGAAAGACAGTGGAAATGTTAGAATATATCCAGAAAAAACAATTCTTGGAATGCGAAAAAATAGGAATATCTTTTATTGTATTCCCGCGGTAGGATTTCGATAAATGTAATTTACAACCTTTAGTAGATTATGGAAATCAGGCTAGATGGAACCTTTTATTCTGAACCGTGTCTATTTTTGTATAGATTTAGGTACGGTGAGTGGTTCTTATTGCGTTTGATAGTCGTAACCTTAATTTATTTTAACGTCACAATGGAAAATCAATTGTTTTATGCTTTTTAAAAGGCTTTTGGGTCTTACGACGTTGATATAAAAATGGAATATAAATCCTTCAGATGCGCTGGAAGGACGACGTGAAAAGAGTGGCTGGCTCAAACTGGATGCAAAGAGCGCAATGCCGGAAGAAATGGAAAATGCTGAAGGAGGCCTGCACTAAAATAGTTGAAACAGGCTAAAGAAGAAGAGAGAAGAAGAGAAATCCTTCTGCCATTACAGACCAAAATACGTGTTATGAACTAGTTGTCTCTATTATCATGATCACTTCATAGTTTGTAACGAGATAGCCAGGGGCGTCTTTCAATTAGGTGCAGGGTGTGCGTTGCACACGGGCGCCGCGGTCCTAGGGGCGCAGGGGGCCGCGGTCCTTGGGGCGCCGGGCGCCGCTCGCAACGGAGCCCCACTCAGCGCGTGCCCGCGCTGGCCGGCCGCCCCGCTTTAATAACCAACGTAAAAAGAACTCCAGTTTGCATACATTTTGTGTAGCACCTGGAGCTCTTCTTATATTTGTCGTATTACAGCAAAGCAAGGCGCACCACGTTTATATTCGGGGGATCACCACGACATCACCGGTCGGGGTCAGTCCCCACTAAACCGGTGATGTCGTAGGTAAATCTTACGTGGAGTTTCCGAACCGCAAGGCCACGGGACTTCCCACGAAAGGGAAGTCGAACCACGGGTCGCTCGCTGTTTGCTTTTCTTCTCCCCCCTTTACTTGGGGCGCCTCTGGGCGCTGCCCCCACATTACATGTGGGGGACTTTATATGGAGGCTCCACCCTTAAACGGCTGGACAAACTGTATTGTTCGGATTGCAGGTGGCCCTCCACAAAACGGAGGCTATATACTTCGCGCCACCACGTCGTCGTTTTCCTCCTGACGCATCCATATCTGTTGAGGGCTGTAGAGTGGAAGTTAAGACAGAGATGAAATATCTCGGTCTAATTTTAGATGCGCGTTAGAATTTTGGTCCCCACTTCCGGCGATTGGTACCGCGCCTGTTAAAAGCAGCGAATGCTTTTAATTGGCTCCTGCCAAACCTGGGTGGTCCTAACCCAAGATGCCGGCTGCTATATGCCGGAATTTTACGCTCAATGGCGTTATACGGGGCCCCCATTTGGGTTGATAAGATCTCTAGACGGCTGAATGCCTCCCTTTTGAGAGCGCCTCAGAGGGCGATAGCGCAGCGAGTCGCCAGAGCTTATAAAACAGTAAGTTTCTCGCCGGCTTGCGCGCTGGCAGGGACCCCTCCTTGGGCTGCACCGTATCGAGCGAGAGGAGACCCCCCGTTGCCACGCTTGCGGGGCGGATGAGGATACGGCCGAGCACACTCTGGCCGTGTGCAGCTCCTGGGACCAACAGCGCCAGGAGTTGCTGCGCGTAGTTGGGAGCGACCTTTCGCTCCCAACTATAGTCGGAGCGATGGTCACCAGCGACCAAGCCTTTACGGCCTTTGCCTCTTTCTGCGAGGACGTAATGTCACAGAAAGAGGCCGCCGAGCGACAGAGGGAGGAGGATCCCCTTGCATGCTCGCAGAAGGGCAAGGAGAGGGAGGAGACGCCGACCAGACGCGCGACTCCCTTCTCTCCGAGGAAGAGGCCGGTCAGTGCGCGGTGCGGGGGGGGGGGGGGGGGGGGGGTGCTAGGGCAATGTTTTGCACACGGGCGCCACATGAGCTAGAGACGGCCCTGGAGATAGCTACCATGTAGGTACCATATATTATACAGGTTGTATTTGTAAGTACATATTTACAACCATTTAACTAGGTCTTCTACTAACCATTCTGAATATTTGTTCTGTTTTTACGAAATTCGCCTAATTTCAACTGCTCATACAAAGTTGGTCACGTGGCTTCAGAAAGTTTCGAAGAAGACTTGGTTAAAGAGACGTATGCTTACTGATAGGGTTTGCGTTGAGTTTAAGTACTCCTTTCAGATTCGATACTTCCTATGTTTTTAACATAAGGAAAAACTTATAATATTAGAGGTACTTAGTATATATTATAAAAATACAGCATGTTACCTATCTTATTCTGTAAATTCGATCACTCTTTTACAAAAAACGATTCACTCTAGTTCTGTTGCTTAGGCACTCAGGCATTTCTATTTAAAGCCGCTTTGAAAATTTCTAGTTTAGGCACTAACTTCTAAATGGACTGACGGAATTGGTTTCTTAAAAATGCACGACCCATTGGCGGTTATTATTCGCCTTCTACATTTTACGTCTCGAATGCCAATTTATTTTTTAAGGAGAAATAGTTTAAATACTTAAAGAACTTTGAAGTAAATTCGTAAATTTTAGAGCTGTACTTACCACAAGGGAATTACACTGAAAAAGGAATCGATATTTCGATATTCGTAAGATCGTAAGCGTCACTTGCTTTTATTGGTACGAGTGTAACTAATTATTAAGTTGTACAACAGTCCTGGACTGGATTGATAGAGGATTTTAATTTGAAAGGACAAAGTACTTAGTTGAAGTGTACCTATTTGAATGTAAAACTGTTTGAAACCCCGAAAGAGCCACGTATCGGCATGAATAGGTCGGCTATACCGGAATGACAAAAACAGGTGAGCACCGGCGTTGGACTGTATTTTGGACTGCGGGGGAAGGGGAGATTAAAGGTTGGAAACGCGCTTCTGACTCCACTGGTGTCACGGGTATCCACTGGCAGCGCAATCGCTTATCATCAAACGACCCGTCACTGTCCGTCTTGCACCTATCAAGTAAATTACATCTGTATAATATAAGTACCTAGTACTAAGTACATAATTGATGTGCTGACAAAAATTATTTTGATACCCACATTGGAGTCGGGTCGTTGTATTTATGAATGATCTTGATTGTCGTATATAAAGATGCGTTATATTTAGTTCTTTAAATCTTCTCGTTGCATAGCAGACGTCAGCGTGCACCGTCAGTCTTCTTGTGACGGCTGCTGTAACGCAGCCGAAACGTCAAGCAGTAAGTAGCATAATTATTTGCTTAAAAATTAAAGTCGCGTTCATTCCTGTCTATAATAATAATACTTGTTAAGGCGCATTGTTTATGCGCATCTCCAGGGTTGTCCAAAATATGTCTGCCAAAGTGTGACCTGTAGAGTGCAGACTAGAGTAGTCGTTGACCCCGCGGCATCAAGCGATGAACCCTGCGAGCTACGGGAAAGGACGGGCGGTGAGCTCGAGGGCGCAGACAGACGTCATTCGGCTGTAGGGCTGGCTGTTTAGCTGTTTTATTGATCTATATTTGGAGTCCGGTGGAATATTTTTTAAGAGTAAGAGTAAGAAAATATTTATTGACTGCAAAATATTTTCACATAGACAAAAACACAAAATAAAGAAACATATTAGATGTTGCGGCAACCAAGGTTCATCCTCAGCATGATGCTGCAGCTGCCGCGAGCAGCTGCTGCAGCGCCTTAAAATAATGTATAATTACGGTATTGTAATTTGGAATTTTGGATGGAACGGATTTTATACATTAAACCCTTGTTTCGAGTTCTAAAAGTTAACTAGTTTTTTTCAGTTCTTAATTTAAAAACGTTAGTAAATTTAACTAATCATTTTCATATAGTAAAGTTGGGGCAGATCGAAGCACTCGTTAACTGATCACATTAGGAGGACTTTTGGCAGTAACGGTATCAGGAAAATCTCCATTGGTTATGCTTTGAACACCCTGTAGGTAGAAAAGATTTGTTATTTAGTACCTACATTATGATGTAGTGTAGACAATTTTCATATATATATTAGTATCGAGCGTATATAATTAAAATATTATTTGAAACAGCTCCGATGTATGTTCGTTAACTTCTCTCAAACGACGGCTCAGTAAGTGCTTAAATTCAAATCCACTTTGAAACAAGCGACTAATTTTAACTAAGCCGCAATCTAGGCAGGTACTAATTAGATTCTCAACCTTCGTTAGACGATAGCTGTGATTAACTTTGTCGCGACAACCCTAGTAGTGGGAGCGCTGAAGCCTATTTTCAGGCTATAAATCGATTGATCCACGGCGACTGGAATTATTTTTGACGTGGTTATGGAATTGTAAGTACTTAATATTGAAGGTTGTTTGTTTACGCTAGGTACAAGTTTTTATTTTACCTATCATCTTACAAAATAACAGCGTGAAGAAAGGTTGTTTGTTTACGCTAGGTACAAGTTTTTATTTTACCTATCATCTTACAAAATAACAGCGTGAAGAAGCGCCTGCGCCGTTTTTCACGGAGTGACGGTACCAGAAATACTTACTTGTGTTGCGGGTCAGTGGCAATCGCTTACCATTAGGTTATCTGTCTGCTCGTCTGCCACTTGATACCTACATTATCATTAAAGGTAAAATATATAAAATCCGTAATTAGCTTTAAGGTATTCCGGGAAGTGAATGTAGGTCAACTAGTCCATGAACAATTAAAGTATGTAGATCCTGTTGTTTATTTTTTAGCACCTATCTAAGTATAAGGGTAGCTCGTTGACTTTATTGTCACTTAAGAAATAAATATTTAATACTAATTTTAATAAGCATAAAGACCACTTATCCGCAATTAAACTAATGATTAAGGTTAAATGACGTCTTTAAGTGCGGCATTTATCACTATACGGGTACTCATACGCAAAAGGTTGTAAATTAGTTAGTTATTAAACACTAATAACAGCTGTTACAGAGGCAGTTACCTCAATTATAACTCTCTGCGAGAGGTTTCCCTTCGGCAGACACATTTCTGTCGGAGGGACCCAGGTTCAGGTGAAGGCCGAGATGCGCTATCTCGGCCTCACCCTGGATCCTCGGTGGCAGTTTGGCCTGCACTTTAGCAGGCTGTCACCGAGGCTCCTCAGGGCAGCAGACACGCTGTCGTGGCTGCTGCCGAACCTGGGCGGACCAGGCTCCAGGTGCCGGCGTCTCTATGCCGGCATCCTGAGATCGATGGCGCTCTACGGAGCGCCAGTCTGGTCGGACTCCCTGGCGAGAGGGGAAAATCTTCCCTTCTTGCGGGGGCCTCAGCGAGCAATAGCGCAGCGGGTCGCTCGAGCTTACCGTACGGTAAGTTTCGACGTGGCCTGCTTGCTCGCCGAGACCCCTCCGTGGGAGTCGGACGCTGTGGTTCTCTCCGCCGTGTATGACTACGCGGCGGAGAAGCGGGCGGAAGGGGAGTCCTTCTGCCCCGTCGAGCGGGAGGCCGTACGGAAGGAGGCCCGGCAGGTCCTCCTGAGGCGATGGTCGGAGCACCTCGTCCTCACCCGTTACGGCCGGAGAACGCTCGACGCGCTCGCCCCGGTCTTGGACCGGTGGCTGGAGCGGAGCCACGGCGTCGTCTCCTTCCGGATGGTGCAGGTAATGACCGGGCATGGTTGCTTCGGCTATTACCTGCACAAGATCCGCCGGGAGGAGACGCCTTCCTGCCACGCGTGCGGCGCTGTGGAGGACACGGCGCAACACACTCTAGCGGTGTGTGCGTCGTGGGCTCCACAGCGCTATGCATTGGTGGCGAAGGTCGGCCAGGACCTCTCACTGGCTAGTATAGCGAGAGCTATGCTAGCGAGTGATGAGGCCTGGAAGGCCTTTGCCGCCTTTTGCGAGCACGTGATGGCGGCGAAGGAGGCGGCGGAGCGCGAGCGAGAGGCGGATCCTCTCGCCCCCGCGCTCCGAAGGGCAAGGAGGGGGAGGAGACGACGCCAATATGTGCGTCTCCTACCTCTCCATGGAGGGAGTCCGCTGGCGGGTGGTACGGGGGTACCACCGCCGGCATTGCACGGACGCCCTCCGCAGCCTGGTGGGGACGGCTCGACTCTCTCGGCTGTCCCCTCCCACCCCCCCGACCCCGGGGGGAGTTCCGCCGTGCCCGCCGTGTAGGCGGGCCCCTTCCGGAAGATGTTGTGGTGCTAGGCTCCGTGCTTGGACCCAGGACATTTCCAAATATGGACGATGAGGGAGAGTCCCAGGGGTTTTAGTCGGTATACCCCCGCCCTCAGCGGGGGGAGTCCGACATAACCCGTCCACCCCCCGGTGGACGGGTATGCGTAACGCATTTCCCCTGGGTCAACAAAAAAAAAAAAAAAAAAAAAAAAAAATTATAACTCTCTGGTCTAATTGCCAGCATCTGTCCCCTTATTAAACCAGTAATGTTTTACTTATAAGATGTATTATTTAGCTCTTACGGTTTTAAGGCGGTGGCTTTACCTCCTCTATTTTGGAGTCTGTGTAATAAGTAGGATTAAAATATTACTGAACGCAGACCAATCTAATTTGTAAATAAGATGTGAATGAACGCAGCGAATGGGTGACCAAGATAAAAATAAAATCATAATTGTTTTTATCTATACATCTTAAATAAAATGTGTTAAGTAATGGGGGCTATCGCGCGTGAAAAATCCGCTAGGTGGCGTACTGTAGCATTACACTGCAGTCAAACTTCATCGTCATTGGTTGTTTAGTGACATATTGACATCAAAAAAATATTAGACAATCACCGTATAGATGGACCTCAGTTCAATACTTACGCCATCTACGGGTTATTCACATGCGATAGTCCCCATTATCATACCTATGACCTGTGGATTATGTAAAACAAGTCATTGAAGATATACGTAAGAAAGAAAAGATGGAATAAATGAAAGTACGAAATGTGAAAGAGGAGATGTGTGATTAGAGGTGTGAAAGAGATGATATTATAAACACAGGTAAGTGCATTCTCTTTTCTCTCAACCTCAGATTCATGCACATTTAAATATTATTATCATTTATTAGTAATGAAAAAATACATCATAGATTCTACATCTCTCATCTTACTGTCATACACATTAGGTTGAATATCAATTGAGGAAATTTGACAGGTTGTGGTACCCTAATGTGTGGATGACTGTACATTTTAAATATAATATTTTGTCGTGGGAGTAATTTATTAGTAAATTATACGTCTGTGTCGAAGTCATGTTAGGTATTGAGTAATGATCAATTTCTCCATTTCACATTTGAATAAAAGTAGGTAATGCTACCTACGCATTAAATACCTAACTAAGATTATATTAATATGTAATTGCCAGCCTTTTGCTGATCGCTGGCGCCGTAAGCTTGGATTTATATAGATTGATAAATAAACTATAAATGCCTGGATAGGTATTTCTCCAGCCAATTTTTTTTTCTGATGTGATAGGTGGCAGATGAGCAGATCCGTCCGTGATGGTAAGCGATAATCTGCAACACTAGTAGAGTTACAAGTGCATTGCCGACCTTTAACAGCCCCTCCTCCTAATAGCTCATTAGTGATAATGTTTACAGATACAACCTCTTTTTTGACATTCACAATGGTTCTGTATGGATTTTTTTTTCTATTTCTAGCATTCTAATTTTTAAAGCGAAAAAGCGGCTCATTATGGGAGATCTGTCTGGCCACCTATAGTTTTACTTACTATATTACGCCGCCTTAACAACTCTTGTATTACGCTGTAATTTAGCAGTTGTAGTGAGGCTGCCCATAATGAGATCATACGATGTACCACAAAAACTAACTAATGCGTGTGTCGTTGACATCTGTAGCATGAGCAGTCATGGTAATCATTTAATGGATTACTAGGTAAGTATAGACGTTGGTCTAGTGGTTTAAGTACCGGGCCGTAATCTTCTTCTCCTGGGTTTGATTCCCGGATCGAGCAAAAGTATGTTTCGAATTTTTCGAACATAGCTCGAGTTTGTGATCACCAATCCGCATTAGGCAAGCGGTGATTAATCACCACGCTTAAGCCTAATGACATTATAGTAGCAATAACTTGCTTTCTATGATGGAGGTCTTTGCCCTGCAGTGGTCATTACAATTTTATTTTAAAAACAATGCAAAATCTATTTTAAAAAAACATACATTGCCCTTCATTTTCCATTGATCTTCCCACTTTAAAAAACATTCTAGCCTCAACTTTTGGTTGATATTGCTAGGGTTTCCTAAAGTATTAACAGGTTAAACTAGCTTGGAAGTCCCTGAAAGTTTCCAACTTGCAAAGATAGGTAGGTACCCTACTCAAGATTTCGCCAACTTATAGCCCCACGTAATCTTGTTGAAATTCTCAAATCACTGCCAACCCTCTACCCCCCACATCTAAAAGAGCAACATCGTACTTTAAGTAAATAAAGGGAGTCTAATCTACTTTAGACTATCTACTTGACCGTGGGAGAGGCACGCTTCGGCGTGAGCTGGTTCGATCGGAGTGATACCACGGCCTCACAGAAGCCCGGCGTAATGCTGCTTTTCCAGCAGAGCTGTGCGAGGTAGGTAAGCGGTGTGCGAGGAAAAAATCCACCAATAGAATCATTTTATTCCTTTCTAGAAGTGATTCTATTGGTGGATTCTTTAGCTTAGCTTAGCTACGTCGCACAGCTCTGGTGGAAAAACAGCCTAAACAGCCTCTGCGCTGTGTTTCGCCAAGTGAGTGAGGGTACCGGATACCCAATTTGGGGGATGGTTGACAGCGCAATTGTAACTCTGCTGGTTGCAGGTGTGGCGGCAATCGTTTACCATCAGGTGATCTGTGTGCTCATATGCCACCTATCACATAAAAAAGCATAGCCTCTTAGTTACTACAAACAATTGTTTACCTACTTCATGAAAGACAAGGCACGTATCCACTCGCACAAACCCACCGTAATGTATGCCATAGTATATAAGTACATAATGTAATAAATACTTACATGTAAATAATATGTACTGCGGGTAATAGTGGCATTTTTACAACTTCGCCCCTTCCATAAATTTCATAAATGTGCGCAATAATACTAACTGAATTTATACGTGCAATCATTTTCGCACTTGCGGTATAGGTAGACAGATAGATACTCTTTATTGCACAAAATGTAACAGAACTTGAATGCTTATAAACGATGACTTTTTCAGGATGGATGGCGGTCCACTACCGTGCGCTTTAGTCGTCACTTTCTGCCACGCACCTCCTCATTGTGGAATCAATTTCCAGCAGCGGTATTTCCGAACCGGTACGACATTTAAATCTTCAAGTAACGAGCCTATACCTTCCTAAAAGGCCGGTAACGCATCCGCACCCCTTCTGGTGTAGCTGATGTCCATGGGCGGCGGTGATCACTTACTATCAGGTGACCCGCTTGCTCGTTTGCCTTCCTATAATATAAAAAAAAGTGATATTACCGGTAAAAGGAATATTCCTTGGTGCTTTTAGTCTTTATTACCTACACATTAAAATTGCAATGTCACTGTAGGGGTACTTACATTTAGGTAGGTACTTGCAATCTAGGAATACACGTGTAGAATCCAGCTAATATTATCGGTGGGGTTTCTATTCCGTGCCTTCGGAAAATCAGAACGGCATGCACACACTTACATTGTACTTATAAGTTAAAACATTGGTAATAAAACCTAGCTAGATTTTTACTCACTGAAATCAGTGAGTAAAAAAATAGCGTAAACTTCTTTAGTAAGACCATTCATAAAACTATCGAAACAAAAATGTTTAGGTACCTTTGTGGAGAGAAACTTAGGTCAGTAGGTAAATTGACTTTCACTCAGTCCCTTTGAATGTCTAATTTAGGACTTATTCACTTCAGAATAAACTTGTCATGGTTTAAACTTTCAACAGTCATTGACGTAAAGAAAGTTCTCTCCGGAGTCTACTACGTCCCATACCGTTGGCCCACGTATCGACGTGACTAGTATATTAAACATTATCTCGATCAACATAACACGAACTAGCTACAACTACAATTTCAACCTTAATGATGAAGAAATAAGGCCTTATAGCTTTGCCTAAGAGCAACGCAGGTTGAGGGATAAAAAGGTGAGATTCTGTTTGTGGATTTGTGAATGAGAACCGTAAATAGATGAAACATGTCCAATTTGGGGTCAATACACGGTAAATGAATTGCCTGTAGAGAGGTTCTATACTTAGATTGATTCACAACTCACTTTGTATTTTGTAAATCGCAATTTGTCGATATTTTTTGTGACACTTAATTTCGTCTGCACACAAATCGTTAGCCAGTCGAATAGTCGACGGAGTATTTGAAGAAGAAGAAGAATATTTATTTGGGCACGTAAAATTATTACAAGACTTAAACAGCTTACACATTCAAAACACGACTTAAAATTATTTGACATTACGCATTAAACACCTTGTACAACTAGTACCTACTTACCCTAGTACTGAACAGTCAATAAAACCATGTGACCAAAATGGTTTCCACCCAGCATGTGTTAGCGACGTGTAGAGCCGCCAACGCTGTTTTTCAGTAGAACCCTGCCTAGGGACCTTGCTTCACACTCCTAGCCTAGATCACCTAGATCATGGGTACGATAGGTACCTACTCTCCTGGCCATTCGCATAGAGCACTTATGTTTGATCAGCGTCTGGTTGTTATAATATTACCTACAGGGAGTTACAAAATTGCATTCAAAGTTTTTGGAATTTGCTTGTAAATCGAAACGGGAAATTAAGATTGGCCATTTTATCCCATAAATCGATCAGTCATTATCGAAGGTAAAATTTCTCCTAGAAACTAGGTTAGCGCACTCTTATGTAAAGCCGCCCCTGAGGATACATTAATACAGGGTGTATCTGAGGACATTTATTATCCCTTTAACCACGTATTCTACCAACAATTGTGAACAACATTTGTTCAACGACTTTTTGAAATACATCGAAAATTTTCGACTCCCCATGCAAAATGACCGTCTCACGACGTGATCGACTTTGTATGAAAAGTTGTGATTTTGATTACATTTTCAACAAAATAAATCCCTCCTCTTTTTAAGAAGTCTCTTAAAAATAGAACAATATCGCTATTCAATCTTTGTTAACCGGATCTATTCATTAGCAGCAAAAACATGTCCAACCGATTCATTAATTGTTTTTAGCGCTGATTGTCTTTGTAACACACGGACGTGTATTTACGTATTGTTGTGTCATGTTAGCTAATTTTTACGGGGACCATTGTTTGTTAGCTAATCTTTACCATTTCGACATGACCTCACTCACTGTCTACCCGTTTGTGGGAATGGGTACAATAGTTTATATGCAAGTTGGTTCTGTTTGTGACTGTATGGCGTTAAGGGCCGTGTTTTTATGTGTCATTGTAACTAATTAGGTACCTACTTGATACCAAGTCCATGTGTACCTCGGGTCTTAAAGAGACGGATTTGGTCAGAAATTACACCCTGAAAGGAATGAGTTTTTACTATGGAGCTAAAGAAAAGTAGGGGAAATACGAACATCAAAGGAAAACTTTTAATAAAACAGTGGAATTTGATCACAGTTTCTTTATTTTTTAATAACAAAGTTTACACATCCGTCTAACAAATGCACTGACCAACAGTTTGTTTTATTATTCATTATCATAGAAAAACTTCGACTTAACATTACTTGAGTAAATACGACCAAGTGGGTTAGTTCTGAACTAACATTATTTACGACAGCGATTACATTTATAACCTTTTAGATATTTGGTTTGTCTATCAGCACAACGCTCGTGAGTCCATTTTTTGCACACGTAGCACATAATCCAGTCTTCAGTGGGGGGTTCTATGTATTTATCTCTACAAAATATACAAAAGTCTTCATTTTCCTTTTCGCCCTTTTCATTTATATTAAGTCTAGAGTCACTTAATTCTTTTACATTGTTGAAATTATTTAATACTCTTCTTATCTTTTTATTTGAAGGTTTCTTCTCACTACACTTCAGGCTTTTCCATTGTGTTCGGGCTTCAAGTATTTTCGGAGACATACTGGGATGTCTTCTTATGAAATAGTAGTACCAGTCTATTCCAGCTAACTGTTTCACTCGGTCGAAATTGTGCGAAAGTTTGTTCTTTTCAGCATATTCGTACGCGATTTGTCGTATTATTTTTAATGTTATGCCATGATATTGTTTAATGTATTCTGTAATATAATTGACAAGTTGCGTTTCCTGATCATCTGAAAAAATACGGTTTCGTCCAAAATTTGGCGGTTTTATTACTTTTTTCTTGAGGTAGTCACAGAGAGTTGATTTTGGAACATTATAAGTTTCTGCTGCTTTGCTGAGGGTGAGTTTTTTGGTCTTAACATCGTTTACAGCCTTTTTGACATCTTCTATACTGTACTTCTGTATGGTTTTTCTTATGTAAGTGCGGGGCATCTAAAACGATATTAAACAAAGTTATTGTTGCGAGCATAGAAGCCTCTTAGGCTAAGTTGCCCCGAACGGCCACCCATTGGCGCCACCATCGCGCCGTGCCGTTCGCGCGCACTCCCTTGACGCGGGCATATTATGTAAAAAATAGTAGGTTAGGAGGGGTAATGCTGAACGTTCAAAATCACACGGAGTGATCTCCTTAACCACGCGGGTCCGGAAATAATTAATAAGAAACCAAATTAGGTTAGGTTAGGTAAGTATACCGAGTTGTTGTCATTTAGCTATTATGTGATTATTCCACTGTGTAAAAGCTAAATATCTAGTGTAGTTAAAGTGGATTTACACCTTCTAGAATTAACCAAACATATCACAAGCATACAAAATAATATTGAAAATGTTATACCTTGACAAGTTCTACGTACGTCCGCTTCTGCCGTGTCGTAGACTGCCACTATTTAGTGGTGGGGGGAGACGTGATCTCTGTCTGCAAATGGCGGCAAGTAAATATGGCTATCTCTTTCTATCATATGATAACCATTCGGCATTACCCCGCGTTCGCGTTTCCCCTAGTAAGTAAGATATTATTACTAGTCTCATATTTTAGCGATACATTACTATAATCTGTTAAATTTCCTTCCATTGATATTCAATCAAACGATGATAGGTAAGTATTTTGAAGGATTTAAATCGCCGATTTTTATAAGTAGGTACCTACTTACCACCTACCTAGATCTGACTGTTCGTATTTGTTGCGTTTTGCAGTACCTACACACTGTAGGTATTAATTCTCGTATGTAAAGTTTTCATTATGTATACATTTACCTATCAAATAACAAGGGAAAACTGATACGTCTACGCGTCTTGTAAAAATAGGTAGGTACCTAATTTTAGCGGAGCCAATAAACTTGACTTGTCATCATGGATGACATGCTAATATAAGTTTAATAATTTTATTTTGGTTATAGCAATTCTTTGCGATTTATTGTTAAGTAAATAACGCACTTAAATGCTAGTAAATCTAGTATAATCGGTAGTACAGCCACCCGGAACGTGGAAGGTTGTGACCGTCGATGAATTTTTAAGTGCGTTATTTACACATGTTAAAATATCTGTGCTATAAGGTATATAGGTATCTATCTACTTACTGTGCTATAATAATCCATTACAATATCTTCAATAAACACTCTGCTTCAAAAAATCACAACACCGCGTAATTTTTATAGAAGTGTACTCAGATCAAAGGCAAATAGAAAATAATAAAGTGTCAGTGCTTCAGTCATAAATTAAATGTGTATAGATGCATAAATACGGAGGAGACAGTACATCCAATTCCAATAATTTAAATTCCAACCAATTTCCTCTCCAGTAAATGCATGTCAATAAAGTCATGAAATTAATTGATAGCACCACTGCTGCTTATGTCATAAGCAAGTCATTATGTACCAGTTACTTCTACCATCTGCCACTGTTTTTTTGATTCCTTTCATCAAATTCGATGAGAAAAAATGATGGTCAGTGTCTTGATGCTGAACCTAGTGCTGCCATCTAGAGAAATATCATGAAAATTATGAGTTAACCAAACATTAGCGCCATCTAGCGGATTATTAGCACACTTAGACTTAACAGAAGCAGTGCCATCTAGTGACAATAATGTAAACTTTTTATTTTATGCTTGCTAGTTTTACAAAGCAATGTAGGTAGACGGTGCAATGTAAAGCGACAGATGGCGTTTATAGAACTTTTTTTTAACGTTAGGGTTAATTTTGAGATTCAGCTTTATGACCACGCGGCCACGTTGTAAAATTTATGCGGCAGCCTCCGCGCTTCTAGGTAGTAATTAACCAATCAAATGAGAATACATCCAAACAAAGGTGACACATATAGCACTTGCAAAATTAGGGGAGGGGAACTCCAGTTCGGTCGTAACGTTCGGTTTTTTGTAGGTCCTCAGGCAGGCAACATTTTTATTTCTCTGTAAATTCAGTAACATTTCCTCTGCCGATTCCATTGAAAAATATTTACGGTATTTACTGCTCGTAGTGCACTACCAGCCCGTATACTAAGTAGGTAATAATTCGACATACACCCCGTAATTATACAAAACGTGGTCTAAAAATTCGTTTTGGTTCAAAGCTGATGGTTCTGACACTTTTATTGTTACTCTTAGAAAAGTGACAGCATTGTTTTTAAACCATGGTTAACTTAAGTCTTTATATTGTAATAATGTGAGACAGGTTTTAAATAAGCTTATAAGTTTTTGTTACTGGATCCACCGAAGATGGTTTAATATGTATTAACATCCGCTCTAATGAGTTAATGCAAGAAATAGCCATCCAAAATCTTAATTTCTTACTCCATAACAAAACAGATGGCTCGAAATGTATCATCAATCATCATCATTCGCCTGTAAGTATTTTTCACGACATGAAAAGGTCTTAACCCTTCACGAAGAGTGACGTAACGTGAATAGGTAGATGCAATTCGCCGGGCCGGGCCTGACGCGCGTGCTCCATGATAAAAGCTTTCTTGTGTCATAACTTCACAAGCAAGGACACTTACCAAATATGCTGAGAAGAAGTTCTGACGTTCACCGTTTTGTATAGGAAATATATTCCACGTTGGATGGAAAATCTTTATGGTTTTAGGGTTGCCTACTTTCTACTAATAACAATGAAACGCATTTAGGAATGGTATTACACAGTTTTACTCAACCGCGCGCGAATCTATCTCAGATGATTGACAGTTCTAATGTCAGACGACACTAGGGATGTGTTACGCCTAGTGATGTTCTATGCTCTGATTTTTAATCATGTGGAGTAAACTAACAGATGCAAATGTCAAGTTTCTATACATTTTGACATTTTGCATCTGTCAAATTGAGTGATAATGTATGGGGATGACACATTGACCTCTGTCAGTTTATTCCACATGATTTAAATTCAGAGAGCGATCTATTTTGTCCGGCTAAAACTACCTACTAATCTACATAAAATTCGTTAGGAATGTTTTGGAAATTTGATTAGTTCGCCATAATATGGCATAACTTTCTTAAACATTCGTTTCAAGGCGTTAAGGTAGAGTACTTAAAATATCAAATTTTAACCAAATTTATCTAACAAAACGTAGGGAAGATTCCTCCAAATCAAGGCTGGCAAGGTGGTAGAGCGTCATTTAATGAATTGTGGGTATCGGCCGCCCCGGGCGGGAGAGTCTGTTTGCCACCTTCTCCCCCCTTTTCTAGGATGAAGCCTAGATTTTGCCACCCTCTACTCACGTTTAAAGTCCACCCGGGGTAGATCACACCACCACTAAGCTACGCTCCGCTACTGGCGTCATCAGTATCCTCTACAACTTATATCTAGGAATCCATCCTATTCATTCATCACATCATAATTTGGCGAGGGAGAAAGATAGAAGTAATTTACAGAATCGACCACCTGACCCGATTTTGATAAATGAGGTGGCAATGGTTTAGCTATTTTGATTGATGGTACAACTTTAGAGGAAATAAATACTTATTATATTTGTGTTGGTAGGTAGGTATCTACTACCTACTTAGTGAGGGACGAAGTGGATAAAGATTTGCGTGGACTCCAGACTGATGAATGGCAGGTGGTGGCGCAGGATCTTTCTACATAGAGGCTCTTATTATCAGGGGCCAAGGCTCAATTTGGGTCGCTGCGCCAGCCTAGTTAGTGAGTTCCTACGGTAGTGGGAAGCACGTGGGAAGTGATTTAGGCATTTCAGAAGTAAGTACCTATCTGTGACATATGTTTGGGTTAGCTGTCTAGGCGTACTATTTATTGCTACATGATGAATGGAAGCTATTACTCTAGATTATCAAGGACTAAGATAAATGCGGCCTTGATCGCGACGTCCCAGTCAGTGAGATGGATGGTTAGGTACAGAGATATTAGTGGGCGATATTGATAGATAAGATAATGACTATTCAATATCCTCTAGGCTATCGTGCGGTGATGTAGTGGGAATGGTCATTTTTTTATGTGCTTGGTGGCAGACGAATAGACGGATTACTTGATCGTAAGCGATTGCTACTGCCCGTAGACACCTCAACACACCTCACCGACACAGCCCACCGAATCAGCAAACTGAAGTGGCAGTGGACTGGTCACATTAGCCGCAGAACTGACAACCAGTTGGAGCCGTAAAGTCCTTGAGTGGAGACCGCGATTCGGTAAGTGTGGTGTTGGACGACCTGCGACAAGATGGGATGATGACATTCGAAGGCTGGCTAGTGTGGGCTGGATGAGAGTGACCGAAAATCGGGAGCGGTGGCGTGCATTAGGGGAGACCTATGTTCAGCAGTGGACGAGTGTGGGTTGCTAATGATGATGATGATGATGATAGACGTATCATAAAACCATACTATGTTAAGAGTCATCCCCGTTGTGACTATTACCATTGATTTCTACCATTGATGGTACTACTGCCACAACTATACCTATACCAAGCTAGCTTCAAAACATCTAATGCTTTAAGTTTATAATCAATTTTTGTAAGCATATTCCCAATTGGGCAAACAAACAAAAACGCTTCGTCCCCTCAGGCCGCTAGGTAATTGAAAACTGGGTCTAAAATAAACAGCAATAAAAAACTTTCTCTACAAGTAGTACGCAAATCAATTGATTCAAGACGCGTCCCCAACAAGGCACGGAGGGCCCGAAGGGCATCGAAATCCTCTTTGAGAGGCGTAAGAGGTCAACCAAGTCAGTTAACTCAATTTAGACAAGTCACTCGCAATGTGGAAAAAAAAGATTTTTTTTTTCTCGCAACGATGGGTACCATCGCATCAACGGTTGCGAGAATGAACCCAATTTAATCTCGTACTTTTTTCTTTGATCGAAATTAAGATTTCTCCGGCGAGTTTTTTCAGGTGAACCGAATTTCACGCAAGATTGAATATAATAAATACTCTGCTATTTTTTTAATATACATGGTAGAGACTGTTGGAAAGAGAAGTCTGGTCGTTAACAAAATAACAAGTTATTTTTATATCTTATAGGTGGTAGACCAGCAGATGGATTAACTGGTACTGGAAAAATATACAATTATACTGATTGATAACTAGTAGGCTGGTGGACTGCATTAAGTACTTGTGTACCTATAATTAGGTGCGAGATAGGATAGTGACACCAGGTTGTATTTAAATAATTATAATTAAAAAGATAAATGTATGGAACGCAGTAAAACATGCTCCATGTTAATTCCCGTCGAGTATTGTAAGTAAATAAGTATACCTAAATCAATCCCTTAACAACGCATGGTTTTACCATAAAGGGTTGCTAGCAATTTGAATACCTACCTAAGATACTCGTTATCTAATTGGGCTGAAACTGTTTGCGCAACAAAGCAACAATGTGCGACCATGTCCAACTATATGAGATTTCCAAGTCTGTCAGATTGAAATACCGGGCGCAAACAAGGGCCCTTTGTACAATTGGGCCGAGTTTGACCACAGCGAATCATCTGCAATATGCCTTGGTAAGCCGCAACGTCTTGTCCTGTGGGAGGCCTGTCGTAGTTTCTTTGACCTGGAACTTATGAAGGTTCCTTTGTTAAGGGGACAATACAATGTTATAATTTTCAACCATATAATTCTATCTGACTTTATGAATTCAGATTTCTTCCAAAAATTATGAGGTTGAACCTTCGAACATAGAAATTCCTTGAATGGATTGAAACATTGGACATCTAAAATCGATTCACTGCTGTGAGAAGATTGTGCGCGGCAGAATAAGCGTTACGGCACAAAATAATTACACACAGAAAGGAGGCTGCCCACTAAGAGCTAAAAACGTGTCATGTACTCACGCATGCGCACTAACGGGGAAATACGCCTTTTCGACCACATTAACCCTAGCCTATGACATAAGATTGTCAAACTGTCGAGGTCTGTGGTAGAGGCCGCGCGCTTATGTACTCATGCCGGACAACAACCCTAGCATATGTCAACGAACTCTTCTAAATTCAAAATCAGGCTGAGTCTAACTTCTGTGTGTAATTATTTTGTGGTTACGGGGTCCACCACCATCCACCTTAACATCTCAACTAACAAAAAATCTGAACTGAAGATTAGAAAAAAAGAAAGTATATAAATACATTTATTATTTGGAACACCACAACACATGATACAGACAGTTTAATGATTACTTCGATGTAATAAAGTAAATAAAAAAAGTATAATAAATAGTTCAACATTTTCATCATCACGCTAAACTATCATTAGAGGATTCTGTCGCCCCTGCTGCACGTATGTGCTCAGTGCTCTTCTCACTTCATTCACAGCTTCACAATTGCAGTATTGCGTGTCTACAACATTTAAAACTTGAATCATTAGGCAATAAACAAACGTTCCATTTTATATTGACCTATTATCATTCACCACCACTTCTGCTATTTGTTCAATTACCAAATAGTTAGGCTTCAATTGGATTCTGTAGTGTGTATTTGCCTTTTCATTGATTATATACTAATAGCTCAATTTTGTATTCTATTGAACATTCGATGTTATTATAGGTTCATTAATAATGTCCTAATTTCCAGCGTTGTTGGTTTTGTAATTATTTACAGAAAGTATTTTAACAGAAATGTTAGTTACTAGCTTCAAATTACTTGAAATGTAAATAAACTTACTTTTTTTATAATCCGCACTGTAAAGTTCTGCTGATGTTGGTTACTTAAATAATGCGAGATTTATAAATATTCAGCAACAGTCGATAAGATTAACTGGCGTAAAAGTAATGATGGAATGTAGAAAAATCCTATTTGTGTACTGATATGATACTAATTTATCTAAGTTTGCTGGCTCGCCCTCACTTCGTTTCGGGACCCAATAACTAGATAGCGCTAGGCATCGATTTCATCACGCTAGTGTTTCGATGTTTTAGTTTGTATATTCGAATTGTATCGACAAAGCGATAGAAATAAATTCTATAGACATCGGTCTATAGAATTTCTCTCTTTATAAACAGTATAGAAGATAGATAGGTACATACCTAGATAGGGCGTCGAAATAAATTCGTCCGGCCTAAAGCACAATGGTAGTTAGTTCAATATTTTTGGCAAAGCGATAGTTACCATTCGTATCGTTTTTACTATTCATATAATCGTGCATAAATCACAGACGAAATGGGGTGCGAAAGTGTTACTCACACGCCATTTGGTATGGGTAAAAGCCACAACTTGGCATTCCCGCTTGCTTCAAAATCTACGGAACCGCATAATAAGGATCACTTGTTGCGAGGATCAAGGGGTCTCCGTCTTTAATGTACGTTTCTTGGAAATTTTGATGATTATTTTTTCTTGAGTATATTTTTTCCGCTTATTAAACCGTTTCCCTCTTCAAACACATACTTATACACAATCTACAAACTTTCGCAATATACCTACCTAATGAATAAAAATCGGAGTGGAACCGCGGCCCCACAGAAGACCGGTGAAGCAGCCCTGCTCTGTATTTCGTAACCAATAGGAGGAGGTTATCAATTGGATTGTACCTATGTTTTTTATTGAGTTTTAGTAGGGCATACGAGTCGCTACTTGTATACTGCTATTTGAAAAACACTACAACTTTCTTTGTCACGCCGCATGTGGCGAAAATTGGAAGCTAGCTATTTTTTTTATCAAATGTTATATAGCGGGGGAAGGAGAGTTTAAAGCTTGATCGAACCCACGACCTTTCAAAAAAAGAATATTTGAAAGAATGTTCAGAATCATTAGTAAAAGCTCGCTCGCTAACTATGTAAATGTTCACAGATCCCCCCTTTATTGGCTTGTATTACCTCTACAATACCTACGTCAAATTCCCATTGCCACACCACGCTATAGAGGTACAAAAATCTTAACGCAAAAATATTCCCAGAACTGCTGACTCAACCCCGTCAGCGGGTACAGTCCAGAACACCAGGATCATTTACATTTTACTCGATACATTTACATACTCTTTGCCGCCCTCGCAGGAATACAAACTCATAAAATGCAGAAACACCGCGGTCGCTGAATAATTGAGCCGGCGCATTCTACTCTGAGCTAACGACGGTGTTGCATCCCTACATCTGTTTCTTGCTCAAGTGGGAAAAATACTTAGAAACAAAATACTACTATAGTCCGACCGCTCTATGACCGTTCTATACTTTTGCACTTTTATGTCTATGTTCTTTAATATCTTAGGGTCATCAAACCATGCGTGGATTCACCGTTGTGGGCACTGTACGACCTTAAAATGTAGACTTGTGATTTTAATATGACAAGTTTCTGCAACCCTCAGTCAGACCCCCAGACAAGTTTCCGGGAGCTACCGTCGTAGATGTTTAGTTGAGGTTGGGCCTCTCACGGAAAATTTGACAGGTACGCTCATGAACTTGCCTACGGAGATTTTTAGCCACTTGTCGATGCAACAAGCTATAAGTAACGGATTATGAGAATGTTAAGGGTATAGAAAATGCACTTGCGTATGCGTCTCTAGTTATTATACCTGATAGTAGTAAGGCTGCCTGTCCATTCCATCTTCTATTCCATGCCCGGCCATCTTCTATTGGTCAATTTCACTCCGCACCGCCCTGCTCCGTTTCGGTGGACAAGTAGCCTAAAAGGATACAATGCTATACAGTGTTTCGCAAGGTAAATAAAAATATATTGACGTACTAAAATAGTCTCTATTAGTATTTGACAAATGAATAAATAGGTCCTTATTTATGTAAGTAGACGTACATGATGCTAAAATAGTCTTTAGAGACAGTATTTAACAAAAGAATAAAATAGGTCCTTTTGTATGTAAGTATTCTCACCTGTGTGGAGCATTTTAACTGCTAATGATGTTGCATCCGTTGTTCAGCTTTGTTTTGCTGCAGATGTGTTCTGGCAAGCGAACACTTAGGTTGAAACACAGCTCCTAAAGATATTTTCCAATGTGTATAATGTAGGTACACCGTATGGAGTGATAAGTTTCATGTTTACCTATGTTTAAATCAAGACGAAAATAGATGCAGAGTTCACTTATAAATTTTACCGAAAGAATTATAACACATTGATTCAATATTACGTTTGAATGGCATCATAATATCTATATCTCTTATCTTAGCGTGTGATTCGAGGTTGAATCTGTAGATGTCGCTTTTGAGTACGAGGTACAAGATCATATTTCAGGATTTGGGGAGTTTGGTAATTACAATGAATGATACGCTTATAGAATAAAAAAACAGAGCAAAGATGCACATAAATTTAAAGAACCCAGGTACATGCTCGGATTCGAACCATGACCCTCATACTAAAAGCGTATTTCACTGAGCTAGAATCGCATATATGTCTAACATGTCGTCATATCTATGTATCTAGTTAAAATAGGTATCCTACTTTTAGTGTCCTGAAGAATTTATTCACTATCACACTCATATAATACATCATTCAACTACCTTACTATTTGCTTCAAATTATTGAGGTATAGGAAACCAAACTATGTACAGTCACGTACACTAATAAATACATACATATACAACCTCATTCAAATATGAACGTTATAGTCGTGGCATAAGAGTCGAGGTGTTTACATTTTATTGAGACTGGCGACTGGCGGCGACTGTACCTATACACATAAATTTACCTACTCCACATTTCAGACAAAAACGGGCCAACATTCACAAGTACATACTGGCAGAGTGAGTTTAAAATAAAACCTTGACAAAAAGTTGAAAAGAACAATATGCGATTGCTACGAACATTAATTGTATGGGAGGGGAAACGCTTTTTGCATGGGAAAAAGGTTGCGAATTTTATTGTTTTTTCATTTCGAGTTTTTTAGCGCTCAGGGCGTATTGTGTCCTTTATGTAACCCTTTTATCTGTCACGATGACGTCACTCAGTAGTCCTTACAAAATACAATTGGAAAAAAACTCCTTTCCAAATAATACTAGGCATTTTTTCGCATTTTTAAATGCGTGCTTCATTTAAAATAATCCTAGAAACGCCTACGTTAAATCTTTCTTTGACGGAGCTTTTGTATTCTTATGCAAAGATTAAGTCTATGTTTGAGAAGATAAAAGGGCTTAGCATTTTAGATTACTGAGAATAAGGATAATGTGCCTTTGAGTTTATGCGTGAAATTTAACCACAATTTGCGAAATGGGAGCTAAAAACAAACTCAAGACATTTCGAGGAATCTAGAAAATATTTTAGTAAGTAAATTCAAAATATTATTGTGGAGAGAGATCAATGTAGTGAGTAGGATGCGGAGAAACCGTTTCCCTGGAGTGAGATAGGGAGAGCCACGCTTCGGCAAGAATGGGCCAGCTGGGCAGGAGTGATACCACGGCCTCACAGAAGACTGGCGTGAAGCAGCGCCAGTTCTGTGTTTCGCCGAGTGAGTGAGGTTACCCAAATGGGGGAAAGAGGTTTAAACGTTGGCAGCGCACTCTACTGGTGTTGCGTCTATTATGGGCCGCGGTAATTGCTTACCATGAGGAGATCCGTCTGCTCGTCTGCCACTTATCATATAAAAAAAGACACGTAAATGGGTTATAAAGATAACTTAATGCTATGGTCATTGGTAAATACAACTTCGGCGGTCTAATCCCGGCGATCTCTTCCAGATAACCTTGTGGTAGAAGAAAAGTACAGCGAATCAAAAAGTGTTAAGGTGGCTTTAATAAATATTTCTACATAACCTTTACGTACATTTCGACGGGTGCAAAGTAAAAAGAGTCATCTACAAAATAACAACTTTACAGGAGAGCGGAATAATCGAAAAAGTGTGTTATTTTCTTAACGAGTAGGCCAATATTTCTGATTTTTTTATCAGTATCTATTTATATTCTTATTTATTTGTACATAATGTTAGTAATGCTAATTTTGTTGATAATTTACGAGATTTTGCAGTTAGTCGTTTCTACTTCGCACTTTATAAAATGCTAACTGAGCCAACTACCACTTGGTCGCATATACTCGGAACTTAAGTTTTATGTTTAAAATGTATGTTCTTTATTTTTTTTTAACTTAATCTTAATTGAAACACTTAATCATAAGATAAACAATCTTATTTGTATGTTTTAATAAAACATCTACTGCAGAAAGTAAAATTATGGCCGATAACTTTTTATGCTTCGTATCTCATTACAATCATTAATGGACAAGGAAGCCAAATGAAATACTTTTAAATAGATCTTATTTTTTTATTACAATCAAATGATAAAATTATTACGTAGTCCTGAACAACCTTCTTTGACGTATAAAAAAACATATGAAGAACTACTCATTTACTGATCAATTGCACATTAAGAGCGTTTACGGTTAGTGTGGAATGTCATGTATCGGTTTTGATTTGCAAATTTCACTAACACATAAGCATGTGTTACTGTTTGCATAGAGTTGACGCGTACGTTTTCTTTATAGTTAGACTGACTAACTTAGATCCTTTCCGATCCTTTATAGCAAAGTAAATGACATACAGTCATTTACTTTGCTGTAAAATTAAATTGCAAGTTAAATCCAACGTTGATTTATTGATTTAACAGAAATAAAAAAATAGGTAATATCATTTAGATACGAGTACCTACCTTTTTTACTTAGGACAGGTAGGCAATTAAATACTTTAAGATATCATGTTATGTTTAGTAAATCATTTAATATAAAAGAACATTATACACTATAAAACAGTTGCATTTATACATGTAAAACAGTTGCAAACCCTTAATTGCATTGATCGGCTCTTTCCGGGATCAATTCTTTAAGAAACAGCCCCAGAGGAAATGGACGAGGCAGAGCCCAGATACTATGACTAAAAATGCGATCGACTTCATAATATATATCGGACATTAAGCGTATATTCAGAGATGTCATAGTAATAAATAGGTTTAAAACCGGAAGTGTTCACCGACTTCTCAGAGGCACTCTGAATATCAATTTTAAGCTTGAACGTTCTCGGTTGATGAAGTCCACGCTCCGGCCAAATCTGCTCCAATCACTCGCTGGTTCCGACGCTTTCCAACTAAAATTGGAAAATCGATTCACTGCCTTGGAAACCACAATTGACGTAGATATCGACGAAGAATTCGACCAAGTGGTGGAAATCCTTCGGGACGAGGGTGCAGAGTTCTGTGAGTTGCGACGACGGGCAAGCGGTCTAAACTTTTCGAAAGATACTCTGGACTTAATGGACAAGAGGCGAAAAAATCCTATCAGTCACTTCAGCTCGGGCTCAAAATATCCATCCATCCATCTCCAAGCTGTTAAAACGTGACCTCCGAAGCTCTAATACACTCTCAATACAGATAGCAATTGAGCAGAACCAGGGGGGTCCAAAGTCTTCGTACAACATCTTGACAGGAGCCACCTGTCGAAGCTAACCAAAACAAACGGAGAAGTCGTCACGTCAAAGCTAGAGATTCTTTCGGAGGTTTACACCTTATAGCCAGTTATGCGCGTCGCATTCACCCCACCCTACGCCGGATGAGAAGGATTCAAGAGCCACATTAACCCGCCATGCGACGGAGGATCTACCCGACATCAGCTTGGAGGAGATCGAGGCAGCTTTTGGTTAACATAAAAATGGAAAAGCCCCGGGAGAAGACGGAGTCACACCGAGCTTCTAAAAGCTGCCGCCAAGCCGGTGCTGAAGTAACTTTGGCGTATATTTAACTCAGTTATTTTGCTCCGGGAGAACTCCTAGGGCGTGACCGCGGAGCTTAGTCGTATTGTTCTTCAAGAAAGGCGACAAAACCTTACTGAAGAACTATCGACCAAAGTCACGTCTATAAGTTGTTCTCAAGAGTCATTTCGAATCGCCTTACACGAAGACTTGACGAAGCTCAACCTGCAGAGCAAGCCGGGTTCCGACGAAGTTATAGCACCATAGACCATATTCACACAGACAGACCATATTGGGACAGGTTATACAGAAGACCAAAGAATATAACCAGCCCCTGTGCATGGCGTTTGTGGACTATGAAAAAGCTTTTGACTCCGTCGAGACCAGGTGCCTGTTCTCGAGGCTTTGCAGAGGTGCCAAGTCGATTGGCGATATACCGAGGTGTTGAGGTGTCTGTATGACGTCGCTAATATGTCCGTAGTACCCAATCCAAAATGACCAAACCGAGCCTGTCCTGCTGCGTCGTGGTGTGAGACAAGGAGATGTTATATCTCGGAAACTCTTCTCCGCTGTGCTGCAGAACATGTTCAAAACGCTAAACTGGAAAGAGCGCGGAATCAATATTAATGGCGGGTACATGTCACACCTACATTAACATTAAAAAGAACATTAATCATAATAACATGCTAATATATTGCAGTTATAGTACAATCACCACCACTCATGCTGTATTTCATAACCTGTTTTTTATCAAGTTAGTTCAAACTAAAAACTATACTACTATATGAAAAAAAAAATTGAAAGTAAATCAACGTAAATCATAACATCTACATTGAGCGCGAAGTAGAAAGAGTCAACTGCCAGATGGTCGTTTATGCGCCCTAACCTCTCGAAAATAACCTCTCCGACAATTTAACAACATTTTAACAAAAACGTATTGAATCAACTACTTTGAAAAATAAAATATATTAGTTAACCTAAAACGACCGCGCGCCAGCGAAAAGAGAGCCAACTGTCTGTTGACATTTTGCGAACGCGCGGGGCGCTCCCCGCGTCCCGCGCGGAAACGGCCAACGTTACTTGGTCGCATCGGCGTCGTATTATTTGCTAAAACATGCGTAGATGGTTTTTTATACGTTTGAAAATTAATTAAAATAAAGCGAAACCTGCAAAACAAATTATGCTAGGTTGTGTAATGTGATTTTGTTAGTACGAAAATGCAATAAAAAGAAAATCGTGAATTTGTAGTTGACTTTATTAACTTTGCACCCGTCGATTTATTGTATCCTCTATGCTTTTATTTATTTTGTTTCTATTTTACCTGATGATTGTCTCAAAAAATGCATATCGTATTTAAAATAAAATTATTTTTTTTATTTAGCCTATACTGTCCCACTGCTGGGCAAAGGCCTTCCCAAATCCCTCCACCGATCTCTATCTAATGCCATTTGTTGCCAATCGCGGGCAAAACTGTTGAAAATGAATTACTTATATTGCAATTAAATAAAAATCAGGTAGGTCGGTGGTTACAAGGAGGTACCCTGAAGGATCATTTTAGATATTTAGAGATAGAGATAGAAGATAAAAAAAAATTAACAATCATTTTTTTTAAATGTTTTTTCTCACAAGGCTGTGTAAACATAAAAAGCTCGTAGCAAACACCTTGATTGCATAATAAAGAGGCTCCAACAGAGCGGAGCTAGACAAATAAATAATGCCTTTAAACTGATGCCCGTCGGCGTAAACACGATGCAAAACAAACTTGCGAACACGCTCGTATCGCATCGTCGGCGTATTTGTTCGTAAAATACGGTGGAAAGTGTTCTGGAGTTTGCTTCAATTCTTGCTCGACAAAGGATTGGATTCATAGATCTCTCAAAAGGCTACTATCACGTGAACACTCGACATTCAATGCAGGTGTCTATGGGCGGCGGCAATCGCTTACCATCAGGTTATCCGTCTGCTCGGCTGCCACGTAAAAAAGTTATAGTAGTGCTTCGCTGAGTAACTGAGGGTCGGGATGCCCAATCGGGAGAGAAGTTTGAAAGGTTGGCAGCGTACTTGTGATTCTGCTGACGTTGTAGGTGTCTATGGGCGGAGGCAATCACTTGGTATTAGTTAGGTTATCCGTCTGCTCGTTTGCACCACCACCTACTTACCACATAAAATTTGATTAAATCTTAATTTTCCTTTGTTTTTTAATGATATCTTTAGATGACTTGCGTAGGTAACGACGCATTGCTAACCCGTTAAAAACCTTAACACTCCTTCATACTGTAGTCCTTCGAGTCAACCTCTGGAGGGCACAAGAAGGTGGCTTCCCACTTTTTTCCATTCTTAAAGTTGTTTGAATTTCGAGAGGTTAGTATAATGATGGTTATATGAGTGGTGCTAGATCAGTGCATAAGAACCGTATGTCTGTAACTCTTTACCCTTTAAATGCATCTCTAACCTAAACATCGTTAGGTTAGGGTAAACATCGTTAGAGAATCTACACATTTTGAATAGTTTCGAGTAGTTTCGTTGGCTGTGACAGTCGTAGTTTACAGCTCTTCGTGCGATACAAGAATAGTGACCCCATTGTAACCCCACGGCGAATTTCACTTTCAAATTAAATACGGGATCCAATGCATCTTAAGGTGCAGTCTATTTTTGTGCTACAAGTTTACCCTTATGCCTCTAGCCATAAGGTATACTTTCGCTCTTTTGTTGAATGAAATTTCCGCATAGTAGCGTCCATCACTCCACCCTGGTATTTCTTTGGAGCACTGGTACAAGGTTTTCGGAGTGTTGGAACCGAAGCTGTATTTGTAATGGGAAAAGCGTTTTACAAATGTTAAAGATTTCTTTAGTTAGAAGATGTAGGTATTTTTACTTATGTACTTATATCATCTCTTATCATTCCGCTTGCGTGCATGGGTTATATAGTTCCTGCCTGAGACATACTGACGGACAGAAGGCATGAAATGAAAATGATTTCTATTGTTCTAAAAAGGCTTACAATATTACAAAAGCTCTGATTCCCGCACTACGATTCCCTGTATCGCGGGTTCGGACTCTTACGTCCAAAATACAAAATTTAGGTTAGGGATGATCATTTTGGCTAGGTACTACAAAAGCAATAAAAAAAGAAATAAAGAATAAATAAATAAAAGGAGTATGTAACCATATGTGTGAATTTAGACAAACATGAAGAATCTTCCGTTTGTTATATATATATATAAATGATCCGTTTTTTGCCATTTAGCAAAGCCCTAAAAATGTGCAATAGCGTAGAACTAGGTATTATGCAATTCTTCCCTTAATGGCAACAAACGCTGTTTATTATCTTAGAGTTATTTAATAAAGTATAAACTGTTATCTTCAAGTAGTCAAGTAGGATGGCTGAAGGTTTCAACCCAGTTCCGCGTTATTTAGCTCGAGCATCTCTGCTCCTAAAGTATGTTAAGCATTTGGTTCCTCTGGCGTTGAATATTTGAGGTTTACTTGATACAAACTGCCTTTGAATATCCATATTACGAGTACCTTCGTCAAATATGTTGAACAGGTATAAAGTTAGAGAGAAATCAAAATTGATTTTTATAAAGTTTTTGCTTATACAAATGCATTCCAAAGTTTCATAAGTTTTTATTAGTTACCTTGCGACTTGCAAAATATGAGGTATCTTCTCCGTAACGTTTGTATATTCAGATTGCGTTTACTTATTCCTTTTGCTTTCATGAACTGCAGACTCAAATATTTTTATCAAAATTTGAACTTTAATTTCAACACTTCCACACGTCTCTGACAAAAGGGGTTATGGCAAACGTACATTAAGTGATCCTGTAAATAAGGGATTACCATCATCAGCTTGTTGCAGACCACTGCTGGACATAGGCCTCTCCAAATGTTTACCTCTAGATTTTTGTCAACTCGCATTCAGTTATGCCAGCCAATTTGTGCAAGTCACTCGATGGATGGATGGTCTGGCTGTTGAGGGCGTAATACACGTTTATCGAAACGTGGTCTTCCACTTCGTGGTCCCTCCAGCTTTGCGGCTTATATAGCCAGGTTACTGCCCTTCCTGCTTGCTAATACAGTGAGCTATGTTGATAGCCTGGTTATCTGCCGAATCTTCTCGTTTTGGATTCGATGGCACAGATACATGCCAAACATAACCATAGTCTGCTGAGTGAATTAACACTCTTGTATCAGCCGTGCCGTTAGTTAGTGCATACTAAGTAAGCTGCATAGGTTACGGTTCTGTTGGTATATCATGAAGGGCAATACGCACTTGTACTTACATCTTTAAGCACACTTGGATCGAAGATTAGAAGACTTGGCGTAGTTTTCCGAATGTTACCCACCCCAGCTGTACTCTTCTTTTCACCTCGTACGAACAAGGAAATAGGGGATAGTGTCTTTTTATCTTTTAAGGTGCAGAATCCTAAAAAAATATAAGAATACAAAATGATACCCACAAACGACTGCCTACTAGTGTAGCGACATTATTTATACCCACTAACAAAAGTTGTTCGCTAATGGGGGTACGAAGGACCGATACGGACAAAAACCACCAACAACAGTTTCTGGGCATTATGCGGGTTATCCACTGTTAGTGAAGGGTCGGAATGGCCTTATAAATTTTCTGTGTTTGTTCGGCCCTCTTAATTAATTATGGATATGTTTTAATGAGGTAGTGTTGATGTGTTTCTATCCCACAGCTCAGGTGTTTACGTGGGAAAGAGGATTCAATTGTAATCTTATACTTTAGTACAGGTAGCACAACGTTTGGAAACGTGGTGTGGGACGCCCTGCAGTTCGGTGGACAGAGGATTTGAGAAGGATGCCTAGTGCTAATTGGATGGAAACTACCTACGCAGAACTGGAGTGTCTCTCTTTTGGGGAGGTTATATGTGCAATCGGGTGTGACTACTTTTTGTTTTAGGATTTTCACGGCAAAACGGAGCGACGAATTGACTTGATTTTTTAAGTGAGGATAGTTGAAGGGATGGAGAGTAATATAGGCTGCTTTTTGTCCCTTTCCAACCCCCCCTTTTAGGGATGTGGGGGGCGCGAGTGAAGCTGCGGTCAAAAGCTAGTAACTCTATAGTTGATTCAAACACGCATATCACAAGTGCTAACTCTGGGGTCAGGTCGAAACCATAATTTCACAATTTTTCCCTATTTAGTTACGTTCCTCAATTGTTTAAAGTGGACCCTGACATTCTCAATCATGAAGGGCTTTTCAATATTAGTTCGGTCTGTGCCCACCAATAATAGTGTTGATCTCATGCAGTAATATCTCGACCCTGTGGCTGCCACACAATGTGGACACGTCACGTCCGACGGAACGGAATAAGGATCTAGGCATAGTGCTAGAACCAGCAATGAAGCAACTTTGTCTCGTAAAAACGTAACTGGCACAACACAATCGAACTATGAACACCACCTATAGGGTAAAGGTGGGATAGATGCTGTAGTAGGATAGATGACTCAGACAACATGTAGCGACCTGTACGAATACTACACTCAGGCTTTAGTGTAGCCCTTAGCGTCGACTGGCGGGAGGGAGGGGATACGCTTGGAAATGAAAGACTATGAGTGTAGTGTTCGCACAGGTCGCTCGCTACATGTTGCTTGAGATATCTATTCTACTACTACGGCATCTATCCCACCTTTACCCTACCCATTCTCCCCTTCAGTGGAGAGTCTTTCGACAGGTGGATTAGGAAAATTTATGCACATGCAATAGAGAAGTTACATTACTGTTATATTTTCTATACTTTGTTTAGTGTTGCTCAGGTCAGTACCCAGGAGTGCTCGAGCGGTCTGAATGCTTATATTCAAACATTTAGAATTTTAGAGGGTAGGTACCATTAACCTAGGTATTAAACAGAGGGTTTAAGACTATTATCGCGAGACTTGTTATCTTAGTAAACAACGTGTTCTATCTTGTTCATGTAAATAGACAAGTTTATAGGTTGCTCTCGCTCTCAATGTATGAGCAAATTACTTTAAATACTTATTAGCTAAGCTGAAATAAATAAGAGAATTATGTTGCGCTCAAAAATATATCTTGCATACATCTATAATTGAAAATCTGACAGATTTTTGTTAAGAAATGAATCTAAAACTTCCGCATAATTATGAACACAGCCGCTGCACCGTAGCCGAAATATCAAGCAGTAAGTAGATACAATGCAATGTACCTAACGATTAACGTCGCGTTAATTCCCGTTTTAATATTTTATGGTTATAATGCAACGCGAAAATCTAAAAAACTGCATATTATAGAGTATTTGCTATATGCTATAGCTATATTCTGTGCTATTAATAAAAACGCCTTTATTCATTTTGTACAAACGTATACGTATATTTTCCAGAAACATTATATTCTAAATAAATTCCCGTATTTTTCCAAATTTCGGTTTTCACGTTATCCTCTTTCGGCGTTGGCAGCTATTTCAAAAAATAGACAAAAAACCTGCCACGCAAACCTCGCTTTGTTCCACCAGTTCATCTATTCATGCACCAGCCTGGCTTTAACTAAAATATCTACTATTTATATCATGGCAGATTTAGATGAAACGTGTGTGAGATTTTCAGTTAGAAGCTAACAAATCAATGATATTTTTTTATGTGATAGGTGGCATGAGCAGACAATGCAATACCAGTAGAGTCAGAAGTGTATGTACGTACATATTATCTTAGGTGCGGTAGATAAGCCTGGGTTGTTTTATATTAACACATTTTGACCAAAATAAAAATGAGTGAATAAAACGACCCGCATGGAAAGTTAAGTATCGCAAGCCTGCGAGCTTCGATAAGGTCCACGATATTTGTCACGTAGCTAAGCCTTAAAATTTTATTGCCCACAGTTTTTGCTCGCTACCTACATCACGTGTGCTGATCGCTTTTGGATGTTTCTGTCACAATCAAATGAATGACAATGAGGAATTTTCGCCGTTGGAGCTGTAGCGGCGCCGCATTGCGACACTGGCCGATAACTTTTAAGAAGTAAACATTTTTTTCTTGAATTCATTTGCTGTCAATTCTTTACTTATGAGCAAAAAAATATATGTATAAAAGTACACACGAAATGTCTTTTGCCTGAACTAGGATTCCCTGTGTTTCAGGCTAAGAATAGGACCTGCAACCTTTTATTATAAACAAACACACAATTACTGCATAAAATCATTACAAAACTCAGTTACACTATCTATGAATACAATTGTATGACGACCCGTTTAGCGCAATGGTTTCAGCGCCAGTTGAGACGTAACACAAATGTTTGTTGATGAAACAGATATTTGTGTTGGGTCTGGGTGTTTTGGTTCCTTCGTTGTTTCTGGTTTCCATAGCACAAGGGAAAACCTTAATTTGGGACCAGGACAATGTATGTGATGTGTCTCAATTTATTTATTTTATTAATTTATTTAATTGTAGTTATTAAGTATATAGATAGTATATTAAGAAGAAAACTAACTCAGACGCTTAGCGCTATAAAAAGTGAGTTACTTTACTGTTTTATTTTCTAAACTATGTTTAAGCTAAGTACTGCGCCGGGTCTGCACCTATCATATCCATACCGATAAACGTTTCTGAAACTTTTCGTACGTAGTACGTCGTACAATTTTATGTATCGGAGTTAGGTTTTATTTTCCCAGATTTTCTTTGGTGGATTCTTATAAAGGATTTGTTCAATGATTTTATATACTTCATACTTGAATATCAAAACAATAGGTGCAGATATAATTTCTGTTCATTTTATCGTAGAGAAGATAAATAAATGCTTAGTAGATAGGTACATTTTTATCTATCAAATGATCATAATAGGTAGCAGACGAGCAGACGGATCACCTAAATTTAGCGATTGCCGCCGCCCATAAACACCTGCTATACCATAAGAGTCACAAGTACGCCAAAACCCCTTTCCCCCAATTGGGCCCCTGGTACCCTCACTCTCTGTGAGGCCGCGTTATCATCACCCCAGTCGAGCCGGCTCATTCTTGCTGAAGTGTGGGTCTCGGTAAAAACTCCTAATACACCCAGATCCGAGACGTTTTAGAGAAAATAAAAACCGTATTAATATACAGACTTGAGTCCCCTCAAGTTTACCTATATAACAGAGATTTTGGTTCTAACTTTAACAATGTTCATAGCATCCATATGTTGTACGTCCACAAAGAATCACGTGAAGTTATCCTTTTTGGATTTTGGCACGTCCTTAAGTCTGTGGCATATGTGCTATTTTTGCACTGATTGGGGTAATTCGACCAGTCGTCGTCGTACTACTAATCCGCCACCTAGCAACGGGCCGATAACTAATAACGTTTTGTATTGTATCGCCGCGCTCAAAATACCGTATTATGTTCTCCGTCTAATAGGTTTGTTGACACAATGTGTGTACAGACGTGGGTGTTCATTCACCCCGTGGAAGGTATGTTATGTTGGAAGAAAATGTTGTCTGAGTATAAATTAGAATCGTCTGTTTACTAATATGTCCTTACATAGATATAGGTATAGAGAGTTTCCTCACCTAATATAAAGGAAAATTAATATTTTGATGTAAATAAAAACTAGGGTAGGTAGGTCTAAGATAGGTGGCAGACGGATCATCTGATGGTAAGCGATTACGCCCGCCCATAGACAACTTTTTTCTAAAGTAAAGGAGAAAAAGTGCGGTGATTTTAAAATATAAATACGTAAACAAATGAGCAACCATAGAAATATAATGGACGAAAAAACGAAGAAAGTGTCTTTTTGAAAGGAGGAGGGGATCTCTGGGCCCAAAGTTATCAAGATGAAAAAGCATCCTCAAAAATCGGTTATATTTTGTAAAGAAAACTCACAAAATACTAGACCATTTTACAATCCAGAATATTAGAAAACTTAAAAACATCGTATAAAACAAATTATCGATAAAAAATGAATTTGATGACAACACAATAATCGTTAAAATGTATGAAAATCGCAAGAAAATCGTGTAAGAAATTAATAATCGATATTGTACCTAATCTATGAAACACTCGGATTAATTAGAACTCTTTCGAGATGAAGTATGAGGTGATGTATTTTTCTTTTTAAAAAGAAAAATTGAATTGACAAATGTCAATAAAACGTTTGTCAAGAAAAATATTGAGAATTTCATTTTCTTTGGAGCTCTTATGCTTTTTATGTTTTATGGATTTTCTCACGACTTTGGCTATAATACGGACTATCTGATCGATGTTGCAAATGTGAATTACCTGGCTTTGTATTTTGGACTAACAAATAACGCTTTACGATTTGGATTTTGATGATATGGATCGCTGTGTAAATTGCAACTAACCGTTGCAATACAATTGGTAGAAGGGTTTTGGATAGTGAGGCGGTTTTATTGGTGATCAATCAGTGGCGTGCCCCTCAATCAGTCAGTACCTAACGATTTTAACTAAATCAAATCAAATCAAATAGTTTATTGCTCTGTACCTAATCAATATGTATTGTTTAAACATAAATTATTAATTGACCATATTGCAGGTAACCAATCAGGACTATGTTTGCCATGCATGTTGGAATATGGCCCAGGATGTAATAAGTGGGAGACAACTAATAGAAACACAAAACCAAGTCGGGCATTCTAGTGTTTGTGTAGGTAGAAGAACAGTAGGCTGCTGCGCCCATATTATGTCCATTATTTGGTATTTAAGTTGGGCAAGATACCAAGTAAATATATTACCCCCTGCACAGTTTTTAGACGACATTCTTTTAATTATAGAAGAGTAAAATAATTAAAGTTATATGTAATCTTATAATAGTGTTTTATTTTGCTTTCTTTTCTCTTTGATTTATTTCTAATGGTTTTATAACCTTAGGCTTTGTCTGCCTCGCAGGGGGTATAGACTTGATAAATGTAAGCATGTATCTGCCTCCGTAGTGTAGTGGTTAGAGCGCTGCGCTCTAAACCAGAGGTCGTGGGTTCGATTCCTGCGGGGAACACTCAGTTTGTAAGGTTTTCCTAGTTTGGTTAGGACATTGCAGGCTTGAATTACTTGATTGCCCGATAAGAACGATGATTCCGTGCTTGGAAAGACACGTAAAGCAGTTGGTCCTGACTCTGGTCCGAGTCAGGTCAGATAACAATCTTCCCATTGCAATTAACCAGGCTCGTCAAATCAGGATCATAGTTGAAGCGTACTCTGGGTCTCCATACCTAATGGCGGCAACCGGGATACACGCTTGGATGAGGTATATATATAAGCATGTAAGTATGTTTATTTTAATTAATTTACTGAAACCTTTTGCGATTTGAAAAAAACTGAGGGACGCAAGACAGAGCGAAAAAATGTGCATGAGATGATAATTATTCGCTTATTTTGGGTTCTTATTGTGTGACATATACCTATGGAATGTACAGAGTAGGTACCAAAATAGTAAATAAGTCTAACGGCCCTCTACCTACTTGCATAATTTAGTCTCAAAGCGATTAAAAACATTGTGCAGACACCATTGCAAATAGCCGTTTTATTACAGGTTACATAACCTCACTTTTACTATTAATTCAAATATCTCGATTCCTGGATTGCCTAATCTTCTCAAAATTTTTGTGGTGAATTGTTATTATGAATCCTTTAAATTAAGGCATCTTTGATTTGTATAACATTCGGCCCACAAATGTATGCAACGGTCGCGTTCTCCTTTGGAACTCAATTTCTTATCGCTATAAAAGAACAAAAAAGGTTTTTGGTAATTAGTTCTCGACAACGCTTTTACAATGTCGTTAACTACATGAAATTAATGCTATGGCTATCAATATTTTTAATTGTCAACATGTCACAATTAAAATTAAATGTCACATTTCCGCAGCTCATTAAAATCAACATGCGATTATTAAATACAACCACTAATTAGTTAACAATAACGAATGTAAATTGGCGGTGTTTTACCGGAATATGCATAGTTGGGTTGGGGTGTTAACGCCCCAGAGAGTCCGAGTGCGAAAATTAAATTGTCGGTCAATGAAACATGCAAATGAGTGTTGCAATCACGACCGCTTTGTCAGCCATCGTTGTTTTCCGCCGTTGAATCTTTCATAAGTTCTGTTATAGACCATTTCTGTTTTAGTACGATGCAAATCTAGGGTTTTGTGTTGAGAAATGAGTAGTTTTGTTACTAACAAACGATTGTCAAGCTGTTTTGGGGGCTGTATTTGGGTATAGTTGTCAATTTTGAGCAACAAACATGTAGAGATAGACGCCATTTTGGCTAGGACAGCCAATTTCAATGTTCGGCCATCGACGCTAAACGTTTACCTATAGCGCACATATACAATTGTATAATCTACCCTCTATTCCTTCAACTGAAATCAGGAAGTCAAGAGCAGCCATCGCTTTTTAGTGCGACTTACAAGGCATTCGGCTACCGAGGCAATTGCCTCGCCCTACAAACTTTAAACATTATTACGTACATTTTCCTTTGCGCATTTCGTTTACACATTTTTTAAAGAAGTCAAGTCACCATTATGTCAACGATAAAGATAAATTTAACTATTAGTCTATTTGATCTGATTACTATATTTTTATTTTCTCAAATGGAACTCTGTAACTTAATTACTACTAAGTATGTGAAAAGATTAACTACTAAGGTTCTTGCGTCTTTTATATGTTTAGGTAGATTATATGTTTTGACATTCATAAGTTTTGTATGGAACTAATGTGTCAAAAAACAAGGAACTAATAGAGTTCCCATTTTATTAGCATACAGCATGCAACGTAAGGTGCAGTGGCGCCATTTTTACGACTTTTTTGACACAATATAACTCGAAATTATAAAAAGGATCTCCCTTCCAATTTCTAACAAGGTGTAAAAAAGTTCAAACAACTATTGCCATATTTCTTCAGCCATCCTAAAGAAAGAAGGAAAGTGCTTGAAGGGTATTACGGTGGCTCACAAGCAGCTTTCTGTATTTAGTGAGTAAACCAACTGGATAACTTAAATATTTTACAAGGTTTATATTTTACTCAAAGCAAGATATTTGCTTGAACGAACCTCCTCGTATCTCTTGGTAAATATTTAATCACAACGGTTTGAGTATGAAAAGTCTTTTAACATCTTATCTAATAATAACCTTGAAATTAAACGTACACACGGCGACATGTGGAGTTTAGCCTTTTTCGACTTCGGGCCGTCCTTATGTCTGAGCGACAAGGACCATTTTAGCACTCAGGGGTGTAACTTGACGTATTTCTGAGTGTACAATGTATTATGATCATTGACCCATTAGCGCATTGCCAACCTACTGCATCATGCGCCAAAGGTCGTGGGTTCTAAAATCACCATAGAAAAACATTATTGTTCTATGTCTGGGTGTAAAATAGGAAATTAAATATTACATTGTACACGGAATCAGTAGCGCTACCATGAGTTGACATCGAAAACTGACATAACGTAAACTATTGCTCTGTCTCTTTCAAATCACAATGAAAGGGACCAAGCGATAGTTTTCGATAGCGAGGTATACATATTTTTGGAGTTGACTGTACCTACTCACTAATAGAGCTAACATCTATTAGTGAGTAGGTACAGTCAACTCCAAAGATTCTGTCTATTTACCTAAGTAAATATACAGTAAAGGAAAATAAATATAAATATTAGATTTCCAGTTTATGTTACTCCACTAATTGGCTATTTAATTGGTTATATAAGTAATAAACAATTAGTCACAATGAAATATTGTATTTCATGATTAATCTTAATGGGAATAGGTCTGTAGATATTACTGACCATCACAATTTTTAATTACTATTCTTTTTAGCCCAAGTGATTAGGCTTGTCCTGTAGTTTCAAAACTCACCAGAGTAAGTATAATGGATGAATAAATCACGACATTGGAGATGAAATAGATTAAGTAACTGTGAAAAAAAAAGACACAATATCATTAATAAAAATATCCAGCCTAGATATTTTCCAACATATTCCCCTACAGCTGGCAAGGAAAATGGAGTAAGCTTCAGTTTTTCTTCGACCGACACTGAAACCTCAAAGTCGATTCTATCTGGGCGGAAATTGGCAGCTGCTGCAGATCCGATAAGTGTTACACTGCAGCCCACAGCCGCTGGTCGTAGGCGGGGGTTGTTTCTACAATCACTTTTCATTTACTTGGCCTTTAGGCTACTATTTTATAAATACTAAAGGCGACAAATAAGCAAACAGTAGCACCTCTTGGTAAGTATTCACGGCGGCTCATGAACATCTCTGATGCGCTGATGCTTGGCGGGCTTTTTAGAATGAAGTATGTCCTTCTCTTGAAAGTCCTTAATTCGTAGCGTCGGGAAAAATTGATGTAGGTAAACCGTTTTACGAAACGCAGGTGATCGGATTACCTGTTAATAGGTTGCAAAGGTCCGAAGCGACAGCTATCTTGTCTAAACAGCTGGTATCTTGTCTAAATATCTGGAAATAGGATAATAGGTTGCCTATAGAAGTTATCTCTTTATGAATAGTATGGAGTATAATTCAGAAATGAGATCAACGAACTTATGAAAAATTCACAGCAATTTTGCCGTTCACTGTACCGCAACAATTTCAATAACGATAAGTTATGAGAAATATTACCAAATATTTTAAACATTTTATGAGATTTGATAGAACCACTATTAACTGGTCTAGGTTAAAATCTAGACGCTGCAGCAGTTATTAAATAAAGTGAAAATCCTAAGGATTACAGAATTTACTTTCAGCAAAATTGGAAGCTACGAACTGAACATTAAATATTGGATTTATTTTGTAGTAAAGATGTCGGGCGTATAAAATGAAAATGTATCGTTTGGTGGTCTTTAAATAACAATACACTTAATATAAGTTTGGCATCAAATAGATGGTTTCGATGTCAAAATCTTGCATGAATCTATTTGTAATTATTAATTACCTAACTAAAGAATCGCGCCTGGGCCACGCGACGCGAGTTGTTTACGAAGGTATGCCTGTGTACTCGCTCGCACCGCGCTGCCAGGTGCGCTCATAAAAAATGGCAAATACAGGGTGATACGCGAAACGGCATCACTTCACGCAATCATTTAAAACGTACCTACATCTCTGAAGAACGTTTTCAAAGTATTTTTTAAGTGTACGTTTATAGTTTTCCTCGGTTATTAATGTTCGTAAACTAAATGTACGAAGTTGTTAAAATGTAGTCATTCAATAAACTTTATTAAACTCATTTTTATTAAACTAGTATTCTGCTTAGTCTAATAAAACACAAATATCAACATAGTTTTTCTGATTGTAATAATAAGTGTTGATACCCAAGGTTTTTTTGAATTTGCCACCATTCTTTATAGTCACGTTTTGTTGGTCAGACTTTTATGGTGAGGGAATATCTA